>JAYESA010000004.1:165768307-166365807 GCA_036927795.1 Iris macrosiphon
AATTAGGGTTTACCTCTTGGGAGTTGGAATCCTAAGCCAAGGTCTCCAAAAAGCCCCAAATTCACCACACCAAGCCTCCAAGCTTCCAACCCAAGCTCCAACGCCAAATCTAAGCTCTACACACATAGGTTAGAGAAAAACAAAGGGTTAGGGTTGCATTGATGGAAGAAAATAGAAGAAGGAAGAGAAGAAAGTGAAAAAAATATACTTGGAATGTGAAAATTGGAAGAAGAAAAGAAAAGAGTGGAGAAGAAGGAAGAAGAAGAAGAAGAAGAAGAAGAAGAATAAAAATAAAATGAAAGGGAGGGGATCTGGTTTTGATCGACCATGTAAAGAAAATGGGTTAGGGTTGGTGTTAGGGTTAAGCAAAATGACTAAAATGCCCTCCAAATTAAGTCATCCTAATTGGGATTTGGGTTTGGGGTTCCAAATGCACTCTAATTAATCCCTAATCACTCCAACTAGCTAATTAAAATATAAATAACTATTCTAAGCCAATAAATAAGTCTAACAAGGGTGTTGGTTGGGTTTGGCATGGGTCCACTAGGGTCTGACATGGGTCCAGGCTAGCCAAAACACTAAAATAACTAATAAAAAATAATACAACCAATAATTAAATACAAATACAAATATTTATGATAAATACATAATTAACTAAATAAAAATAAAAAAATATCCTGCTCTGGAAATGGGGTAGTGACAAATTCCTTGAGGAGCAACCCTGGTTTGGAACAGACGACGGACCTCCTAGACCAGAAAGTGGTAGAAGTAGAGCAATGTCTAACGGAATTGCGATAGCACCAGTAGGTATACATGGGGATACTAATATCCCGTGAGTATAACGAGTTCTCGACAAGGTTGGAGGTGGAGAAGGCCCTCTTTGCTTCGTCTAAGGAAGGCTTGCAACATGACCTCCGAAATGACCTTAGGGAGGAATGTCTCACCAGGAAGAAGGACCTGACCGAAGAGATCCGACAACTCCAGATCAAGCTTGATATGATAGAGAATAAACTCTGAGAGGCCCAACAGGAAGAGGAGGCCATATGTACCGAGATAAGCCGAGTAGCGAATAACATGACTAGTGTTGAAGTCATGGTGCAAAAGCTAGATGACCGATATGAGTCCTATGTTCGCTACGAGGATCCCGAGGTCATGGCCAGAGAGGTTGAGCACCGGGCCAAAGTGCGCCTATATGGCCATATTGACCATCTCTATGGGCAGATAGCAGAGATGTACTCTGATCAGCAATAGTAGTAGTTTGTGTTTCACTTTTTGAAACTATGTTTTTTCTTTATTTTGTGGTTGGTTTTGATTTCATGGTTGGGGCATAGATAGTCCCTCAAGTGTAGTTTGCTCTTTCACTTTTGCAAGATGAAATAAAAGTTTTCCTTTTGTTGGAATTGTCTGGCTGACTTGGTTTTCATCCTAAGAGATAAATGATCACTTCCTGCACTTCACGTACTAACATGCACCTAATGTGTTCATGCTACTGTGTCAGTCCAGATCCCCGAGAGGATTCCTGACGATCACTTCTTGGGTTATGTAGGAATAAATGATCGCGTCCTGTGGAGTACACTGTTATGACTCATGAAGTAAGCCATTGATTCCTTGCTTATAAGTAGTAGACGACATTCAGAATCCGTACACAAATTTGCATTCGGCGTAATGACTTCTAAGAATGTTTCGAGGGACATCAAGGAAACCACGTCCCCCTGTATGGCTAAGGTTGCTTCTGATTCCTACCCTGGCATGCCCAAGCCACTTTCTGTCGAGAAGACGGGGGACAAGTCTATCGCTTGGGTGCGCAAAGAAGATATCTTCTAGGTGATCCTTGCCCCCCTGTCAGATGGACCTCCTGCTAGTTCGAAGGGACAAGAGAAGCAGACCGGCGTAGAAGTCTCCCGTCAATTATTTGCATCTTTGAATGCTTGTATTTTTTATGCTCTTGCAATGTTTATGAGTAATTTGGAGGATTCTGATTCCTCCTAAAATTTGTATTTCCCCTATTTCAAAGGAGAAATTCCTTTTCTTTATGGTTTGAGCGATTACATTTTGTGTCTATTGGGTGTTGTACTGGAGGTAATATGGACGTAGTACAATACCACAATTATTGAGGATATTCTACTGGGGGATCTTTGGTAGACCTATTATTTGTTGCGCATATTGAGTACAAATAATAAATTCAAAATAATCCCTATCAGAGGTAGTATGGACATGATAGATTTTGTGGACTTAGCACCGCTGGCATACTTTGGTAAGTATGGTTGATAAGTGGAGATGATAACCGATATCAGAGGTAATATGGATATAATGATCAATAGCCAAGATCCGAGAAATTTTCTCAAAGGTAATATGGACATGGCAAACTTAGCCAGGGAGAAATATTAGGACAGTAGTTCAGAGGTAATATGGACATGAACTAGGGTCTGGGAAAATCGTCGAGGATTGGTTTACTGAGTGGGGTCTATCCGAGAATGAAGATAGGCCCGAGGATTGCTCCGCTGGGGAGACTAGAGTCTAACGAGACTGGTTTGTAGGTGGTCCAAGCGGGAGTATGCCGATGGACCTGAGGAGTGCTCCGCTGGGGCGGGTTTGAGGATCCATCATTTGTTGCGTATCTAGGACTCCTGGATACATATAATTTCTTTTACAAAAATTTATAAAGAAGGAGAAATATTATACATAGGCACTTGCTGGAGATGAAGAACCAAGAGTATAAAGACTATATATATATTGATTGCCCGATTGGGGATAAAGGGAGTACAAGTCTAGCTTAGACATAGTACTTTTTTAGGAACTTGTCATTGATAGGCATCATGAGCAAGTCGCCGTTGGGTTTCGTGAGCCGATAGGCGCCATTAGAGAATACCGATTCTACGATGAACGGGCCTTCCGATTTGGGTTAGAATTTGTCGGCCGTCTTGTGGGTCATAACCATCGGCCTCCTTACGACCAGGACAAGATAACCCACTTGGTAGGTCCTCTTCTTCACCTATTTGTTGAAGGATCCTGAGAGACGCGCTTGGTATTACTCAATATGCTGCTGAAATAAGAGATATTTTTTATTGAGTACTTCTAACTCTTATAGCCGTCGGCGGTGATTATCATCGATAGTTAATTGGTTGGAGAGAGCTACTCGGAGTGAAGGTATTTGGATCTCGAATGGGAGGACCACTTCACTTTCATACACCAGAGAGAAAGACGTGTTGCCAGTAGCTGTCTAAACCGTTGTACGATAGGTCCAGAGACATTCATCTAGCATCTTATTCCAGTCGCGTTTGTTGGATGACATAAACTTTTGAGTAGCTTTATGATGCCCTTGTTGAAGGCTTCTGCCAGACAATTTGATGTCGGGTTATAGGCAGTTGATGCTACATTCTGAATATAGTTTTATCGTAAAACCGATAGAACGCGTGACTTAATAAACTGTGGACCGTTGTCATTGTCACGCCCCAGAACCAGAGTACTAGAGAGTGAGGGCGAACAAAGACATCTGCGTACACCAGAGTACTCTATACCCCGGGATATGGTCACGACTGTCTAGACATGTGAGGGTTTACTCTACAATCCAACGGGCATTCTTGGGTCAAGTGTCCTAGTTTTCTCAATCTCAAGCAAGCAATAAGTTACAAGAAGTATAATCACCAATATATAATAGTAAGGCATCCCAAACTATATATATACAGATGATCATGAAGCTAGTTACCAAAATGAAGAACTAGCAGAGTGCAATATTACATGATCAGCTCTAGCTATAGTCTAGAATATACTTTACATTTAGGCCCACGGGCTAAAATGTTAAGTATCAAACATGAGCTAAACACGTGCTCGGTGACTAAATGCCTCAAAAGTATAAGTACAAGATCAGGTAGGTGATGAGGAAGAAATCCACTCAAGTCCTCGGGTGTTCTTTGTGTTAACCATTTGGAGGCAGGATGTACGGGAGATCCTGAGGTGTTACTCCGATATCTGGCCATACAAAACTAGTGGGGTCAGACCCCAAAACAGTAAAGTACCACAAGGGAGCCAACTTAAGTACTAAAACCAGTATACAAACATTCAATAGCATAAGAAAATATAAATAAGAGCAATATGTAAATAAACAGTTTAAGTAGTTCAAGAATCAGTAACGGGTATATTTCAGGATTAGTAGCTTAGTAATTCAAGACAAGACTGGAGTAGAAAATATGCAATCACGGCCAAATATGACCTACGGCTTACTACCATTGACTAACTAGGGTTATCATAATCCTGGTTACCAACAAATGCAGTTGTGATTCCATACAGCCACATGCCCTGCAGACTATCCGAATTATCCAGACGTAAGAGTACATAGCATAGATTAATTAAGTATAAAGTATATTTTGGTAAATTGTAACACTTGACTATGTGCTGGAAGTGTGCCCCTATCGATGGAGAGCTCAAAATCTATCAGGTGTTGCTGGGATACCAGAATTGTATGTAGCCAGAAAATATCTCTAGATGCTTCTAAATAATTATTCTAGTTATTAACTTAAGCAAGTTATCAAGGATTCCTGACTGTGGTGCTCAAGAATCTGCTTTAGACATGATGCAAGACTGGACAATAGCTTGACAAGTACAACCAGGACAGGGACAAGCAGTCAACCACAAAAGTTTATTTATTCAGTTTTGGAGATTCTAGCATGTCAGGAGTGAGCTACATCGAGCCACTATCAGGTTTATCAGTACATGTCTAGTACCTGGAGTCAGGGATCAAGTTCATTTAGTACAAGTCAGGTGCTGGGAGTTCTCAGTTTAATAGTGCCATTATATTCCATGTTATGGATATTCCATGTTCTGGTAAGTGTAGCATGCATGTTATAAGCAATTAGAAATAACATGCATCATATGAATTTTACTAGTTGGGCCAAGCAAAAGGAGTAAATAATCCATAAGAGAACATATACCAAAAGAAAATATTTTTACTATAAGGGCTAGAAGCGTAGGAGATAAGCTGGTCGCAGGCAAAAAATAGTCCGCATGCTAGAAGCTGGCCGCATAGATCAAACTAGCATTAAACTGTTCACAAGAATTATTACAAAGTCTACTCCTTGGGAAAAGGGTTGAGTGACAGAGAATAAATACAAGGCTAAGAAGTGACTAGCCAATAAAGTGTGTCAGAGAACTGACCGATGTGACTGGACAATAAAAATGTGTCAAAGAAGAAAAGACAGATTCAGGAAAAATCGTATAAAGGTGGCACGGAGTCATGCATTGGACAAGAGGAATACATAGCTCGGGCCACATGGACAATTTTGGCCCTATGAACAATTTTGGCTGCATGCTCCTCTGTGCTGCATGCTCCTCTAGGCCATATAAAATCAGGAACTTAGAGAAATTTCTTTCTTTCAAGTTTCATGTATTTGGTCAAGGAACACATGTGCAGATTCAGCCATGCATTCAAAAAGATGGTCGCATGCTGAGTTTGGAGCAAGCAGTCCAGATCGCATGCAAATCAGGCCGCATGGAGCTCCTTCGTCCCAGAATATCAAGTTTCAGTCATGGAAAAGCTCCAAGTCTTGAAAATATGATTCTTCCTGAAATCCTTATTTCTATCTCAAATCCAGAGAAGTAAAGTTCTAAACCACTTGAAATCAAATGCTCTCTCATATAAAACAACTAGTTTTGGAAAACAACAAGTTTTAAGAGATCAAAACCATTAAAATATCAAGAATACATTAAACTAAAAATATAGATCTAGTCCAACCGAGCTATCAAAATAAAAATACCAATAAGTAAACATGCATATGAGTTCATAGGACACAATATGGACTAATAAAATACAAGAAATTTAAAATAACAAAAAGTGCAAGTTCTCCATCATTGGCAATATGTACTTGCCTAAAACCACTACTAACTACTACCACTACTACGAAGGAAAAGTGGAGGGGGACCGGTCCAGGGCTGCTCTCGGCTAGGGAGGAGGAAAGGATAAGGAAATAAAAAGAGGGGAAAATGAAAGAATAGGAAAGAGAGAGAAAAAGAGAGGTTATATATCAAGGGTGTTTAACACTACGCACAAATCTAAAAATTATATGTGAGCAGCTAGAGAAATCCAAAAAAATATACGGGAAGAAATATACTGCAATAGCACACATATACAAGATATGAAAATAAAAAAGTTATGCAATAGTGAGACGAGTCTCACAACTCTCACCTCCTTAGAAAAAATTCCATCCTAGGAATTTCAATAAGGCACTGGATCTAACAAGGAGACTACAGAAATCAGGCAATAAAATATGCATCATGGTACGGGTGCTAATGACAAGCTATGAGCTATCTAGAACAAGGCAAGCATGCATAAGGCAAGATCAGGATACGGGATATGCGAACAAGTATACCTCATGAGTCAAACAGATATGGGTATCGAGCTCGGATATTATCCTCGCACTCCCAAGTTGACTTTCCCGGTGAGTGATACCCCCAAGCAACTCAAAATAAATAAATGGTCCAGTTCTTGAGAATCTTCTCTCTCTGGTACAAAAGGGATACATGCCTCTCCTTATACTATGGTGCCCCGTTCCCCCTATTCGGGGAGCGCGGCTAAGAAATACAAGACGGTATCGTTCGATCGGGATAGATTGAAACAAGAACCCATCCTCTTTATGGATTTGCTTCTTCGGAATCGATTCCCATATTCAGTGGACCGTGCCCCCGGGATAGACTTAGAGGCAGAGTCAGGAGAGACCTCTCCGCTACATCTTTTGTTGCCCAGTTTTCGCTGTCGCTTGTTGCTTTCGTGCTTTGAGTTGGTTTTCGGATTTGCTTGAGATTTCTTGAACGGTTTCGATGGATTTCATTATTTTCGTTCTTCGAACTGCACTTCAATTCCGATAATGGAAGGGTGAAAGAGGTATTGATCATCTGTTCGTGGCAATGCAGGTGAACCAGCTGTAGGCGCCGCTCGAACGGACTCCTAAAGCACTTCTTTCCTTCTTCCTTCCAACTACTAAGTGAGTGGCTACCATCCCGATTAGCTAGCTCTTCTTGCTAGTCTTTACATCTGAATCTTGTGTTCTTGCTTGCCTCGATCAAACGATACCAAGTAATAAGTAAAAGATATCAAGATAATAAGGGAATAGACTTGGATCTGTATGCTTGTCATTGAAACTTGTGAACGGTTACTTACTACATGCTTGCTTATTTGAGATGTTCATCATATGCATATATACAAGTTAGAATGCTTACTTCTTCCATAAATATGCTATATGTAGAACACTCTTCGCCATGCAACAATTGATCAGGGAGACTATGCAAAATAAACCATACAATGCTACATATCTCCTGATTTCATGCCTCAGTTACATAAATGGTAAACTTAACACAAACGCCGTTGATCACGGACAACTTGTGCACAAGGCCTCCAGGTTCCTGCGGACGGTCGCTGGGGCACTGGCACCGATCCGATCCGAACGAAACTTCAAGAATAGTCTCTCCCATAGGCGGGATGGCGTGCAGCGATACATGTGCCTCCGTCATCTTAGCCTGAGACTAAACCCGTCCATTATGGCATCAAGCCAATGATCCCCTCGTATATTTAAACCTGTTGCAACTAACTTGTGTCTTCTTGGCAGGGAAGGCAGGGTAAGTATAATACAGGTGGTTCAGACGGACATGTATATGTCACCGAACGATGGCGGGTTATTTTATTGATTCCTATATCTAATTCTTGCTGTAAAATAAACTAAGGTAAGATAGAAACCCACAATAAATATACATGCTTCATTAAAATAACGTGTTGATTGGTATAGTTGGGTTAGCTTACCTTCACCAGTACGTTTCGATGTACTGACCCTCGTTGAAACAGGTTTCCTGCGCTAAGGAGAACCAAGCGAGGAGCAGGAGACAAACCCTCAATCCAGTCCAGCTGTAGGCACGCCTTGACCGTGCCATATTTTGAAATATTTCGAAGAAGAAGCTAGCCACCAAGAAAATATGCAGCTGCGTGGCAAGGCCGTCGTTCCGACCCAAGGTCTTATATTTTGAGTAGTAGTAAAGGATGTAATGTACAGGACTGCTATCTCATTTTGTGTCAACACTTTTGTAAGCCCATGGAGGCAATCCTTATGACTCAGTTCAAGGAGTTTGTAATAGATGTTCATATTATCAATAAAAAGAAAACTTTTCCATGCTTCAAATATGTGTTTATTTAATCTGCGTACTCTGAATATGTGCTCGCTATGCGAAAATAAATACTAGCCTTGTACGGTGCGCAACCTAGGCCCGCACGGCGGTCACACCCGGGGGACGACTATCGATTCCACGGGATCGGGGCGTGACATGTTGGTATCAGAGCACAGCTTTAAATTTTTTTTGACTCTTGAACAGGAAAAGTTCCCTTAACGATAAATCCCTGTGCGAACTCCTGAACTCGTTAAGGCCAAAATAAGATACGTTCATGCAATAAGTCCATAATACATTATGATCCTGATATAATTTACCTTCTTTTGAAGGAATGGCACAAGCGCAACCCTCTGCGCTAGCACCAGGCGAGACACAGGCTCAGGAAAGCAGCTCTGGAATATCAGGAAGCTCTCGGAGCCAACGGGGCATGTCTCGAACAGATCCGCTTCAACAAGTGATGCAAATATTGGAAGCACAATGACAGAGAGATGATGCCCGCTAAGCCAAGTTTGAGAGCAATCTAGAGGCCCGGCTCTCAGTCCAACAAAAGCAGGTAGATACTCTACAGCAGCTTGTTTAGACTTTGGCCTCCAACCAGGCCGCAGCGACAGCCGCGACTCCGGTGGAACAACCAATCCTTGAAGTAGAGATCCCGCTAGTGCCAAGGACGAGGGAAGTGACTACCTTCACCTTTGGTAACTTCAAGAAGGTCTGCAACACGCCATTTAAGGGGACTGAGGACCCGATCGTGGCCCTAGATTGGCTCGCCGAGCTTGAAGATCATTTTTCTCTCCTAGAAGTGCCTGAAGACAAGCGCGTCGCCTGTGCCCAACTACAGCTTCGCCTCAATGCGCACGACTGGTGGGGCGTGCATCGACGATCTCTTCAACTTGGCCATGGAGAGGAGGCGATCGCGTGGATGACTTTTTATGCCGCGTTTGAGGAGGAGTTTATACCCCCGCCTGTACGCCGCCAGGGAAAAAACGAGTTCGTACAACTACGACAGGGCAGCATGACGGTAAAGCAATACTCGACAGAATTCAACAAACTGGCCAAATTTGCTAGCGCCTATCTACCCGATGCAGCGAGTCATGCCAGACGATTCGAAGGAGGGCTACGTCCCAGCATCCATGCGTACGTAGTCATTCCACAGTATCAGACAATGCAAGAAGTATTAAACCATGCCCTCTCCCTCGAACCGCAGTATCCTCACGTTGCCACAGGCGCTGTGCAAATCCCCAATCACAAACGCCAAGGCAACGATAGAGGAAACACCGCTGCAAAGCGCCCTAACAACGACGGTTCGGAAAAGGAAAACTCGGGGCAACGATATGAATTCTGTAGGAGGACAGGGCACGTCGAGAGTGAATATCGTCGAAAGCATGGGTTATGCCTTATATGTGGAGCTTCTGATCATGCCATCCCAAACTGTCCAAAGTATTCAGAGCGTCGTCCTCCACAACAAAATCAGAATGCTACAACCCAGGCCAACCGAGCTGCACCTCAGCAAGGGCGTAATCAGGCTCAAGGCCGGGTCTATACTATGACACGGGAAGAAGCTTTGGCCTCGGACACCGTGGTGTCAGGTACATTGCTTTTAATAACATACCTGCTCGTGTTCTTTTTGATTCTGGTGCAACACATAGCTTTATATCTACAAATTTTGCAACGGAGAACAATATAGAAATGACTCCGTTGCATTTAGATTTAAGTGTTAGCACCCCATCCGGTACAAAAAATACCTGTCCGTTCAGTCTGCCTGGGTGGTCACGTCTGTATTGGAGGAAGAAAACTATCGCTTGATGTTTTAGTCCTAGATGTTCGGGACTACGATATCATTTTGGGAATGGATTAGCTCGGCGCCTGCGCGGCAACTATAGAGTGTGCAGAGAAACGCGTCCTTTTCCGTCTGCCAGGAGAAGCCGAATTCTGTTACACTAGTAGACCAGCGACAGATGCGACCAAGGCCTGCATGGTGATATCTGTAATATCTGCTCGGCGAATGCTCCACTCGGACTGCGAGGGATTTCTAGCGTCGATTCGGGACACACGGCAGGACTACGCAAACGTCGAGTCTACTTCCATTGAGGCAGAGTTCCCCGATGTATTTTCGAGCGAACTACCCGGCATACCGCCATACCGAGAGATTGAATTCACTATCGATACATTTCCAAATACACAGCCGATATCCAAGCCTTCGTACAGAATGTCTCCTGTAGAGCTGAAGGAATTGAAATGCCAGCTCCAAGAATTACTTGATCGTGGGTTCATCCATCCGAGCGTGTCTCCTTGGGGCACGCCTGTGCTCTTCGTGAAGAAGAAAGACGGAACGCTACGCCTCTGCATAGACTATCGAGAATTGAATAAAGTCACAATCAGAAACAAATATCTTCTGCCACGGATAGACGACTTGTTTGATCAGCTACAGGAGGCAGCAGTGTTTTCAAAAATTGATCTTCGCTCGGGTTACCACCAGCTGAAGATTAAGCCTGAGGACACGCCAAAGACTACCTTTCGGACTCGATACGGACACTATGAGTTCTCAGTGATGCCGTTTGGACTGTGAATGCACCTGCAGCATTCATGGATGTAATGAATCGTATATTTCGGCCTTTCATCGATAAATTCGTGGTGGTTTTTATCGATGACATCTTGGAGTACTCGAGGACTAGGGATGAGCACGCAGGACACCTGCGGATGGTGCTGCAAACCCTTCGAGACAACAAGTTGTACACCAAATTGAGTAAATATGAGTTTTGGCTAGATAATATATCCTTTTTGGGGCATATCATCTCTTCGAAAGGCATCTCAGTTGATCCGAAGAAGGTAGAAGCCATTACGTAGTGGAAACATCCGGAGTCAGCTAGCGATATCCGAAGTTTCCTTGGACTGGCAGGCTACTACCGCAGGTTTATACAAAATTTTGCTAGAATTGCTTCGCCCTTGACTCAGCTCACACAGAAGGGTGCGAAGTTTACTTGGACGGATGACTGTGAAGCTTCATTTGCGGAGTTAAAGTAGCACATCGTCTCTGCCCCAATCCTCACCTTGTCGAATGGACCGGATGATTTTAAAATATATAGTGATGCATTAGGTAGAGGATTATGATGTGTCCTGATGCAGCGGGATAAGGTGATAGCCTTTGCGTCGAGGCAGTTAAAGCCTCACGAGAAGAACTATCCGACTCATAATTTGGAATTAGCTGCAGTAGTGTTTGCGTTGAAGTTATGGCGCCACTACCTTTATGGCGTGCCGTGTGAAATCTACACGGACCATAAGAGCTTGAAATACCTGTACACTCAAAAGGATTTGAATCTTCGACAGCGGCGATGGCTTGAACTCCTAAGCGACTTCGATCTCATGATCAGATATACGCCTGGAAAGGGAAACGTAGTAGCTGACGCATTGAGTTGAGTGTTTGTAGGGAGTTTGATTATCGATGATAGGCTGCGCCGAGATCTCGAATCACTGGGCATTACACTAAAAATTAGATACAAAAAGTGGGCGCAAGTAGCACAACTGCGCCTCGAACCCGACTTGTTACATAAAGTGAAGGCCGCTTAGAAGGATGGCCCATACCTGCAAAATATTCATGCCCTTATCTCAGCAGAAAAGGCGTCCGACTTTACGGTAGGCACGGACGGGATGCTTCGAGTGAAGGGAAGACTGTGCGTTCCAAACGATGCGGCCCTCAGAAAAGAGATCCTCACGGAGGCACACTATGCTAGTTATACTTCTCATCCGGGTAGCACAAAGATGTATCGGGATCTTCGTACGACGTTTTGGTGGCACGACTTGAAACGGGATATGGCGCAGTTCGTGTCGCATTGCATGGCTTGTCAGAGAGTAAAGGCCGAATACCAGAAACCAGGCGGAGAGCTTCAGAGCCTTGCTATTCCGGAGTGGAAATGGGAACATATAACGATGGATTTTATTGTTGGATTGCCAAGGACGTAACGGGGACATGATGCTGTTTGGGTTATTGTTGATTGCCTCACCAAGTCTGCTCATTTTTTGCCTATCAAATCTACTTGGGGTGCTGATCGCTTGGCTCAAATCTACCTCGACGAAATCGTTCGGCTCAATGGCGTACCCATATCCATAGTCTCCGATAGAGATGGTCGATTTATATCGCGTTTCTGGGAAAGCCTGCAGTCAGCAATGGGGACGAAGTTGAAGTTCACCTCCGCTTACCATCCACAGACCGACGGCCAAACGGAACGTGTCAACCAAATCCTCGAAGACATGCTGCGACTCTGCGCCTTGGACTTGAAGACTAGTTGGGACCTTCATCTACCTTTAGCCGAATTTGCTTACAACAATAGTTATCAATCAAGCATTCAAATGGCGCCGTATGAGGCGTTATACGGGCGGAAGTGTCGATCTACGATCTGCTGGGACAAAGTTGGTGAACGGCAGATACTTGGCCCTGAGCTCGTGGAGCAGACTGTCCAGAAAGTTTGATTGATTCGGGAAAGATTAAAGGTAGCTCAAAGCCGTCAGAAGAGCTACGCGGACATACATCGACGACCACTAGAGTTCCTAGTAGGCGACCGGGTATTCCTTAAAGTCTCGCCCATGCGAGGAGTCAGCAGGTTCGGGGCAAAAGGGAAACTAAGTCCAAGATTTCTCGGTCCGTTCAAAATACTAAAGCGGGTTGCCTCAGTTGCTTATCAGATTGCCCTACCACCATCCCTATCCGACGTACATGATATATTCCATGTTTCTCAACTTAGGAAATATGTGTATGATCCGAGCCATGTGGTAGACCTTGAACAACTGAACCTTCAGCCTGACTTGACGTATGTTGAACAACCTGTGCAAATTTTGGATAGGAAAGAAAAGCTGCTTCGGACTCGTTCGGTTCCTCTCGTGCGCGTGCTTTAGCGGAATCACTCTGTCGAAGAATCTACTTGGGAGCTTGAATCAGAGATAAGAGAAATATTCCCCTCATTATTTCCTAGTGGTAGGTTCTATTCCTTAAGTTTCGGGACGAAACTTCTAATTGGTTGGGTAGGATGTGGTGCCCCGTTCCCCCTATTCGGGGAGCGCAGCTAAGAAATACAAGACGGTATCGTTCGATCGGGATAGATTGAAACAAGAACCCATCCTCTTTATGGATTTGCTTCTTCAGAATTGATTCCCATATTCAGTGGACCGTGCCCCCGGGATCGACTTAGCGGCAGAGTCATGAGGGACCTCCCCACTACATCTTTTGTTGCCCAGTTTTTGCTGTCGCTGGTTGCTTTCGTGCTTTGAGTTGGTTTTCGAATTTGCTTGAGATTTCTTGAACGATTTTGATGGATTTTATTGTTTTCGTTCTTTGAACTGTACTTTAATTTTGATAATGGAAGGGTAGAAGAGGTATTGATCATCTGTTTGTGGCAATGCAGGTGAACCAGCTGTAGGCGCCGCTCGAACGGACTCCTAAAGCACTTCTTTCCTTCTTCCTTCCAACTACTAAGTGAGTGGCTACCATCCCAATTAGCTAGCTCTTCTTGCTAGTCTTCACATCTGAATCTTGTGTTCTTGCTTGCCCCGATCAAATGATACCAAGTAATAACTAAAAGATATCAAGATAATAAGGGAATAGACTTGGATCTGTATGCTTGTCATTGAAACTTGTGAACGATTACTTACTATATGCTTGCTTATTTGAGATGTTCATCATATGCATATATACAAGTTAGAATGCTTATTTCTTCCATAAATATGCTATATGTAGAACACTCTTCACCATGCAACAATTGATCAGGGAGACTATACAAAATAAACCATACAATGCTACATATCTCCTGATTTCATGCCTCAGTTACATAAATGGTAAACTTAACACAAACGCCGTTGATCACGGACAACTTGTGCACAAGGCCTCCAGGTTCCTGCGGACGGTCGCTGGGGCACTGGCACCGATCCGATTCGGACGAAACATCAAGAATAGTCTCTCCCATAGGCGGGATGGCGTACAGCGATACATGTGCCTCTGTCATCTTAGCCTGAGACTAAACCCGTCCATTATAGCATCAAGCCAGTGCTTCCCTCGTATATTTAAACCTGTTGCAACTAACTTGTGTCTTCTTGGCAGGGAAGGCAGGGTAAGTATAATACAGGTGGTTCAGACGGACAGGTATATGTCACCAAACGGTGGCGGGTTATTTCATTGATTCCTATATCTAATTCTTGCTGTAAAATAAACTAAGGCAAGATAGAAACCAATAATAAATATGCATGCTTCATTAAAACAACGTGTTGATTGGTATAGTTGGATTAGCTTGCCTTCACCAGTACGTTTCGATATACTGACCCTCGTTGAAACAGGTTCCCCGTGCTAAGGAGAACCAAGCGAGGAACAGGAGATAAACCCCCAATCCAGTCCAGCTATAGGCACGCCTTGACCGTGCCATATTTTAAAGTATTTCGAAGAAGAAGCTAGCCACCAAGCAAATATGCAGCTGCGTGGCAAGGCCGTCGTTTTGACCCAAGGTCTTATATTTTGAGTAGTAGTAAAGGATGTAATGTACATGACTGCTATCTCATTTTGTGTCAACACTTTTGTAAGCCCATGGAGGCAATCCTTATGACTCAGTTCAAGGAGTTTGTAATAGATGTTCATATTATCAATAAAAAGAAAACTTTTCCATGCTTCAAATTTGTGTTCATTTAATCTGCGTACTCTGAATATGTGCTCGCTATGCGAAAATAAATACTAGCCTTGTGCGGTGCGCAACCTAGGCCCGCACGGCAGTCACGCCCGGGGGACGACTATCGATTCCATGGGATCGGGGCGTGACATATATAAAAGGTCGGTACCAATAGCCAATTTTGAATGATCTAGGACATGGCTTGTATTTGGTATATACTGTCGTAGCTGGAATACATGAAAAATATTATGTATCTCACGAAGCGACGGTAGAAGAGCAAGACTATAAGAAACATCTCCTACTCGCTCAAAAATATTGAACGAACCTATGTATCATGGACTAAGCTTTCCCCGTACACCAAATCTGATAACTCCGTATGTAGGAAAAATTTGAAGGAATACATGGTCGCCGACAGAAAACTCAAGAGATCGATCGCCGATACGAATCGGCCCAATGACGCTGGCGATCTTGTGCTACTTAAAGATACTTACAGACTTGCTTTACTACTTCAACTATTTAGGCTATCATCTCGGGTCCAAGTATTTGCCCTTCGCCAATATCTTCCTAAGTTACAGGGGATCTGCACTTCCTGCCATATAGTGCCTCAAAGGGTGTTATCTGGATACTGGTCTGAAAACTGTTATTATAGGAGAACTCTACCAGGTGTAAGTGATCCTTCCATGAACCACCAAAGTCAAGGGTACATAAAAGAAGCATATCTTCTAGAGTCTAGATAGTTTGCTTCGACTGACCATCTGTCTGGGGGTGATAAGTCGTACTAAACTTCAGGCGGGTGCCTAAGCTCTGTTGAAGACTCTGCCAAAAGTGAAAAGTAAATTTGGAATCTCTATCTGAAACTATGCTAACTAGTACCCCTTGTAATCTAACAATCTATCTTAGGTATATCTTGGCTAACTATTCTGTGGATTGGCCAACCTTGAAAGGAAGAAAGTGTGTAACTTTCGTAAGTCAGTCCACTATTACCCAAATAGCATCCCTGCCAGCTCGGGACCTAGGTAGACCTATCACAAAATCTATAGTAATATACTCCCACTTCCACTCAAGGATTGATAAAGTTTGAACAAGTCATGTTGGTCTCTGATGCTCATCTTTAACTTGTTAACATACCAAACATCGAGAAACAAATCGAGCTATCTTGCGCTTCATTCCATTCGACCAAAAATATCGACGAATGTCTTTATACATCTTGGTTCCCCCGGGATGTATTGAATATTGCAAACTATGGGCCTCCGACGTAATCTCACGATGAAGGTGTCTATTAGGTACACAAATATGATTCCCAAAATGGAGAGTTTCGTCATTAGGAATACTAAGTTCGGGTCTATGCCCTACCTCACACTCTGCTCTGAGTCGCTGAAGCTTGGCATCTACTGACTGTGCTACCTTGATTCTTTTTACTATACTGGACTGAACTTGTAGACCTTCCATCAATGTTATGTCACCAGATAATACTACTTCTACACCTATCTCTTAAAGATCTTCTAAAATCTTTCGCTGTGCTGTGAGAAAATAAGCTTCTACTCTCCGGCTCAAGGCATCTGCTACCACATTGGCCTTTCCAGGATGATACTGAAGGTCAAGATCATAGTTTTTCATTAACTCCAACCATCTTCTTTGCCTTATGTTGGGATACTTCTAGGTAAAGACATACTTCAAACTGTTGTGATCGGTATAAATCTCTACTCAATCTTCATATAAGTAATGTCTCCAAAATTTGAGTGCGAAAAACAACTGCTGCTAACTCCAAGTCGTACGTCGAATAGTTTCTTTATGATCCCAAAGCTGCCAGGACGCATAATCTATAACCTTGCCATGCTGCATTAGAACTCATCCCAGTCCTTTGGCGAACGCATCATAATAAACTGTGAATCCACATGTCCCATCCGAAAGCATCAAAATAGGTGTTGTGATCAATTTTTGCTTAAGCTTCTCGAAAGAGGTCTGACATAGATTTGTCCAATCAGAGCTCACATCCTTCCGTGTTAGCTGCATCAAGTGTGCATAAATTCTAGCAAAGTCTGCCATAAATTGTCGGTAATATCCTGCTAACCCCAGGAAACTGTAAACTTTTACAACTATTCTGGGTAATGGCCACGTCTCAACGGCTTCTATCTTCTTGGGATCTACCTCCAGTCCACCTCTGGCAATGATGTGGCCTAAGTAGGAAATACGGTCAAGCCAGAACTCGCATTTGCTAAACTTTGCATATAGATTTTTCTCTCTGAGAATTTAAAGAACTGCTCGAAGATGCTGCTCGTGCTATGCTTAACTCCGACTGTACACCAAGATATCGTCGATAAATACTATCAATAACTTGTCTAGGTAATGCATAAAAATATGATTCATAAGATCCATAAATACTGTTGGCATATTGGTTGCTCCAAAGGGCATCACTAAAAACTCCCAATAACCATATCTTGACCTAAATGTCGTCTTGGGTATATCTTGCTCTCTGACTCTGATATGATGATATCCAGACCGAAAATTAATATTCAAAAACACGGTCGCTCCACTAAGCTGGTCGAACAAATTATATATTCTAGGCAGTGGATACTTATTCTTGATGGTTATCGCATTGAGGGTATAATAATCAACACATAATCATGACATACCGTCCTTCTTCTTCACAAGTAGCATCGGAGCTCCCTAAGGTGATCCACTAGCACAAATAAATTCCTCGGTTCTTAATTATTTAATCATTTGGTACAAGACTTCTAACTCCGAAGGCGCTATCCTGTAGACTCTCTCAGACACTGGGGTTATTCTGGATAGTAGATCGATGGTAAACTTAATTTCTCTGGTTGCATGCCCTGAAGTTCTTCTAAAAATAAATCTGGGAATTCATCAACAACTCTGGGGAATAATACTTCTTTCGCTACTGCCATTCTCAAGGTTGCTGGTGAAGACTCTGTCTCACCTTTAAAAAATAAGAATTCTTCTTCTCGGGGAATACGAAAGATAAACTTGCCAGAATAGAAATCTATCATCGCATATCTAGCACTTAACCAACCATACCTAAGACGATGTCATAATCTTCCATAGAAAATTCTATCAATCTGGCAAAAAATCCTCGCCCGTACACTATGACTCGACACGATGCATAAACCCTATCGACTACTATGATACAATTAATAGTAACTATATTGAGTCTTACTGATAAGAATTCGGATTCCAAACCAACTCATGTCATAAATCGTGCATACATAAAGGAATGTGATGCACCTGAATCAAATAATACTGAAGCTGAGTGAGAGTTGACAACTACTTCACCTGAAGCTAACTGCTCTTCCAAAGTGAGTGCCATTGCCTGACCTCGTCCTCTCAATGCTGGTCCTCTCTGCTGTGGACCTTCTTACCTGACCTATGCTTGGGCTTGGGCCTGCGCATACTGTTGGGGTCTTTTTTGTTATTATACTTGAGATTGAGTCGACAAATACCTCTGACCCTGGTTCTGCTGAGCCGGCACTGGAGCCCTATACTATGGTCCTACCGGGGAAGACGATGATGAACTGGCTCTGTGAGGACAAGATCCTACTCTGTATCCTTGAGCTCCACAAGCTAAACACAATCTTTGTACTCTTCGACACTCAGAAAATATTTGTCCAGGTTTTCCATAATGAGAACACCCTACTGAAGAAGATGTCCTCAGCTGCTGGGGTCGGGTTGGTGCCGTTTGCTGGACCAAGGCTGTTGATGCTGGCCTCCTCGGAGATCCAATGGTTAAGGCTGTAACTGTTGGGGCTGGTGCTGAAGACTGGGAGTAAAAACCTCCTGAGGTGTGGGTCCTCTTCCTTTCTCCAATTTTAAACATAATTCTTTGGGAGGTATTCTCATGCCTCCTTGCTGCCCACAATATGACATCGAAAGTTGGGAACTCATGTTGTTCTACTGTCAATATGATCACCAGGTGAATTCTTTGCTGGAACCTCCTATATCTATCTAATTCGGTTGCCACCAAGGTGGGAGCAAACCGACTTAGTCTACAGAACTCTGCCGCATAGCCGTCGATAGTCCTGCCCATCTGCTTTAAGTTGTTAAATATTTGTTGAAGATTATAACGTGATACCGCATCAAAGTACCTCATCTGGAACCTCTCGCTGCAGATGACCCAAGGGACGAGAACTACCAAAGAAATCATCTATGATGGCCACTAGTCTCGGGCCAAGTCTAGCAACTACAGTCGAACAAATGATACTTACTCTCTGTCGGGCAGTCCTGCTGCCTCTAGGATAGCTTCAGTGTCCTGAAGCCATGTATTTGTTGCAATCGCGTCTTCGGTACCATAAAAATATGAACGTTGGAGGAGCTTGAAGTTGCTTTCTCTGTTTGGGGTATGATGTCCGCCCCTCTCTAAGTCCTTCTTTACTGGCTGGGTGAAAGCGTCACCCCGTCGCTCTTGAGATGCTAGTAACTACCTCATGATCCCCTTCAGGTCATGTGTATTACTTTCTGTATTGGTGGGCACTGGCGGGACTGCCACTATGGGTACAACTGGTGGTACTGGCTGGACCTGCTGTTCCACATCTTGAGCTATCCTGGACTCTACTTCAGAATATTGTAGATGAACCACAAAAAGATTTTGACCTGCTAGTGGTTGCCCTGCTACCGACAAAACTTTAGTTGGTTGATCGGAAGGACCAGGAACAGTGTCCCTAAAAGATAGAGAATGCTAGGATAAAATTGGAAGGATATGAGAGAACGAGGATTAAAGCAGATGTTGAATCAAGATTCTTGGGATACAAATTTGATACAGGAGGAGATTACAGAGTAGCATGATTGAGACATCTAAACATTGATAAATCCCCACACTTTCAAATTTTTAGACCTGCATGGGCCACCACTTAAACCATGTCACGTCCCAGAACCAGAATATTGGAGAGCGAGGGCGGACAAAGCCAGTTGCGTATACCAGAGTACTCTATACCCCGGGATAAGGTCACGGCTGTCTAGATATGTGAGGGTTTACTCTATAATCCAAAGGGCATTCCTGGGTCAAGAGTCCCAGTTGTCTCAATCTCAAGCAAGCAACAAGTTACAAGAAGTATAATCACCAATATATAATAGTAAGACGTCACAAACTATACATACACAGATAATCATGAAGCTAGTTACCAAAATAAAGAACTACCAGGTACAATATTACATGATTAGCTTTAGCTCTAGCTATAGTCTAGAATATGCTTTACATGTAGGCCCACAGACTAGAATGTCAAGTATCAAACATGAGCTAAACACGTGCTCAGTGGCTAAATGCCTCAAAAGTATAATTACAAAATCAGGTGGGTGATGAATAAGAAACCCACTCAAGTCCTCGGGTGTTCCTCGTATTCACCATCTGGAGGGAGAAATGTATGAGAGATCCTGCGGTGTTGCTCCGATATCTGGCCATACAAAACTAGTGGGGTTAGACCCCAAAATAGCAAAGTAGAACATGGGAGCCAACTTAAGAACTTAAACCAGCATGCAATTATTTAACAGCATAAGAAAATATAAATAAGAGCAATATATAAATAAACAGTTTAAGCATTTCAGGAATCAGTAACGGGTACAGTTTAGGATTAGTACCTGAGTAATTCAAGACAAGATAGGACTAGAAAATATACAATCATGGCCAAACATAACCTATGGCTTACTATCATTAACTAACTAGGGTTATCACAATCCTGGTTACTAATAAATGCATTTGAGATTCCATACAGCCACATGCCCTGCAGACTATCTGGGTTATCCAGGTGTAATAGTACATAGCATAGATTAATTAAGTATAGAGTATTTTTGGGTAATTTGCAATACTCGACGGTGTGCTGGAAGTGTGCCCCTTTCGACGGAAAGTTCCAAATCTATCAAGTGTCATTGGGATAGCTGGATTGCATGTAGCCAAGAAATCCCTCTAGAAGCGTCTAGGTAATTATTCTAGTTATTAATTTAAGCAAGTTATTAAGGATTCCTGATTGTGGTGCTCAGGATTCTTCCTTAGACATAATACAAGACTGGATAATAGCTTGACAAGTACAATCAGGATAGGGACAAGCAGCCAACCACGAAAATTTATCTATTCAGTACAAGCATTTCAGTTTTGGAGATTCTAGCATGTCAGGAGTGAGCAACATCGAGCCACTATCTGGTTTATCAGTGCATATTAAGTACCTGGAGTCAGGGATCAAGTTTATTCAGTAGAAGTTAGGTGCAGGGAGTTCTCAGTTTAATAGTGCCATTAAATTCTATGTTTCGGGTATTCCATGTTCTGGTAAGTGTAGCATCCAGGTTATAAGCAATTAAAAATAATATGCATCGTATGAATTTAACTAATTGGGCCAAGCATAAGAAGTAAATAATCTACAAGAGAACATATACCAAAAGAAAACATTGCTACTATAATGGCTAGAAGTGCAGGAGATAAGCTGGCTGTAGGCAAGAAACAGTCCGCATGCAAGAAGCTGGCCACAAGGATCAAACTAGCCATATGAATCAAACTAGCCGCATAAATTATTGCAAAGTCCACTCCTCGGGACAATGGTTGAGTGACAGGGAATAAATGCAAGGCCATGAAGTGACTGAATGACTAGCCAATAAAGCGTGTCAGAGAAGTGTCTGATATGACTGGCAATAAAGAGTGTCAGAGAAGTGACCGATATGACTGGCCAATAAAGCATGTCAGAGAAGTGACTGGCCAATAAAGTGTGTTAGAGAAAAGAAGCAAATTCTGGGTAAATTGTGCCAAGCCGGTGTAGAGTCATGCATTAGAAAAGAGGAATACATAGCTTGGGCCGCATGGACAATTTTGGTCGCATGAACAATTTTAGCCGCATGCTCCTCTGGGCCAAATAGAATCAGGAAATTAAAGAAATTTCTTTCATTCAAGTTTGATATATTTGGTCAAGAGGCACATGTACAGATTCAGTCATGCATTTAACAAGATGGCCGTATGCTGAGTTTGGAGCGAGGAGTCCAAACCACATGCAAAGCAGGTCGCATGGAGCTACTTCGTCCCAGAATAGCAAGTTTCAGTCATGGAAAAGCTCTAAGTCCTGAAAATATAATTCTCCCTAAAATCCTTATTTCCATCTCAAATCTAGAGAAGTAAAGTTCTAAACCATTTGAAATCAAAAGCTCTCTCATATAGAAAAACTAGTTTTGTAAAATAATAAGTTTTAAGAGATCAAAACTATAAAAATATTAAGAACACATTAAACTAAAAATATAGATCTAGTCCAACCGAGCTATTAAAACCAAAAATACCAAGAATTAAACATGCATAGGAGTTCATAGGGCATAATATGGACTAATAAAATGCAAAAAAACTATAATATGGAAAAGTGCAAGTTTTTCATCATTGGCAATATGTACTGGCCTAAAATCACCATTAACTACTACAACTACTACCAACGGAAAGGGAAGAAGGACCGGTTCAGGGCTTCTCTCGGCTAGGGAGGAGAAAAGGAGAAGAAAATAAAAAGAGAGGAAAGTGAAAGAATGGGGAAGGGAGAGAAAGAGAGGGGTTGTATATCAAGGGTGGTTAACACTACGCACAAATCTAGAAATTATATGAGAGGAGCTAGAGAAATCCAAAAAAATATACGGAAAGCAATATACAACAATAACACACATATACAAGATATGAACATAAAAAAATGTAATAGTGAGATGAGTCTCACAGTCATGGATGATCCTGTGTGGCAAGCCAAAGCAGTATATAACATGATGCTTGACGAAGATGATCACGTTGGACGTCTTGACTTCAGCGATGGTACGACTTTCGCCCAATTGGAGAAGTAGTCGATGATAGCCATGATAAACTGATGTCCCTTAGCCAAAGGTGGACTGATCGGCCCTATGATATCCATGCCCTAGGCTTCGAACGGCCAGGACGCAACAGCCGGGTATAGAAACTTCGATGGTTGGTGGATGAAGTCAGCATGGATTTGGCATGCTTGGCACTTTCTTGCATAATTAGTGGCCTCTGCTACTATTATCGGCCAATAGTAACCCATTCTACAGAGACAGCCCTATAGCTTGGGCCCTGGCTGATGGATACCGCAAACCCCGTCGTGAGCCTCATGGAAAGCCTACTTTACTTCTGTATTCAATAGGCATCATATCAAAAGATTGTTATAGGAGCGACAATACAATATTTTGGTAGCCGTATCGTAATAGAACTAGAGGGAACGTCTTCTGATTGAAGTAGCTTCCTTTGGGATCTTGCGAGAATTCCATAGACCACATACTTGATAAATAAAAGTCTCCAGTCTTGTGAATTAGTGATCGTTACTACTGAGTAGCTCAGGCACTGATAGAGGATGTTCTTTGGGCAGACTAGCTCTTGACCAATCATGGTGATCAGTACGTGAGTATTGACCGAAATAGCTAGCGAGGTTGCGAGGCCGGCCAGGGTGACAACCTCAATAATTTTTAGCCGAAGGACGTGCTCTATGAAGAACCCCTTGAAGGTGGAGAATTTCCAAGCACGACTTGGTGGTAAGGAATCAAGTCCATATTCCGGACTTCGTACTCACATCGAACTTGGTTGATTATCAGTTTGGAATCGTCGTAGGCTTCCAGGTGGCCAACTCTCACTTGTTTAGCGAGTTGAATCCAATTATAAGAGTGTTATACTCTGCCACATTGTTGCAGCATGGCTTAGTGAGGGAGTAGGCGTGGTTGATCACCAGATCATATGGAGAGATCAACACTATCCCGACTCCAGTAACAATGTCGCCTTTAGGTCCTGTTCATAAAGCACCGTAGAAGAATATTCACCAAATAACTTCTGCGTTCATCACAATATTGGAGTCTGCGACTTTGTCATGGATCTTCTCGTAGAGTTTTAAAGTTTCTGGCACCGGTGGGCGGCTAGGAAAACTCCAACGCTTGGCCTTCGACAGCTTTTTGCGAAATAAATGCCATATCGTATGGTGACAACAGTATTGCCCACGTAGCTATGCGGGAGTTGAGTGCCCCAGGTTTGGTCATGAGGACCATGAGGGGGCTGACCTGAGAGATCACATGGATCGTTTGCACTACCACATAGTATTGGGTCTTCTGAATAACATAGACTAGAGTGAGGCACTCTTTCTAGACTAGGTTGTATGTGTGCTCCGTACCGACCATCATCCTGTTGAGGTAGTAGATAGCCTATTTTTGACATGCGTCACTCTTCTAGGCTAGCAGAGCACCAAGAGAGGGATCCATTGCTCGTACATAGAGCATAAAAAGCTATCTAATAACTGGGGCTACCAATACTGGTGGGCTCATGAGGTATTCCTTGATATCGTCGAAGGTGCGCTGGCATTCTTCGTTCCAGACAAAGGAGACTCCCATCTTCATGAGTTGTATGAACGACTGACAACATCCAGTGAGGTTTGATATGATATAGGCTAGTCTTTCTTGAAGGCCATAAAGTTTTCTGAGGTTCTCCGGTGGGCTCTTTTTAAGGATCGCTTTGGTTTTGTCCGGGTCTATGTAGATACCCTTCGAAGTTAGGATAAAACCTAGGATTTTTTTGCTAAAAACTCCTAAGAAAGATTTGGTAGGGTTCATCTTGAGCTGGTGCGTATGCATGAGGTCAAACACAGTCTTCAAGTCCCTGAGGTAATCATCTTTAGAGTGACTCTTGACGGCGATGTCATCAACGAAACACTCGACCGTATTGCGTAGATGCTCACGGAAGATGGTGCTCATAGCTGCTGGTATGTAGCACTAGCGTTCTTCAGACCAAAGGGCATGACTATGTAGCAGTATACTCCTATCGATGTTTAAAATGATGTATGCTTCTGATCATCAGGGGACATCTTGATTTGATTATAACTTAAGAATCTATCCATGAAAGACTTGTGATCGAAGCCACAAGTGTTGTCGATCATTATTTCTATGATCAGAAGGGAGAATTCGTCCTTAGGGAAGGCCGTATTTAGATCACGAAAGTCAATACAAATCTGGATCTTTCTGTCTTTTTTACGATGGGCACGATATTGGCTACCCAATATAGATGCTGTTCTTCACAGATGAAGCCACTAGCTATCAGTTTGTTGACTTCAGCTTTGATAGCGTTCATAATGTCCTATCAAAATCATCATTGCTGCTGCTTAAAAGACTTAGCGTTCGATAAGATATTAAGCTTGTGGACCACAATTTGGTCATCCAGTCCAGGTATGTCTTCGTAGCTCCAGACGAAGACATCAATGTATTCTCGGAGAAGATATAGTAGGAATTCTTGATCCTTATTAGTCAGACTCTTGCTGATGAAGATCGGTTTAGCGGTGGATTCGTCGCCCAGATTGACATGTACGACTTTGTCCTCAGTAGGAGGTTCTCGTTGTTTGAACCGCATCTCTCATTATACGTCTAGGCATTGGGCCTACGGTTCTACTTTAAAGAGTTTCAGTAGATCCTCGTCATCTTCCTTAGGGTCAGTTAATACCATATTTTCAGATAATATTTACTTGAGCATCTCCCAGATACTGACATCGGAGTCCCAAGTAGAAGACTCTGAAGAGTGAGAGTGTAACTCATCTTCTTCATCGGAGCCTTTGGGGGTTATAAAAGGTATAACGTACCCTAAGCCATGCTTGGTCTTATGGTAGTAATCCTCAGATTTGCCTGTCGGAAAGGTGAAGCATAAGGGAAGTTGTCAACCTTTGCCATAATTCAAATCTTGGTTACTTTTAAGATCATAATCCATCTTCTAGATGAGGTGTTTGGCTTGACCACTGAATCGGTAGAGTTGTATTTTGTCGGTATCGGGTTCGGGCTCTTGTTCCTCCAGAATGAAAGAGCGGGGACATTAAACCCTGGTGAAGATGATGGATTTATTTTCCCTCCTCCTTGCTGGAACAGTGAAGTAGGAACCTTGGCTAGGAAGGATCTGGTTTACTGCATAGGTAGTAGTCACCTGTGTCTGCAGGTGCATGCCTAAACCGTGCTCTATGGAATACTGTACGCTTATGTGTGCAACTTCAAAGTAGTTCAAAGATAGCCCTTTATTCACAAAATAAGGTATCTTTTCTCTAGGAATTACATCGTCTATAGAAGGGACATTTACGTAAGCAGCTACGTAGTTCTCCAGCTCGTTCTTCTAGAGATCTTTCCCTAGTGCGAGCGACGACTTTGGAGGTTTCCTGTGCAGCTTTACTACATGAGGTTCGGACATTATAGGAGGCGTCGGTGCATCCTTCGGAGGTTGACTCGGCCTGTGAAGGTGAACCACCAGAGGTTCGGATGTGGTGGATGGTGCCGGATCTTCCTTCGGCGATTGATCCGTCCTACGAAGGCGGATGTCCAGAGGTTCGAGTGCCTTCTTGTATAGTTTTACGACGATAAGAGAGGTTGCGTCGGGAGCGCATGCCTTTAGACGGACTCTAAAGGGCTCTTATGGTGTTGTTCCAACCTCTGCCTCATCATCCACGTTATTTATAACTTTATCTTGGTAGACCATTTTGTAAAGGATCGAACCAGAGTAATAGGCTTTGATCCTTTTGAACGGATCGACATCAGCAAACCCTAATTTGACCGTGTCGTGCTTATCGATGTACTTCAAGAACTGGTACAAGTTCGATGGCACGATCATATATTCATGTATCCATGGGCGTCCGAGTAAGACATTGTAGGATTCATCTACGTTAATGACATAGCAAGTGACATATGTTTTTAAGTCAACGATCTGGCATTTCAGGCAAATCTTGTCCATAGGGTAGCTCCTTCCTGCTTTGAATCTAGTGATGGAAGTATTGGTGGCTGCCAGGCGATACATCAAAATGCCCTTGGTCTGAAGTAGACTCCGCGGGATGATACTGATTAACGAATCGGAATCGATGTGCATCCGATCCACCTTGATAGTACCAATATACCCTGTGTAATACATGGAACGATCATGCCAATTATTCTTTAGCAACATATCCTATTGCGATAATGTAATATTGGGTATTGCCTCCATGATATTATTGTAGTGGGGGCAAGTAATTGGATCCTCAGCTGGTGGTTTAACCTTCGCCAGGTAGTTGTTGGCATTCTGCAATGCCTCACTCAGAGCGGTCTGAGTGTCTCTGAAGAGCTACAGAAGATCGAATAGTGACAGCTTCACTGGAGTGTTAGCCAGTTGGGCCAATATGTCAAAGTTGTGAGGTTTTTCTAACCCCAGAGCTGTATCCTTGGGCAGCTTCCTTTTGCTTAGACTTGTCCGCTGGCGGAGGCTAGGATAGACCCGGATAAGAGGAGGTCGGTGTGATAGTTAGGAGTTTACCATCATTAGGGATGTGGTACTCGTGCTGGTACGTCAACCCTGACTTCGTTGTTCCCGCTATAGCTTTCTCATATGGGAAAAAAACCTTGTAGTAGGACTTGGACTTGGTGGCGGAAGGTGTTACTTATTGTATTACATCTGGAGCAGGGTCTGGATGAATCTACATAACCTTTCCTCGTGATATGGTGAGAGGTATCAGCCCGGCTGTTTTATCACGAGCTGGTGGGAGGTTAACAACCTCTATTGTTGCTCTGGGAATAGGGATTACTCCATCATGTGCCTCTGTTGTTGGAAAGTTATCGAATTGGAGGGACACCATGTTAGCAGCGATGATTTTTTTGTCGAAATCCAAGGTAGGGGCCTTAGTGTTAAGTAGGCGCTGGATGTATCACTTGAGTGTGTAGCAATCCCACATCGCATAGTGGATGTACTGATAAAAGTGGCAGTACTTTGGGTTATTTACATTGACTGCCTCATCAGGGCATTTGGCGTCGGGGGGCCGGAGCTTACCACCCTTCATCAGCACGTCGAAGATGGGCATGACGTTGTCATCTTCGAAGGAGTATATTTCTTCGGGATTTGGAACCTTAGTCGGCTTTTGCTCGCACTACAAAAATATGATAAAATAGCAACATTTTTAGTAACATCATAATAAAATATCGCTAATATTAAAGACTTGAGCGACTCCAAAAATAAACGTCGATATACATCGCTGTTAGCGTCACATAGCGACGTTTAGTGACTGTACTTCAGTTTTTTAAAAGAATAGTTGCTATAATCTTCTTTAAGGTTGCTAAACGTCGTAGAGTTTTTTCATTTTTAACGACGTCTATAACGTCGCAAACTTTTGAATTAGCGACGTTTAGTGATGTCTATTTATAATGTTTCTAATTTTTTTATTAGCGATGTCATAAGTAGACGTCGCTAAACGTAGCTAAAAATTTTAATATAGGGTTCATGATTTTATTTCCCCCCATTTTGTCGAACTCTTCGCCCAAATTTTTGAACCCCCCCTCTCCGGTTAAGTACCCCCCTCTAGTATCCTCCAAAGCCCCCTACTCCGGTATCCCCCTATCCCTAACCCCCCACCGGCTCCCCCACAGACTCCATAATCAGGCTCCCCACCCCCCGAGTGCCCCCTCCCGTACGGCTCCTCCCTTCCGATGGCTCCTTCCCTCCGACGACCTCGGGCTTCTCCTCCTCCTCCTCTATGTAAACCATAACCCTATCTCTCTCCCTCTCTCTCTCTCTCTCTCACAGATGCAGACACGATATGACACAGACATAGATACGACACACACACACACTGACACAAACATGACACAGACAATGTCACAGAGGGTGTAAATTCTAACCCTAACCCTATCTCTCTTTCACAGATACAGACATGATATTTGATAGCGAATATGACACATACACAGACATAGACATGACACAGGATACGACACAGACACATACACTGACTGTTGTTATCAATAACTTATCAGACTACTTTTTACCAAAATATTACCCACTATTAGACGGTGTTTCATAGCCCAACTTATGTGGATAGGAACAACTTATTTATTAAGTTGCTTATTGTAGAGCTTCATCTATTGCTAAAATTATTCTCACTTTGTTGATGAAAGCATAAAATCTGATGGTTTTTATGGTATTGTTACTAGAGTATATTATGTGTTTACGAGTGCTTGAAAACCATGCATTTGATTAGTATAGGCTAGTCTAGGACTTTTCCTAAGTAGGGACTGTTAGGCATATATGTTTCCATTTCAAGTAGATCATGGTGTATTTTTTAAACTAATCACATGACTTATTAGCATGTGAGTGTCCTACTTTGTATAGAGAAATATTTTTCACAAATATCTGATATCTCAAGTATTTTTGTGAGAATATTCAGCCATAAATGAGACAGGTGCAGGCATTGGGCGTGTGGTATTGTCTAGTCCACATTAAGAATATAATAATTAAATATAAATTTGGCTTTATCGAGTAAATTTTTTGGAATAAAAGATTTTAACTTGATTTATTTTACAATTTACTTAACTATTGGTGGTGCAAATAACTACGTCTTTATAAAATTTGCCTCTTCTCTTGTATAAATATTTGGTTCTTATACCTTCTATTGCATATGTTGAGTACTGCATATTTCACATCTATAGGCCACACATCTTAAATGCAAAGAATAATATTAGTATTGCCCAAAGTGTTCCATAAGCAATCAAACTAAGAGGCAATATAAAAATTGAATGAGAATGTGGTTATAAGTATGGTCTTTTTTTACATCATTATAATGATAAATATGATAGCACTTCTTCCTACTTGAAGAAATCTTGAGTTATTTATAACTTATACAATGAAAGTAATAATTTAATCAAAACATCCCTTTCTTCCCCTATCCTAATCCTAACACGGACACACACACACACACACACACACACACACACACACACACATACACACACACATATATGCAGACACTAACACTAATCCAAACTCGAATACGTGGACATACTAACACACATACAATAACCCTAACATGGATACGAACACACACACACACACACACACACACACACACACACACACACACACACACACACATGTTTGTATCATGTCATCTCATGATATGTATGGTAAAATTATAGGATACATGGATATGAAAGGTTAGGACACGATATCGAGGATAAGGTTATAAGCATTTTATCAGATATGGACACACGTATACATGTCAAGTATGGATATCTAAGAGTATATCAGTGAGTGTCAACTATGTATCCTGGGCCAAAAAAATTGACACTGGATATCCATGACTTGAATTTTTAATTAGAAAGTCATGGCCTAAACAAATGTCAAGTATGGATATCCAGGATACAGAGTTGATAGTCACTGATACACTGTATTATGAGTATCCAGGATACAGATTTGAATGAAGAAGTATCCGTACTAGGACTAGGTGTATTAGCGTATGTACTATATTCCTGAGTATTCTTATGTATGTATAGACGAGTAGATATATAACATAATTGGGTATTCCTGAGTATCAATACTAGGACTAGGAGTATCAGTGCATGTACTGTATTTAAACGAAGAAGATAAATTTTTAGAAGAGGATTAAAAATATCAATATAAAATCTATTTAGACTTGTCACATGTACTGTAATTTAAAATATTTTCTTGAATGATGTCTCTTCATCTTTACATATCTAGAGTGAGTGTCATTTGGATAATATAACTACCAAATATTCACATAAGTATATACTTGAACGATGTCTATTTATATTTGTAGAAGTATCTAGAAATGGATATAAATTACTATCTACGTCAACGTTTGTGGATGTACAACCATCATCCTGATGATATATACGGTGTACAAGATAAATTTATTGTGGGTGTACAACAGTTCCTACAGTTTGCCAAGGCATTCCCTTAGTACATGGACGGTACCAAAATTAGGTATCCGTGGGTGATATGTCACAACTTAAAATATCATCCAGAAGTGGAAGTCATATATCATTTATACTCGAAGGATTTTACGCTGAATTACTATCAGTGGACCGTGCACAGAGAACTTATGTCTTTATCATCAGAGTCGGAGCCTTGTGTGGAGTCGTATATAGATGTCCACGACCATGCTACTTATAACGACGGGTGGGTAAACATAGTTTTTGATATGACGGGGCCTAGTTTTGATCCGGACAATCATGATGCAGCTGAGGAGGCACCGAATACCGATGCTGCAAAGTTCATGGAGTTGCTAGAGAATGCAAGGACTCCATTATATCCTGGTTATGAGGATCATTCACCATTGGAGGTGGTTACAAGATTGTTGAGCATCAAGTCTAATTTTAACATGTTATAAAAATGCTATAATCGACTGATGGATTTGATTATAGAGATCTTGCCAGAGGGTGCAAAGTTGCCTAAAGACTTCTACCGATCTAAGAGGATGGTGAGATCGCTCTGGATGGGATACAAAAAAATTAATGCATGTTGCAACGGGTACATATTGTACTACAAAGACAACAAGGATGACGATGCGTGCAGATTCAGTGGTGCTTATCGCTATAAGGCCACTGGTAGAGGAAAGTATGTAGGTGCAAGGAAGCCTATCGATTTTGTCACGCCCCAGTCCCAAAATACGTAGGACCAGGAATACGTGACACGCCAGCTACGCATTCGACCAGACTCTGGTCTGACTCGAATACGTATAAGCTGTAATATAAAGGGCACTATCTAGATATTCATAAATGTAAACCTCTATGTCTCAATCCATAATGTACATCAGTATACAAGAAAGAGCTATATATGCTAAGGTCGGCCGCCCAATAACACAGTAACTCAAATAGACTCGAGAAGAAGTATGAGTCTACAAAACTAAGCTACAACAGCAGATGAATAATCAATATAAAATAACCATAATGCCGGTAGATATAATGTGAGTACCTGGTACCATGCTCGCAAGATATGCCACTCCATCAGTATCTCCAAGTGCTCCGTAATCGTCTATACTGCAAAACTGGCAGGGAACTAGGTCCTCAGAGGGACGTAACAAGGTACAGAAATATAGCATGCCAAGTAAACAGAAAGAACAAGTGCACGACAGGGTACTCTATCATAACCAACTAGTGTGACACAGTTTAAAGACAATGTTCGACGCATGGGCTGTCCAAAATAAAACCGTAGCTCCGGACACGGAAACACATGGCACGTACCGCAGCTCCGGGCAAAGAGTCACACGGGTGAAACAGTTACACTAGATACATATATTACTAGAATATACTACATATATATAAGCGCGTGTAGAGTAGCCCAAACGTCTAGTAACTGTCTTCCCCTTCCCAAGCGGTCAACGATTGTGCGTTGAACCTGAACCTCTAACTACAGTCTCAACACATGGAAATAACTCAACAGACGCGACCCTAAGGTCGTCCCAGTCTCTGGTCATGATGTCAGTATCAGGATACATGAATCTGGCACGATCACAGTGTATGAGTGTGTCCTGGGGTATCGATGTACTCTGGTACGTGCATCGAGGTACTATAAAGTATCTAGTACTTATTCTAAGACGTTAAGTCGAATGTCAATACCCGTTTGTGAACCAGACACAGAATATACAACATCAACCTAGGTATGTGCACAATGTACATAAAGAACAACAAATATCTGTAATCTGAAATACAGGGTGGCAAGGTACACTTGCCTGCGTGCGGCTGCTGATGATGGGGATCTGGTACTGCGTCCAAGTCCTCAGGTCCCGCAATACCTAGAGAAGGGATACAAACCAGAATCAATAATCTACTTAAGACAGACATGTGTGCTACACACAGCTACATCTAGACTCAGTCTCAAGAATTATCTAATATTTTTACCGTCCTCAATTCTTTGTCTCGTGATCCAATATAATACCCATTCTGGAATAATTCACCTGCTCTCCATTTGCATGTATTTTATAACCTCAATCAATTTTTTATTTATCCAAAAAATACTGGATTTAATTATTTATTTTCAACCATGTATTTTATTCATAACCTCAATTTGGATTTAAACCCTAACTTTACCATTGATCCTAAACTCATTGTCTCTCATTCCAATCTAATGAATATATTAATGACGATTAAACCCCCAAGTTCACCATTGGACCTCAACCTCCAGTCATTATATTTATCGTTCATCTTAAACAACGTTGCTCCAGTGCTATACTACACTAACCATGTATATGCCAACAATATATATATAAACCCTAAGCACCTTATCTACATATATCCTCAAAACACTTACCATCCATATAACCATCAATACTTAACCCTAGCTAACATAAGTCCATGTGTATATATAAACATCCTCATCAAAACAATATTATAAATCTGGAAATTTAAAGACAATAGAGGGGAGAGGGTCGACCTCGACGGCGACGTCGGAGCACTTCTGGCGAAGGTGTCCGGGGGTGGTGGTGACGTCGGTGGTGGTGTATTGGTGTTGGTGATGATGGTGGTAGAGGAAAGAAACCACAGTCCGGTCGGCGGGACGCTCGGTTCAGCGCCGGGGGTGGTCGGCCGACGGGAAAGGTGTAGCGAGGGGGGGGGCTGTGGAGAACAGCGCCGGCGGGATGATCGCAGCAGGGCGGTGCTCGGCTGCAGCGGGGGGTGGTCGCGCGGGCTGCAGCGGGGTGCTGCCGGGGGGTGGCGTAGGCTGCTGTAGGGGGTGGCGTAGGCTGCTGTGGGGGGTGTCTCACTGGGGTGGTCGGTGTCGCCTGGCCGGCGTTGGCCGGAGGGGTCGGGCCAGAGGAAAGTCCTCCTCAATGGTAAGAAGAGTGAAGGAAGAAGAAGAATAATGAAGAAGGAAGAAGAAGAAGCTTCCTTTGCATGGAGAAAATGAAAGAAAGAGGAGAGAGAGATTTTTATGGGGATTAGGGCCGGTGATGTTTGGTTGAGGGTGGAGTGATATGTGGCTTTATAGGGGAGTGTGTAGGTTTGAATGAGTGGTTGTGATCATCCTATGTAGAATGGGTGGATGGGATTTAATATGGATAGGAAGGGTTTCTTTATGAGGGAATGAGGAAATTAAGATTGGGACCCTATTTTGGGACCCTCTTAATTAATCATGACCAATAGGATGTTGCCAACAATTTAATAATTGCAAATAAGCCCCCATAAATTCGGGAATTTGCATGGACACATGAAATAGCGTAAAAATTACGGAGAAAATATATTTAAAAATTATCATGGTGAGGGGGTGTTGCGCGTTAGGCGCGGGTCTAATTTGAAGGACATTGGGATTAATTTAGGATAAAAATGGAATTTACAAAGTTGGTAAATCCCGATTTAAATAGAGATAACGCGTTCCGCGTATTTAATTTAATTGGGGTCCGTGGGGTCAAAATCCAGAAATGGCGCAAAGGCCAAAAATGGTGGGGGCTTGGAGTCAGTCTTGGACCCTTTAGTTGGTCCGGCTCAACGGGTTAAGTTGGTACCCAAAAATCGAGGGTAACGACACATGTGTCCGACACGGAATTAAATACGGGTTACTATTTTCGGAATATTGTACAATTAATTTAGAGCACACAAAAATTGATTTTAACAGTCAGAAAAGTCTAGTGCCTAATTTGGCGAGTTGAGTCGGAAGTACAATAATTGTACGGAATTTATGGGCTGATAATGGGCTCCGAATAATTAGACAAGGATAGTGCGCGCCAAGGGTTTTAATTAATTGGATTAAAATTCCAGATAAATATCCTCTACTCTAAACCTCAATTTCTTCTATCAAAATTTTTTCTGGTCCACTCTAACTATCTACAGAATAAATCGAGGGGGTTTACATTCTTCCCAACTTAGAAAAATTTCGTCCCCGAAATTAAAAGTAAAGCACGATAATATCTAACAGAATTTAAAATAACTAGTAATTAAATGCCGTACGTGGAATCGTACCTTGCTCCTCAAATAAGTACGGGAATCGCTGCCGAATAGAATCCTCGTGCTCCCAAGTAGACTAGCCTGGCGAATGGTGCTTCCATGCCACTCTGACCAGTCGAATCGTCTGTCCTCTCAAAGTCTTCTCGCTGCGATCGAGAATCTCTACTGGCTGCTCTACGTAAGACAGACTAGGCCCGACTGTAATCTCTGAATGATCAAGCACGTGGCTAGGGTCTGCGACATATCTCCTTAACTGCGATACGTGAAATACGTCGTGTACTCCCTCTAATGATGGAGGTAATGCGAGACGGTAAGCCACTTCGCCAACTCGTTCCAAAATGTCAAAAGGTCCGATATACCTCGGACTCAGCTTGCCTCTGCCTCTGAATCTGATGGTACCACGAGTGGGCGATATCCTCAAAAATACGTGGTCACCCTCCTTGAGCTCCAATGGTCTGCGGTGCGCATCTGCCCAGTATTTCTGTCTGTCCTGTGCTGCGCGCAGGTGTCTCTGAATCTGCTTGAACTTCTCTACTGTCTGGGTCACCAATTCTGGACCAAGTATCTGACGCTCTCTTACGTCACTCCAACAAACTGGCGACCTACATTTCCTACCGTACAGTGCCTCATAAGGTGCCATCTGTTTGCTGGCCTGGTAACTGTTATTGTAGGAGAATTCTACCAAGTGTAGGTGGTCCTCCCTAGATCCTCTAAAATCTATCATGCACGCTCATAACATATCCTCTAATATCTGTATCGTGCGCTCTGACTGACCATCAATCTGTGGATGATATGTAGTGCTGAACTTGAGACGAGTTCCTAGGCTCTCCTGCATACTCCGCCAAAAATGTGACATGAATCTGGAATCACGATCCGATACGATGCTGACAGGTACTCCATGTAATCGTACTATCTGTCTCAAATATATGTCAGCTAGTATCTCGGTGGATTGCCCAACACTGAAGGGCAAGAAATATGCAGACTTGGTGAGTCTGTCTACGACATCCCAAACTGCATCCTTTCCGCTAGGGCTTCACGAAAATCCTGTGACGAAGTCCATGGTAATGTGTTCCCACTTCCACTCAGGAATGGAAAGTGGCTGGAATAATCCTGCAGTCCTCTGATGTTCAGCCTTGACTTGCTGACAAACTAAACACTTTGCCACAAATCTTACAATTTCCCTCTTCATCCCATGCCACCAGAACTGCTGTCTCAAGTCTCGGTACATCTTCGTACCCCGGGATGAATAGAATAAATTGAGCTATGAGCCTCGGTCATCAACTCTTGGCGTAGCTCGCCACTCGGAACATATAGGCGATCTCCATGCCTCAATGTTCCGTCTTCCTGAATCCTGAATCCTGTTTGCATGTCAGCCTCTGTCCTTCCTCACAGTCGTCTAAATCTCGTGTCCGTAGGCAATGCTGCCTTGATCCTCTCAATCAAAGTAGACTGAACCTCAAGATTGGCCAACTGTCCATCCATGCCTGGCAATGCAATCTCAATCCTGAGTTCCTGAAAATCCTCTAACAACTGTCGATGAGTCGTAAAAATAGGCCATTGGCTTAGCTTAAGGCATCGCTACTACGTTTGCCTCGCCAGGGTGGTACTGCAACTTGATATTATGATCTGTCATCAATTCCAGCCAGTATCTCTGTCCCATGTTGAGCTTCTTCTTTGTGTAGGCATACTTTAGACCTTTGTGTTCCCGTATAAATCTTAACACTCTCTCTATAAGGGTAGTGTCGCCATAGCCTTAGTGTAATATCACTGCAGCTAGCTCTAGACTATGCATCGGATAGTCTTTCTCATGAACTCTTAGCTGTCCTGATGCATAGACTATCTATTCCATCTGAATATAACTCATATTTACTGAGCTTGGCTTACAGCCTCTCTTCTCTCAGCATCTCCAACACAATCTCGATATGTCTCTCGTGCTCCTCCTGACTCTTGGAATATACCAAGATATCGATGAACACCACCACAAACTTATCCAGGTACTGGTGGAAAACCTTGTTCCTCAAGCTCATAAATACTGCTGGCGCGTTGGTCAAACAAAACGGTCATGACTAGAAACTCATAGAGCACATACTTCGTTCGAAGCTCCGTCTTCGGAATGTCTTCTCTCCGTACCTTGATCTGGTGATAACTTGATCTGAGACCGATCTTCAAAATACATATGCACCACTTAGCTGATTCAAATTAATCTTCGATGCGCATCAAGGGTACTGGCTTTTTATCGCTACGACATTTAATGCCCTGTAATCGTTACGCAATGTACCGTCCCGTCCTTCTTTGGTACAATAAGATGGTTGCTTCTCATGGAAAAATACTAGTCCATATGAAACCCTTATCTAGGAGATCCTCCACGACGGACCTACACTCAACCAACTCCTTCGGTGCTAGTCTGAAGACGGGAAAATAACTGGCTCGGCTCTTGGAATCAACTCTGTAACAAACTCTTTCTGTCAGGTGGCAGGCCTAAAAGATTCTCTAAAAACACATCCTCAAACCCTGTCATAATATAGTGGTACACTGGTTCACCTCCTGCGTTGTATACCCCTAAGGTAGATGGGAACCTTACTCCTGGGCTCCCTGAACTCAACTCAGGGTAACCTGGTGGCCAAAAAAATATAAATGTAACTACGTCGACAATCTAGTGTCGCGTGGTATTGGCTCAATCACTCATGCTAGGACGGTGTCATCGTCCAGACTTAACCTCAAAATAAATCCTCCTGTTCTGTTTACCACACTAATCCTTTAAAAGAAAACTTTCTCCCTTGCCTAAAGTATAAATTCTCTTCTCCTCAAATTTTTTCTTAAAATTTTTATTCCTCGAGTTTCTTCCTTTCATTATTTATCTCTCCAAGTCGCATAGTACAATAATGGTATCACTCAAGCATATACTATAATTTCCTGGAATCCGATTATTATCTCCCAAGTGAGAGCCTGAAATTTTATCTTCTTTAGTCCATAATATCATTCCTGGTATTACTATCATATCCAACCACTAGTTCCCATCATCAGGCTTTGCATTCCTATAAATCATTCTAGGTCATGATCAACAGTCCTTCTAGCTCTTAGTACTTCCAAGATCACTGCTACCTCAAGCACGGGTAGGGTACTACTGGGTCCAACTCTCTTGCCAAACTTCCATACTAGTTCTAGGATCCAAAGAACCCATCAATCTAGCCTGATATGGTAGCAATCTTCTCTGAGAAAGGTATACGAATTCTGTCTCCTGTCGTCTGGTCTTCGATCTTCTTCTGGAGGGAAGTCATCAGTCACAAACATTCGTCTCCCCGAACAATAGGGGACGAGAAACAAGGATAGAGATATTGACGAAGATTGAACGAATACAAAGTGGAAGTCCAAGGGCGATAATCACATAAAAAGAGTTTTAAAATCGATTATGGATTGAGATCCTACTCAACAATCATAATATCTATTCCTAATTTGTAGGCTCGCTTGGCACAGTCAGGTGACCAAGACGATTTAAATCGGACCTGCATGGGCCACCACAAAAATATGTCACGCCCCAGTCCCAAAATATGTAGGACCAGAAATACGTGATACGCCAGCTACGCATTCGACCAGACTCTGGTCTGACTCGAATACGTATAAGCTATAATATAAAGGGCACTATCTAGATATTCATAAATGTAAACCTCTATGTCTCAATCCACAATGTACATCAGTATACAAGAAAGAGCTATATGTGCTAAGGTCGGCTGCCCAATAACACAGTAACTCGAATAGACTCGAGAAGAAGTATGAGTCTACAAAACTAGGCTACAACAGCAGATGAATAATCAATGTAAAATAATCATAATGCCGGTAGATATAATGTGAGTACCTGGTACCATTTTCGCAAGATATGTCACTCCATCAGTATCTCCAAGTGCTCTGTAATCGTCTATGCTACAAAACTGGCAGGGAACCAGTCCCTCAGAGGGACGTAACAAGGTACAGAAATATAGCATGCCAAGTAAACAGAAAGTACAAGTGCACGACAGGGTACTCTATCATAACCAACTAGTGTGACACAGTTTAAAGACAATGTTCGACGCATGGGCTGTCCAAAATAAAACTGTAGCTCCGGACACGGAAACACACGGCACGTACCGCAACTCCGGGCAAAGAGTCACACGGGTGAAACAGTTACACTAGATACATGTATCACTAGAATATACTACATATATATAAGCGCGTGCAGAGTAGCCCAAACGTCTAGTAACTGTCTTCCCCTTTCCAAGCGGTCAACGATTGTGCGTTGAACCTGAACCTCTAACTACAGTCTCAACACATGGAAATAACTCAACAGACGCGACCCTAAGGTCGTCCCAGTCTCTGGTCATGATGTCAGTATCAGGATACAAGAATCTGGCACGATCACAGTATATGAGTGTGTCCTGGGGTATCGATGTACTCTGGTACGTGCATCGAGGTGCTATAAAGCATCTAGTACTTATTCTAAGACGTTAAGTCAAATGTCAACACCCGGTTGTGAACCGGACACGGAATATCGAACATCAACCTAGGTACGTGCACAATGTACATAAAGAATAACAAATATCTATAATCTGAAATACAGGGTGGCAAGGTACACTTGCCTGAGTGCGGCTGCTGATAACGGGGATCTGGTACTGCGTCCAAGTCCTCAGGTCCCGCAATACCTAGAGAAGGGATACAAACCAGAATCAATAATCTACTTAAGACAGACATGTGTGCTACACACAGCTACATCTAGACTCAGTCTCAAGAATTATCTAATATTTTTACCGTCCTCAATTCTTTGTCTCGTGATCCGATATAATACCCATTCCGAAATAATTTACCTGCTCTCCATTTGCATGTATTTCATAACCTCAATCAATTTTCTATTTATCCGAAAAATACTGGATTTAATTATTTATTTTCAACCATGTATTTTATTCATAACCTCAATTTGGATTTAAACCCTAACTTTACCATTGATCCTAAACTCATTGTCTCTCATTCCAATCTAATGAATATTTTGATGACGATTAAACCCCCAAGTTCACCATTGGACCTCAACCTCCAGTCATTATATTTATCGTTCATCTTAAACAACGTTGCTCCAGTGCTATACTACACTAACCATGTATATGCCAACAATATATATATAAACCCTAAGCACCTTATCAACATATATCCTCAAAACACTTACCATCCATATAACCATCAATACTTAACCCTAGCTAACATAAGTCCATATGTATATATAAACATCCTCATCAAAACAATATTATAAATCTGGAAATTTAAAGACAATAGAGGGGAGAGGGTCGACCTCGACGGCGACGTCGGAGCACGTCCGACGAAGGTGTCCGAGGGTGGTGGTGACGTCGGTGGTGGTGTATTGGTGTTGGTGATGATGGTGGTAGAGGGAAGAAACCACAGTCCGGTCGGCGGGACGCTCGGTTCAGCGCCGGGGGTGGTCGGCCGACGGGAAAGGTGCAGCGAGGGGGGGGGGCTGTGGAGAATGGCGCCGGCGGGATGCTCGCAGCAGGGCGGTGCTCGGCTGCAGCGGGGGGTGGTCGCGCGGGCTGCAGCGGGGTGCTGCCGGCGTCGGCTGGAGCGGGGTGCTGCCGACGTCGGCTGGAGCGGGGGGTGGCGTAGGCTGGAGCGGGGGGTGGCGTAGGCTGCTGTGGGGGGTGGCGTAGGCTGCTGTGGAGGGTGTCGTACGGGGGTGGCCGACGTTGCCTGGCCGGCGTTGGCCGGAGGGGTCGGGCCGGAGGAAAGTCCTCCTCAATGGGAAGAAGAGTGAAGGAAGAAGAAGAATAATGAAGAAGGAAGAAGAAGAAGCTTCCTTTGCATGGAGAAAATAAAAGAAAGAGGAGAGAGAGATTTTTATGGGGATTAGGGCCAGTGATATTTGGTTGAGGGTGGAGTGATATGTGGCTTTATTGGGGAGTGTGTAGGTTTGAATGAGTGGTTGTGATCATCCTATGTAGAATGGGTGGATGGGATTTAATATGGATAGGAAGGGTTTCTTCATGAGGGAATGAGGGAATTAAGATTGGGACCCTATTTTGGGACCCTCTAAATTAATCATGACCAATAGGATGTTGCCAATAATTTAATAATTACAAATAAGCCCCCGTAAATTCGGGAATTTACATGGACACATGAAATAACGCAAATATTGCGGAGAAAATATATTTAAAAATTGTCATAGTGAGGGGGTGTTGCGCGTTAGGCGCGGGTCTAATTTGAAGGGCATTGGGATTAATTTAGGATAAAAATGGAATTTATAAAGTTGGTAAATCCCGATTTAAATAGAGATAACGCGTTCCGCGAATTTAATTTAATTGGGGCCCGTGGGGTCAAAATCCGGAAATGGCGCAAAGGCCAAAAATGGTGGGGGCTTGGAGTCAGTCTTGGACCCTTTAGTTCGTCCGGCTCAACGGGTTAAGTTGGTACCCAAAAATCGAGGGTAACGACACAGGTGTCCGACACGGAATTAAATACGGGTTACTATTTTTGGAATGTTGTGCAATTAATTTAGAGCACACAAAAATTGATTTTAACAGTCAGAAAAGTCTAGTGCCTAATTTGGCGAGTTGAGTCGGAAGTACAATAATTGTACGGAATTTATGGGCTGATAATGGGCTCCGAATAATTAGACAAGGATAGTGCGCGCCAAGGGTTTTAATTAATTGGATTAAAATTCTAGATAAATATCCTCTACTCTAAACCTTAATTTCTTCTATCAAAATTTTTTCTGGTCCACTCTAACTATCTACAGAATAAATCGAGGGGGTTTACATTCTTCCCAACTTAGAAAAATTTCGTCCCCGAAATTAAAAGTAAAGCACGATAATATCTAACAGAATTTAAAATAACTAGTAATTAAATGCCGTACGTGGAATCGAGGGAGTTTACAGATTTGATGCACTACTTACATTTGACGCCGCGGTTGCAGAGGTTATTTATGGTAAAGGAGACTGCAAAAAATATGAGTTGGCACAAGCAAAAATAGATCGAAGGAGTATTAGATTATCCATCCGATGGAGAAGTATAGAAGCACTTTGATTGAGAGTATCCAAATTTTGCTTTAGATTCACGTAATGTCAGATTGGGGCTCTTCTCCGATAATTTTACCCTCCCAGTATTCATGTTGGCCTATGATCGTCACTCCGTAAAACCTACCTCCTTGGATGTGCATGAAGACTCCGTATATGTTCCTAATTATTATTATTCTGGGTTCGAATAATTCGAAGAGGAATATCGATTTATATATACAGCCTTTGATAAATGAGTTGAATCAGCTGTGGAAGGTAGGTGCCAATACGTACGATATTCCAAGAAAGCAAAATTTTTAGATAAATTTTCATAGGTGCCAACACAAACGATGAGGAGGAAGAGAAAGAGGAAAAGGAGGACGAGGAAGGCAAACAAGATGAATTTTCTGAAGATGATTGAAAATAAAATATTTTGCCTGTAGAATATACTATATTTTGACTGTAGAATGTACTATTTTGACGAAGACATGTATTATATTTTGACTGTAGAATATACTATCCATTTAGACTTGTGACACTACTAGTTATTTACTGTACAATTCTATTAATACTGTAAGATATGCATAACATTTTGACTGTAGAATGTACTATATATTTATTTATTTGTTCTATCAGTATATGTTATTATTAGGTATGACAGGATAAAGCGGAGCATTCGGCAGGTCCCGAGGTAGATAAAGTGCTCCTCCGGTACTGCCTACTATTGGTTCTGGATCCTCGATGCCAAGTACTCCAGCATATCGACCAGTCATATCTCCGACAACGACGATGTTATGTGGCAGTACTCCTGGGACGAGTAGTTCCAGGCCTGAGACTACTCCCTCGTCCAGCGTTCCTTCTGCTGACGAAACCATAGAGATAGATGAGCATATGATAGAGGTTGAGCGATGTCACCCCAGCAAAATATAGATCCTCCATGCGCACCTTTGGACGAGACTATGACAGAGATTTGGGCCGATTGTACAAAGTAAGTCAATTAGTTGGTTTAGCATCATATATATCGTGTATTTATTTATTCATCTTATTTTTACTTTTGTGATAAAATCAATTATCTCTGTATAGATATCATCCATCATCAGTACAGAGACGCCTGGGCCACTTTTTGAGGTACAACTATGGTGGCCCTTTGATCAACTACTCTGATGCTCCAGATGAGAGAAATGTATTCTGGTTTGCGTACTTTAAGATAAAAGTATATTATATCAATCATCTAATTTATGTACATTATATAACTTACTAAATTACTTCTTGTATCAAACATATTTTTATCTACCGTACCGGGCCGAGTTGATCGAGCATATATTTCTTGTCATTGCCGCCAAGCTGATCTATGATGCTCTGGATAACCAAAAGGCTCGTGATCGCGAAGGAAAATCGATCTAAGGTTGGATCATGCCTGAGTAGTGGACTGTGATGAGTGCTAGATTCGATGATCTGAGGTATAAGGAAAGGTCTGAGAAGGCCAAGGCGGCTAGGCAGAAGGCAGCAAAGTGGTGTGGTGGCACGATTCCGATGACAAAATATTTTTGTCGTTTGGTATATTATTATTTCAGATATATTATTTTAATACAAGTACAATAAAATGGTAGTAGGATAAAATATTTAATTTTTGTACTAAATAATATATTTTTAACAGGGTAACGAGGGGTGAGGATGCCAACATGGTGACCATCTTCCTGGCCACCCATCAAAAAGGCAAAAATCTTATTATTGAGAGGTCCTCGCAGACCTATGTAAGTATTATTTTACTTTATGTTAATTTTAATATAAATTAAGAAATATGCAAATAAATATTCATATAGTTAGTAATAAGTACCTTAGACACATTAGCAATTATCGAGTATCCAAACTTTTCTAGACCGAGTATCTTAGGTTGCGTGAGCGGGCGACTGCTAATACACCTACAGCGGGAGAGGCTGGTACTACCTTGTAGCCCTCTCCAGCTTCGTCGGTGGATGAGCTATGGGTGACCGCCGCTGGTGGTCTCCAGAGGGGCACGTATTACTGTACATGATCCTATGACACCCTTATTGTGATACAGTCATCTAGGGCCTTCACGGCAAGTGCACATTCCCCACAGCCCTCGTAGGCGTTGGCCCAAGTCCAGGAGATCGTTGACCGTTAGATTACGTATCTCCGTGATGAGTTGCTGCAAAGGATGGAGAAGCAGCCCCTGTCCCAGCCACAGGCGGACGATACGACGCTCATCGCATGATTTGATATGCTCGAGCACAGTATCATGGAGCTCAAGGATATGATAGCTAATCTTAGAGAGTCAACATATTACAGCATGACGGAGCTGCAGGCATCACTGCTGTCTATGGGCGAGGCTGACGATAATACAGTATTCAATGGTTTATAGCAGTACGAGGCTGTTATCTACTATGGATTTATACAACCATCGACTAGCAGAGTTGGAGCAGATATGTCCTCCTGGTATGCCTTCATCGACACAGACTCCAGCGACATTACTGCTTTCTCCGTCGATATCAGTGTCGATATAATGGGAGCAGTATGATTTGTTCTTATCCCTGATGCGCGTCAGTGGTCATCCTCCCACAGATCCGTAGTAGTCCTAGTTAGGATAGTTTACTGATTGTTTATGTTTTGCCCTATGATATTTGGTCATTTATAAATATTCTTTATTTTTGAGGCTTTTAGACTTTATTTCTTGCACTCAATTGTGTGGATATTTATTGTATTCTTTACAACGAGATTTTTTCCTGACTTGGTTTATAATCACAATATTTTATTTTCTACAAATTTTACTATATTATTCATATTAAATATATGTTAATTTATTGGTATTGAATGTTCAACCGAAGGGGTCGGCGAACCCAGGAAATTCAACGGAGGGTTGCTCTGGGTCTATTTATATAAATTATGAATTCATAAACTGCAGGAAGATTGGTTTAGAAATAATTCAACATTCATTTTTTTATTTTTTTTACTGAATCTTTAGAGACATTTTTAGCGACGTTTAGTGACGTTTATATACGTCACTAAATACATCGCTAAGTACGTCACTGATTGTCGCTAATTACGTTGCTAAATACGTTGCTAATTACGTCGCTGAATGTCGCTAAACTGTTGACATGACAATATTTTCTAGGTCAATATAACGCCGCTAAATGTGTCGCAAAATATTGTTAAATAAAAAAAAATTAGCGACATATAGCGACACACAACACGTCGCTAATTTAGCAATGTTGCATCACTAAACGTCACTAATATAGCAACTCAGTTACGTCGCTAGAAAATATCGTTATAGCGTGTGACATTTTTCCAGTCAGCGACTAGCTTGAAGGCGACTTTATTGAAACGTCGCTAAATATTTTTAGCGACGTTTTATGCAATTTAGCGACGTTTATTGATGTTACTAATTTGACTTATTCTAGTAATGTCGGGCTTCTTGGTTAAGTTGGCCACTAGGGCCTGCTTCCCTTTTCTATCGCAGCCGTTGTTGCCGTTGTTAGGACGTTTCCCTATCATCGATGACAAGGATCTGTATTCCCAAGAGCCAGGTGTCCTTGACCTTCTTCTTAGTACTGACATCACTTATGATAAATGCCGTCCAGTATTTAAATTGACCATCGTCCATCCAGAGGCTGACTGCTAGAAGTAAGTTTCTGTGGCACATGTCCATCAGTGTCGACTCGAGATTGCCTGGGGGCAACCTCAGTACTTCTTGTCAGAAATATTTGAAATAATTTTGGGCGAGTTTCGTTTCCCTTGGATAACGTCCATCAGGGAGGACATCGTCATGTCGCTTCCTCCGTCATAGAATCTTTTGAGAAAAACACACTTGAGGTCATCAAACGATGAGATGCAGTTATCTCGTAGGCTATAAAACCAGTTGAATGCTACCCCGAACAATGCCCCCACAAGGAGTTTGGTGAGGAGTGTGTCACTATGAGGTAGGTGCCCTGTTGTAGTTTAAAATAACTCATGTATTGACGGGGGAAAGTCATTTCGTCGAATGGGTTCAAGTTAAAGGGCTTATACTTGGGCGGATATGGCATATCTCTCCACTTGCGGGGGTATGGTTGTCATTTTCCAAGCTCACACAATGAGTCCAGGCTGCCCATGGAATCTAGGCGAGCTCGGAGTTCCCAAACTTCCTTTATTGCTTCTCTAGCCTCGTCTCCGGCGGAAGGGGCAGATGAGGCAGGCAGAGGGTGATTACCACCTATGGGCGGAGCGATTGTGTCAGAATTCGAATTGGTCCTAGGGTCTAAGCTTACTTGTCCAGAAGCCCTTGTTGCTTGGAAAGTCATGTTTGCTTTAATTTCCAGTATGGTCTGGGTCAGGTCTTACTGTCACCCCCACTTTTCAGATTAAGGGTATTTTTGTCTTTTCATAATTAATATGTAAATGATTGCATGATATTTAATTATATTTAAATTGCTGTGATTTTATTTGACTGTTGCACTTTACCTTTGCTTCGATAATTAGAGCGCTACGCTAGCCATTGTCTTCCAACAGATTTTACATCCTTGTCCTAGATGTGCCAGACTGTTATTTTGATTCTTGTGTGACTCATAACCATGTCTTGTTGTGCTTCATTTTAGTCTAACATTCATCGCAACCGACTACAATTAATTCTATATAAACCAAACCTTGTATCCTTGTGTGTTATAATCGAAATTGGAGATACAATCTCGACCCATTTTGAGCAACCCAAATTAGGGTAATATTCTATTCTGAGTCTACTTCATTCATGAAAATTGTGTCCCACTCAATTTTAGTCCCTTGTACTTCTAATTAATTTTAGAACACCTATTGTATTTAGCTTAATTAATTAAAAATCATAAACCTCACTTTGGGCAATATTTCTAATTGTTGGGCGCTTTTGTGCACAAGGTATTAAGGTGTCCATCCCGTTGGACTCGACACGCAAATAAACCTATTTTCCTTCATGTGTATTTTTCTATAATTTTTCGGAGTATGCAAACTGCGACATTGACTGCTTTGAACCATGGCCTCAAAATCTTGAACCAATACATCATAGCCATTCATTTCAATTTATTTAAATCCTAACCATTGAAAATATCCATGAGAAGACCCCTTTTTCCAAGGAGTTGACCAAAGTCAAACTTTTCTAGGTCAAACAAAACCCCTATATATATATATATACTCTTTTTTCTTTACTTCCTTTTCTTTTAAACCTAAAACCATATAGCAGCCGACCATCATATTCCCTATTCACCCATCACGTCGTCGACCCCAACCACGCCGGACCGAACCCCCAAATGCCGCCTTCCTCCACAGTCGACTGCACAGCCGAAGGACCTCGCCCATTCTTGCTAGCACGATGCCGGAACCCCCTCATCGTTACAACCCGCTGAACCCCGGCCGGATCTTCGTTTCCAAACTGCACCGAAAACCGATGCCTCCCGCTGTTCCCCGACTTCACACAACCCCGACCTCTAACCCCCTCGACCGGAGCCGACCGCAGCAGCAGCACTCGCCATCTCCCAGTCGATGACAACCCCGGACAACTGAAGTAAGTCGCCTGAACTTTATCCCCGTCCACCCGCCTCATCCTCACCGGAGAAGCCCAGAGTTCGACGATCGATCGCTGTACTCGATCGGCCACAGACCCGTCTGTACGACCGTCGGGACACGCCAGAACCTGCTGAAGTCAACCGCCGCAGCCGCCTGATTCGACACGAGCAACCCGCTGAGCCCTGCCGACTTCGTACGACTCGCAAACGTACCCAGGTTCGATCCCCCCTCTCGCGTGCATGTACACATATGCACACCCGCGTATTTTACCATCGTATTACATACGTGTTTAGACATGGTATTTAGTATATGAGGGTATATTGGTATGATTGTATGTACATAGTATATATATATATATGTATAAGAAGCCGACTAGTATATATATATATTATAACCCTCATTTAGTATATACATATATAGATGTATTGTATATACCTTCCTAATGTATGTACAAGTATTAATTCTATTTAGTACATATATGTACGTGTATCTATTATATTGGTAACTAATGGATATTATGTATATGTTAGTATTTATGCCTATGGACTAGATGACTAGAATATAACCACGGATATCCCGCAGTTACATTGACCTATGACAAGATAACATGTTAGCAGACTGCCATATGTACACCGACATACTGGCAAGACCGTATCATTGACTGTCTATTATGTACAGCAACTACAGATGTGACCCCCTAGCGTAGTCTCTGAGATCATAGTGTTGATTGTGTGTTAGAGTAATGTCTGATGTAGTATTGTGTTATATGATATATCTATAGGACTGTTGGATCATTCAGACGATACTTTGGAACCAGGACATTGGTATTGCCAGCTAAGGACCACAAGTGAGTACATTCTCTGACAGTTTCTATTATATTGATCATCTCTATAGTTCTTGTTGTATAGGGTACATGACTCTGACACTGTTATTTATATGAGTTGGCATTATCGAGACCTGTCAAGAGGAGTCATGATTGGAATCCATCGTGCTAGCTGGGGAAAAATGGGAAATATTAGTAGCTTATGTGATCATACCCAACTTTACATGCATCATAGCTCACCCATACCTCACGTCGGTGCAGCCTGACCATTATATGCCTCATAGCTGTTATATGTGGTTAGCCTGACTATTACTCGCATTATAGCTATCCAGATGGTTAGCCTGACCTTACAAGAATGATAGCTAACCAATGTAACGAGCCTGATCAGTCCTAAGCCGATCACATGATATGCTGATATTTCACACACTTAGTTAGATATTCTTGACATGTATCTCTAGTGTATTGATATAGCATTCCTTATGTTCTAGTCATGATTCTAACATTCACATATATACCAGTTTATTGTTCTAGCATGTACTTGTATTTTTATTCATTGCTAGATGTATATTGATGATGACATATGCTCCAGTATTCTAGTTATTCCAGTATTTCTTTATTCTATCTATTTCAGTATTTCTTATTGCCAGTTTTTCATATCTGTCTTGTATTTCTTTACACTGTGCTATAGTTTTTGTCAATATATGTGGAATTGCTGTTAGTGCTTGTACTTTGTTCCAATCCTGACTGGATATTTTTTTTAGAGGATCTTGAGGATTTCTGTACCACACACTATGGATCGGGTATAGATGCAGACTACACACCAGAGATCTTAGAGGAGACTATTCCTTTAGATGAGACTTTACCTGCAGCTATCTAGATAGTATTATATTATGCATCTGAGACTTCTTTGAGATTTATTGAGTTTATGTTTAGACTTATGTTAAGTTTAATTTGAGACTTGTGGGGACTTTATGTTGGACAGCTAGACTGTGATTTATCTTTATGTTTGAGACATGGTGTTTAACTATGTCATTCCTCTCGTATTTTATCGTGCCTTTATACTCTTATAGATGTTGTGATTGAGTTTACATTATGAGATATTGTGAGATATATATTGTCCTCCTTATGGAGATTGATATCATTGACAGGTATTTAGTTATATAGTATTATTGTGACCTAGACAGCGTTCTACCGTCGATACTGCGGCGTAGGCTGGACGTACCCACGTGCTCGTACCCTTATACCGGGTGCGGGTCGTGACACTTTTTTAGTGGTGGCCCATGCAGGTCTAGTTTTACAAGTTGTGCAATATCATGGTAAGTGCGACAACTTAGTTGTACTACTGCGAGCCTGCAATAGGATATAGAAAATAGGATTAGGATGAGAGTATGCTCAATCACACTAGGAAAATTCTGATCTTCACAATGCTATCCAAATTGATTGCTTCCTTTAGTATTTTACTGTCCTTCCTTGATAATACCGTATCTATCACCTCAAATTGATCCTTTGATCTATATTCAGGATGCCGCCGAATACTAGATCCATGAGAGTGGGAGCATCAAATTCAGAGAGGTCTGCCACATCTCAACCGGACGAGCAGACACCTGGAGTTCCTCCTACATCTCCTGTTCATGTGGGAGTACCTGCAGCTAATGGGATTCCTCCTCCACCTATTCAGAGGATTATCCCAGCTATGACAGACAACCTTCCACCACCACCGATACTGATTCCCGGAGGAGTGCCCACTGACGGGACACAGATGTTCACATTAATGCAGGGCATGCTAGAGGCCCAAAGAGTAACAGCAGAAGCTCAGCATGCTCAAGCTGAGGCTCAGAGAGTGTAAGCAGAAGCATACCAGGCACAGACAGAACTAATGAGAGAAAGCATGGAGAATGCTCATCAGGTGGCTCTCTAGACTGTGGAGAGAGTAGTACGGCAACCGCAATAGCATCTTGGCTAGCAACCACAGAGGCCAGGTACTATAGTGGACTTTAAGAGGATGATGCCTCGAGAGTTCAAAGGCACTGAAGGAATACTCTATGCTAACGATTGGTTAGAGGACATCGAGAGGAACTTGCGTTTAGCACAAATCCTGAAGATTCTTCAGATAGAGGCCGCTGGTAGTCAGATGTTTGATATCGCGCTGACATGGTATCATACAGAGCCGAGACTTGCTGTTGAAGGACTTACTTGGGAGGACTTCAAGGAGATCTTCAAGGAGAAATTCTTTTCTGACGTGGCCTTGGGAGCATTGGAGAGTCATTCCATGACTTAATCCAAGGAGGCATGTCAGTCGACGAATATGCCACAGAGTTTTGTCGATTGAGTCAATTCATGCCATCGATGATTCGAGACCCAGGAGACCGAGCACGGACATTCAGAAAGGATTGAATAGAGAGATCAAGTTTCGTACTTTGGGATGATGCACCGCTATATTTGAGGGTATTCTGATGGATGCCCAGATTATCGAAGATGACAAGGACCTCAGGCCCAAGAGAGGACGTGACACTTCTGGAGGAGCCAGTGGTAACACAGGACCGGACAAGAGCCCACACTTTCAACAACAACAGCAACAATAGAGGCCATACCAGCAGCAATACCAGCAACAGATACCAGTTCGAGGATATATTCAGCAATAACAACCACAGAGACAGAATCAGCCCGTTGCCCCATGTGCATATTACGGAAAGATGGGACATATAAGAGACATCTGTAGGAAAAGGTTGGGTACCTTCTTGTCATATGCATCATCAGCACATCTGCTGAGGGACTGCCCAGCTGTTCAGACTCGCTAGGGAGGAGCAACAGCTCAGAGAAGACCAGCCAGAGCACCTATTATACCAGAAGGCCAGCAGAGAGGACCTCCACTTCTACCACAGCAGCAAAGGTTTGCTCAGAACCAGCAGCAGCAGAGAGGAGCACCATAGGGACGAGCTTATGCCATGACTATTGAGGAGGCCGAGCTAGCTGGAGACGTAATTTCAAGTTCAGTTTTACTCGATTCTATTCCAGCACTTGGATTATTTGATTCTGGCGCTTCCCATAGTTTTATATCTGTATCTTTTGCCCTTAAGCATCAATTAGAAACGGAACCATTAGATAGGACTTGCAAGATCACGATTGGAGGAGGCATTATTCTAGTTCGTGATTATTGCAAGGATCGAAGAGTGTCATTGGAAGGCCGAGAGTTGAGCATGAGTTTACTCATCATGCCACTTCCGGGATATAATATTGTACTCAAAATAGACTGGTTGAGTAAACACCATGCTTCTATAGATTATCACAGAGATAGAGTAGTATTTTGACCGCCAGGAGAACCAGAGTTCGAGATCGCCAGGGGAGCAGAGGAGCAGAGCAGAGGCACTTTTTGTGGAGCCATGATGGAAGAAGAGGAGTTACCACATACCCTGATAATGGAGTTCCTGGATGTATTTCTAGAGGAGTTGCCAGGTTTGCCACCAGACAGAGATGTTGAATTCTCTATAGACTTGATACTAGGAATGAAGCCTATTTCGCAACATGTCTATAGAGTCAACAACAACGAGTTGGTAGAACTGAAGAAGCAAGTTGAGGAGCTACAAGACAAAGATTTTATTAGATCCAGTTCATCGCCATAGGGAGCATTGGTATTATTCCTACCGAAGAAGGATGGCACGGTACACATGTGTATCGATTATAGAGCTCTGAACAACCTTACTATAAAGAACAAATACCCGCTGCCAAGGATATATGATCTTTTTGATCAGTTGAGCAGAGCAAAGGTATTTTAAAGATAGACTTGAGGTCAGGCTATCACCAGGTGAAGGTGAAGAGAGAAGACATACCGAAGATAACCTTTCGGACCAGATATGACCAGTTTGAATTCACAGTAATGGGTTTGGTTTAACCAATGCACCAACAGTATTTATGAACTTGATGAACAAGGTATTCCACCAGTACCTTGACAAGTTCGTAGTGGTATTTATTGACGACATTCTAATATATTCAAAGACCCCAGAAGAATATGAAGAGCACCTGAGGACGGTCTTAGAGACTATCATGAGAGAGAAGTTGTACGGAAAGCTTTCAAAGTGTGAGTTCTTCCTTGACAAGGTTGAATTTCTTGGACATATGGTGACGGGTGACAGAATTTTAGTTAACCCAAAGAAGATCGAGGCAGTGGAATCATGGGCTACCCCCAGTACGGTAGCTGAAATCAGGAGCTTCCTCGGACTAGCAGGATACTACAGAAGATTCGTACAAGACTTCTCCAAGATTACAGAGCCAATGACTAGGCTGACCAAGAAAGACATAGAATTTGTCTGGACAGAGGAATGTCAGGCCATATTTGAAGAGCTGAAGAAGAGATTGACGACAGCTCCAGTTTTGACGTTGCCATCAGGGACATGTGGATTCATTATCTACAGTGATGCTTCAGAAAAAGGTTTGGGATGCGTTCTTCAACAACATGAGAAAGTAATTGCTTATGCTTTAAGATAATTACGTCCTCATAAAAAGAACTACCCCACTCACGATTTGGAGTTAGCAGCAGTTATCTTTGCCCTAAAACTGTGGAAGCACTATCTGTACGGAGAGCGTATGGAGATCTTCACAGACCACAAGAGCTTAAAGTACGTATTTACACAGAAAGAGCTGAACATGAGGCAAAGAAGATAATTAGAGCTGATGAAAGACTTTGATATTTCATTACAGTACCACCCAGGAAAGGCCAACGTAGTCGCCGATGCCTTGAGCAGATATCCGATGGCTATGTGCTTGACTTTAGATAGGCATTTATTAGCCGATCTTGAGAGCTTGGGAATTGAAGTACTAGTTCCAGGAGTTGAGATTCAGATATGGGGATTGCAGATACAATCAGAGTTAATAGACAGAATTAGATTTGCACAGTATGATGATAAGACTCTAAAGAATATTAGAGCACAAGTTCGAACAGGATTGACAGATGATTTTACTATTACGAATGATGGATCTTTACGGCATGACACGAGGATGTGTGTGCCAAGTGGAGAGTTGCACGAAGAGGTTTTGCAGGAGGTACATCGCTCTCAGTACTCGATGCACCCCAGAGCCAACAAGATGTATCGAGATTTATGGGAGCATATATGGTGGTATGGTATGAAGCGTGAAGTAGCACACTTTGTATCCCGATATTTAGTATGCCAGTAGGTAAAAACAGATCGACAGAGGCCAGGAGGATTGCTTCAACCTTTATCCATTCCAGAATAGAAGTGGGAGCACGTGACTATGGACTTTATTTCAGGACTTCCACGTTCTCCAGGAGGAAAGGACGTGATTTGGGTCATCGTGGATAGGTTGACCAAATCAGCCCACTTCCTTCCATTCAAAGTGGGTACATCGATAGAGAAGCTAGCAGAGATGTATGTACAGCAGATCGTCAGATTACATGGATTTCTTGTGAGTATTATCTCAGATCGGGATAGTTGTTTCACTTCCTATTTTTGGAGGAGTCTGCAGGCTAGCTTGGGCACTCAGCTCAAGTTCAGTACCGCGTATCACCCCCAGACAGATGGGCAGTCTGAAAGGACTATTCAGACTCTTGAAGACATGCTACATACTTGCGTTTTGGATCTCGGAGGTTCTTGGGAGGATTATCTACACCTAGTAGAGTTTGCTTACAACAACAGCTACCAGGCCAGCATTGAGATGTCACCATTCGAGGATTTATACGGACGAAGGTGTCTTATACCATTATCTTGGGATGGTGTTGGAGAGGGCTTTGTTAGGACCAGAAATGGTCGTGGATGCAGCAGAGAAGGTAAAACTTATCAGAGACAGACTGCGAGTGGTGCAGGATAGACAGCGACATTGGGCCGAAAGCCACCATAGACCCCTAGAGTTTCAGGTTGGCGATTTGGTGTTCCTACGAATTTCTCCGACATGGGGCACGATTCATTTTGGCAGGGGCAAAAAGCTTAGTCCACGATACATAGGGCCCTTCAGTATTCTTGCAAGGGTCGGTACAGTGGCCTATAGACTTGACTTGCCGCCTGCTCTAGATGGAGTGCATGACGTATTCCATGTGTCACAGCTGAGACAGACATGGAAGATCCTAGTCACGTATTAGATCACTCGGAGATCAAAGTTGGACCGATGCTCAGCTATCCTGAACAACCCGTTGAGATCTTGGATCGTAGAGAGAAGGTATTGCGGAACCAGACTATTCTTTTGGTTCATGTTGCATGGAGAAATCACTCTCTAGGAGAGTCAACTTGGGAGAGAGAGGACAAAATACGCGAGCAGTATCCATATCTTTTCGAGACTTGAGGTATAATTCCTTGTTGATTGTTTGTTTGTGCTAGTTTATTTTAATTTTGAGGACAAAATTCTTTTAAGGAGGATAGACTTGTCACCACCACTTTTCAGACTAAGGGTATTTTTGTCTTTTTATAATTAATGTATAAATGATTGCATGATATTTAATTATATTTAAATTGTTGTGATTTTATTTGACTGTTGTACTTTACCGTTGCTTCGATAATTAGAGCGCTACGCTAGCCATTGTCTTCCAACAGATTTTACATCCTTGTCCTAGACGTGCCAGACTGTTATTTTGATCCTTGTGTGACTCATAACCATCTCTTGTTGTGCTTCATTTTAGTCGTACAATATTCATCGCAACCGACTATATTTAATTCTATATAAACCAAACCTTGTATCCTTGTGTGTTCCAATCAAAATTGGAGACACAATCTCGACCCATTTTGAGCAACCCAAATTAGGGTAATGTTCTATTCTGAGTCTACTTTATTCATGACAATTGTGTCCCACTCAATTTTAGTCCCTTGTACTTCTAATTAATTTTAGAGCAACTTTGTATTTACCTTAATTAATTAAAAATCATAAACCTTACTTTGGGCAAATTTTCCAATTCTTGGGCACTTTTGTGCACAAGGCATTAAGGAGTCCATCCCATTGGACTCGACACACAAATAAACCTATTTTTCTTTATGTGTATTTTTCTATAATTGTTTGGAGTATGCAAACTGCGATATTGATCGCTTTGAACCATGGCCTCAAAACCTTGAACCAATGCATCATGGCCATTCATTTCAATTTATTTGAATCCTAACCATTGAAAATATCCATTAGAAGACCCCTTTTTCCAAGGAGTTGACCAAAGTCAAACCTTTCTAGGTCGAACCAAACCCCAATATATATATATACTCTTTTTTTCCTTACTTCCTTTTCTTCTAAACCTAAAACCATATAGCAGTCGACCATCATATTCCCTATTCACCCATCACGCCGTCGACCCCAACTACGTCGGACCGAACCCCCGAACACAGCCTTCCTTCGCAATCAACTGCACAGCCGAAGGGCCTCGCCCATTCTCGCCAGCACGATGCCGGAACCCCCTCGTCGTTCTAACCCGCTGAACCCCGACCGGATATCCTTTTCCAAACTGTACCAGAAATCGATGCCTCCCGCTGTTCCCCGACTTCACACAACCCCGACCTCCACCGCTGAACGTCGTCGACCAACCCTGTCACGATCCGCACCCGGAAATTCGGGCACGAGTGCGTGGGTACGTCCAGCCTACGCCGCAGTGTCGGCGGTAGTACGCTGTCCAGGGCATAATCACAGGTAATAAATCTAGCTCATTCACAATAATTAAATAGGCAAGGAAAATAGCAGGAAAATAATGCTAAGATTTTATAACCAGAATATGATAATCAGATCCAGAGTTTATTACAGAACCATAGATTATATCGGGGACAAACCCGATTACTAAGATGAAAGGAAATAAACAACTAATGCTAACTACTCTGTAGGAGTAGTCTCCTGGGAGGGAACCGGCTCTGCAACTGTATCACCTGCTGGCTCATAGGGTCCATAATAGGTAGGGGCAAGGTTCTCATCATCGCGTAAACAACGGATCCAGTCAGGAAAGGAGCAAAGTACACAATGCACAACAAGATTTAAGCTAAAAATATTTGTGACAGGTAGAAAATAACTGGCTAAGCATCATGTTGAGAATATGCGTAAGTAAATAGTGAAATTAACTGAGAAATAATGCTATAAAACAAGACTAGAAGTAAAATATGATTAGTTGCTATAAACCAGAAATACGAGTAAAACAGGAATAAAATGTGACAGGAAATATAACTGTAACAAGACAACAAGAACTACCTCAAGACAGGAACTAGGTGCGTGAACTTGTATATTAGAATACATAGTTGGCATGTAGGGGTTTATAAGGCTAATAAGGCCGTCATAGACGACTAGTGACTAGGAACAATCAAGTATAAGGCTGATGGTACAGTCGCGTACCAACAGCTAGTAACAGGACCTGGGGAAGGGTAAACTACATGCCTCCTAGTATTCTCCCACCCGACACGGAAAGCAAGACATGAAATCCCGTATTCAGGACATGAAATCCAGAATTCTAACACTACGTGTAATCATCAAGAATACTAGTAGAGCAGAAAATTAATTATCACAATATAAAGATTAACTTGAAGTGCAGGTACTTGCCTGTTGTTTGGATCCGATTAATTGTTCTAGGGGAAGTTTCCAGAGATGAGTCCAAAAGCTGAAATAGACATTACCATCACGCTTAGAAGATGTCAAATAGCTAGAAACGCCTGTCCTTGGGTCCAATTTGGAGACAAGGGCAAAAACGGCAGTTTCGGGTCAAAACGGGGTCCGCCGGTGGGCCCGCTTTGCACCGAAAAACGTGTCCAGGTCAACGGTCTCCAAATTCACCAAACTTAGTGTCAACAGGTCAGGAACGATGATACGAACCCAACGAACTTCCAGATTTGGATTCCGATGAGCCGAACACAAAATCGCCAGTCGAGCGGGGCCTGTGGGGCCCACGACACGCGATTTTGTCAACGTTCTCAGAATCGAACCAAACTTGACCCACAGGACCAGCGTATCGCTACGAGTCCGATGGCGCAAGTTTCGCCTCGATCTGACGAGTGTGCACGAAGTTAGGGCAAATTGCCGAAAAGGCGGATACGGGGCGATGTCCGCGGATACGCGTTGATTCCGGTGTGCACGCACACCCAAATCAGCTTCCACGAAAACTCACACGTCCGTATCGACGATGCGTACGTATCTGTGAAGACCGCACGCGACCAAGTCGTCCCGTTTGGCGGGGCGGACTCAGTTCCGGGGTGAAACAGGGTCTGGTTTTTCCTGTTTTTGGATCGCGGTGTGCGATCACCACAGGACGCGATGTCCCGAACAGTTTATCCGGACACCGAGAGGGTCATACGGGCTTCACAACGCAATTTGCGGAATCGAAAACAGAGCTACGAGCAAGAAGATACACGCACCTGAAGTGGACCCGAAAATAGGGTCGATTCGTGTCCGACACGTGTCCGACTCGTGTCGGACACAGGGTTCTGAAAATTAGGGTTAGGGTTAGGGCTTGGGTCGATCGCCGGCGATGGGAGGCTCTGCGGTGGGGGAGGCCGGCCGGGGGGGCTCGGGCTGCGCCGGCGAGGGCGGCGCGGTGGCTGGAGGCTCTCCGGCGCCGGCGGCGGCGCTGCTCGAGCTGCAGCGGCTGCTGTTTGCTGCTGCTGAAGGTTGTCGACGGGCGGGGGAGACGGCGGCCTGTGGCGCCGGCAGAGCGGCGAGGTCGGTGCGGTGGCGGCGCGGCTGGGGGCACGGCGGCGGCGAGTGGTGTCGACGGTGGCAGAGGGGACCGGAGAGGGAGAGGGTATTAATAGGTGGCCGGGGGGGGTTGTCGTGGCCGAGACGGGTGGGAGAGGGGTGGTCGTGGGGGTGTGGGCGGGCGGAGCGCCGGGGATGAGCGGGCGTCGGCGGCGTCTCCGCCGCGAGACGCGGTCGTGGGGAAGAGAGTGGGGGACCGGGTTTCGGGTCGGGCGGGTCGGGTTCAAGCGGACCCGACCCGACCCGTTAGGGCAACGGGCCGTGGGCTGGGCCAGGCTGAAATGGTGGGCTGGGCCGGAATTTAAAGAATAATAATAATAATAATAATAATAATAATAATAATAATAATAATAATAATAATAAATAAATAGTTTTAGGTGATTTAAAAATAGGTCCGGGGTCCAATAAATTCCAGAAAAATTACCCTAAGTCCAGTTTTCCATTTTACACCCAAAAATAATATTTTCACAATATTTTAATGTTGTTTATTATTAATTAAAAATTAGGTAATATTTTAAAACCCTGATTTTAATTACAGAAAATTCCCAGAAAATTCCAGAAAATTGTGAAAAATCCCAATTTTAATATTTTTGAAAAATCAGGGGCTTACAATCTACCCAACTTATAAAATTTTGTCCTCGAAATTTAAATCATGGCAGGGTTCTCTCTGTCCAAACTCACTTGATCACAGTATAACGGGTTTCTCTTAGGTGAACATTGCGGTCGCTACCCAACTTAGAATTTTACCCATATCCTTTAAGGCTGTACAACTAGTAAAGCTAGGTCCCAACCTAATAAATCATGGTATTGAATTTTTAAGTCTGCAACACAAAACACATCACCTAGGGTATTGCCTAGTTATAAAGGGTTATCATCAATTCGACCGGTCTGAGGGGCATGTCTAGCACTACAAATCAACTTATACCAAACACAGGATTTTGTCTTTCCGAAATAAGGGAAGACGAGGGTCAATATTAAAGAGTTTAAGGGCGGTGTGGTAGGACAGAGGTATAGGGATCAAGGCGCTTAAAGAATTCTAATGGGGATTGTTAGGCGGTTATGGATTGAGATTCTATTCTGATAATCGTTTATTCGCATGCTCGTATTAGTACAGTTATGTAACTGATACGATATGCTCGGACGTATTTAGGGCAAGTATACTAGTCAACTATATATCTCAATCCACGTAAAGTAGTCGTGCGAAATGCGAATCAAAATGCACTAAGGTTGATCAGACCGTAGTACACTGATTCTGAGTAGACACTTGTATTAGTGGGGTTGATCAGGCCTCAATAATACATGTGTCATGAACAAGCCCGGTAAAAGGGTAAGCTTGCAAAACTAGGCTATAAAATAGCAGCATATGTCAAGTTCAGCAAAATTAAGTGCGCTAGATGATGATGAAAAGGAGGTACAAATTATTTAAATCCACAAAACAACACATAGTAAGCATAATAGCAACCTCTAAAATCTTCTATAGTTATCAAATTTAAAAGCATACCAGGTATTTAGCAAGTTCAAAATGACTAAGTTGGGGCTGAGGTCACGAACCAATAGGCATGAGCTAAACAATACTAGGAAAGGCATCTACGAATCACTTACGCGCATTAGCTGCTTCCAGAGTTTGCGCGTTCTCCACGGTCATCACGTAAGCTTGTCCGCGTCCTGGAGCAGTGGGGCAGTCCCTCACTCGATGTTCTGTTGATCCACAATATAGACAGGCACCCAGTCTCATCCTACAAACTTGCCAGGTGTGACCTTGTTTTCGACAAAAGCCACAAGTGGGAACTCGTTGGGTCTGCCCTTGAGCTTGATGTTGGGGTGCTGGAGCTCGAGGGAGAGGACGCTGGGCTTGCTGCGGGGATCTCTGCTGTTGTTGTTGTTGAAAAGGGCGTTTGTTGGGTCCCGCATTTCCGGTATCTCTTTCTCGCTTTAGCTTATGCCCCATGTCTCGCTCAACGCCTTGTGCCACGTTCAAGATTTCCTCGTAGGTGCGAGCTCGGCTGGTGGTGACAGCAAGGCGAATATCCGGAGATAGCCCCTTCTTGAATCTACGGGCTCTGTCCTCCGGGGTACGAACCATGTACTCTGCAAAATGGCTCAACCTGCTAAATTCAGCAGTGTACTCATCAACAGATAGGTTACCTTGTTCCAGTCTCTCAAATTGGCTTTCGAGAGCTTCCCGAGCCACTTCGGGGTAGAATTTTTCCTTGAACAGTCTCTTGAAGTCCTCCCAGGTGAGGTCAGGAGCAGATAGTTGAGGTTCGTCTCTAAACCAGGTCCGAGCTATATCGAACAGTTGCAGGCTTGCAGACTCCACTTTGAGATCATCAGGAACCCGAGCAGTCTTCAGGAGTCTCTCGACGTTCTCTATCCACTCATCGGCATAGAGAATGCCCTCAGTTCCGTAGAATTCCAAGGGTCTGAGGTTCTTGAAATCTTTGGCACTTCCTGGCCTCTTTTGTGGCGACTCCTGGGACTTAATAGCTTCTGAGAGGCTGGTCCGCAGAAGTGCAGTCTGTTCTTTCTGGGATTCTACTAGTCCCTGGAACACTTCGAGTAGCTGTGCCCCGTCTAGAGTAACTGCAGGAACAGATGGAGGCGGCGGGAGTGCAAGAGTCTCGGGCACATTCTGCTCAGCTGGTTCCGATGTGCCTCCTACTGTGTTCCTTGTCTAGACCATTCTGAAAGATTAAGGGATAGGGAATCAGAATAGAATACTTGGAAATCAAAGGCGATAGGAAGATTGAGCAGCAAAGATATCAAGAATTGAAATAAGAACCCTATACTGTGAATGAGCCTTTCCTAGAATCCTCAATCTTATTCCATACCCTGTCCTAGGGTATTACCCTATTTTAGGATAGGACCTGCATGGGCCACCACTAAAACGTGTCACGACCCGCACCCGGAAATTCGGGCACGAGTGCGTGGGTACGTCCAGCCTACGCCGCAGTGTCGGCGGTAGTACGCTGTCCAGGGCATAATCACAGGTAATAAATCTAGCTCATTCACAATAATTAAATAGGCAAGGAAAATAGCAGGAAAAGAATGCTAAGATTTTATAACCAGAATATGATAATCAGATCCAGAGTTTATTACAGAACCATAGATTATATCGGGGACAAACCCGATTACTAAGATGAAAGAAAATAAACAACTAATGCTAACTACTCTGCAGGAGTAGTCTCCTGGGAGGGAACCGGCTCTGCAACTGTATCACCTGCTGGCTCATAGGGTCCATAATAGGTAGGGGCAAGGTTCTCATCATCGCCTAAACAACGGATCCAGTCAGGAAAGGAGCAAAGTACACAATGCACAACAAGATTTAAGCTAAAAAAATTTGTGACAGGTAGAAAATAACTGGCTAAGCATCATGTTGAGAATATGCGTAAGTAAATAGTGAAATTAACTGAGAAATAATGCTATAAAACAAGACTAGAAGTAAAATATGATTAGTTGCTATAAACCAGAAATACGAGTAAAACAGGAATAAAATGTGACAGGAAATGTAACTGTAACAAGACAACAAGAACTACCTCAAGACAGGAACTAGGTGCGTAAACTTGTATATTAGAATACATAGTTGGCATGTAGGGGTTTATAAGGCTAATAAGGCCGTCATAGACGACTAGTGACTAGGAACAATCAAGTATAAGGCTGATGGTACAGTCGCGTACCAACAGCTAGTAACAGGACCTGGGGAAGGGTAAACTACATGCCTCCTAGTATTCTCCCACCCGACACGGAAAGCAAGACATGAAATCCCGTATTCAGGACATGAAATCCAGAATTCTAACACTACGTGTAATCATCAAGAATACTAGTAGAGCAGAAAATTAATTATCACAATATAAAGATTAACTTGAAGTGCAGGTACTTGCCTGTTGTTTGGATCCGATTAATTGTTCTAGGGGAAGTTTCTAGAGATGAGTCCAAAAGCTGAAATAGACATTACCATCACGCTTAGAAGATGTCAAATAGCTAGAAACGCCTGTCCTTGGGTCCAATTTGGAGACAAGGGCAAAAACGGCAGTTTCGGGTCAAAACGGGGTCCGCCGGTGGGCCCGCTTTGCACCGAAAAACGTGTCCTGGTCAACGGTCTCCAAATTCACCAAACTTAGTGTCAACAGGTCAGGAACGATGATACGAACCCAACGGAACTTCCAGATTTGGATTCCGATGAGCCGAACACAAAATCGCCCGTCGAGCGGGGCTTGTGGGGCCCACGACACGCGATTTCGTCAACGTTCTCAGAATCGAACCAAACTTGACCCACAGGACCAGCGTATCGCTACGAGTCCGATGGCACAAGTTTCGTCTCGATCTGACGAGTGTGCACGAAGTTAGGGCAAATTGCCGAAAAGGCGGATACGGGGCGATGTCCGCGGATACGCGTTGATTCCGGTGTGCACGCACACCCAAATCAGCTTCCACGAAAACTCACACGTCCGTATCGACGATGCGTATGTATCTGTGAAGACCGCACGCGACCAAGTCGTCCCGTTTGGCGGGGCGGACTCAGTTCCGGGGTGAAACAGGGTCTGGTTTTTCTTGTTTTTGGATCGCGGTGTGCGATCACCACAGGACGCGATGTCCCGAACAGTTTGTCCGGACACCGTGAGGGTCATACAGGCTTCACAACGCAATTTGCGGAATCGAAAACAGAGCTACGAGCAAGAAGATACACGCACCTGAAGTGGACCCGAAAACAGGGTCGATTCGTGTCCGACACGTGTCCGACTCGTGTCGGACACAGGGTTCTGAAAATTAGGGTTAGGGTTAGGGCTTGGGTCGATCGCCGGCGATGGGCGGCTCTGCGGTGGGGGAGGCCGGCCGGGGGGGCTCGGGCTGCGCCGGCGAGGGCGGCGCGGTGGCTGGAGGCTCGCCGGCGGCGGCGGCGGCGCTGCTCGAGCTGCAGCGGCTGCTGTTTGCTGCTGCTGAAGGTTGTCGACGGGCGGGGGAGACGGCGGCCTGTGGCGCCGGCGGAGCGGCGAGGTCGGTGCGGTGGCGGCGCGGCTGGGGGCACGGCGGCGACGATTGGTGTCGACGGTGGCAGAGGGGACCGGAGAGGGAGAGGGTATTAATAGGTGGCCGGGGGGGGTTGTCGTGGCCGAGACGGGTGGGAGAGGGGTGGTCGTGGGGGTGTGGGCGGGCGGAGCGCCGGGCGGAGCGGGCGTCGGCGGCGTCTCCGCCGCGAGACGCGGTCGTGGGGAAGAGAGTGGGGGACCGGGTTTCGGGTCGGGCGGGTCGGGTTCAGGCGGACCCGACCCGACCCGTTAGGGCAACGGGCCGTGGGCTGGGCCGGGCTGAAATGGTGGGCTGGGCCGGAATTTAAAGAATAATAATAATAATAATAATAATAATAATAATAATAATAATAATAATAATAATAATAATAATAATAATAATAATAAATAGTTTTAGGTGATTTAAAAATAGGTCCGGGGTCCAATAAATTCCAGAAAAATTACCCTAAGTCCAGTTTTCCATTTTACACCCAAAAATAATATTTTCACAATATTTTAATGTTGTTTATTATCAATTAAAAATTAGGTAATATTTCAAAACCCTAATTTTAATTACAGAAAATTCCCAGAAAATTCTAGAAAATTGTGAAAAATCCCAATTTTAATATTTTTGAAAAATCAGGGGCTTACAAACCCCTTCGAGATGAAACTTATCAGAGAAAGACTGCGAGTGGCGCATGACAGACAACGGCATTGGGCCGATAGCTACCGTAGACCCCTAGAGTTTCAGGTTGGCAATTTGGTGTTCCTATGAATTTCTCTAACGCGGGGCACGATTCATTTTGGCAGGGGCAAAAAGCTTAGTCCATGATACATCAGGCCCTTCAGTATTCTTGCAAGGGTCAGTACAGTGGCCTATAGACTTGACTTGCCGCCTGCTCTAGATGGAGTGCATGACGTGTTCCATGTGTCACAGCTGAGACGGACATGGCAGATCCAAGTCTCGTATTAGATCACTCGGAGATCAAAGTTGGACCGATGCTCAGCTATCCTGAATAACCCGTTGAGATCTTGGATCGTAGAGAGAAGGTATTACGGAACCAGACTATTCCTTTGGTACATATTGCATGGAGAAATCACTCTCTAGGAGAGTTAACTTGGGAGAGAGAGGACAAAATACGCGAGCAGTATACGTATCTCTTCGAGACTTGAGGTATAATTCCTTGTTGACTGTTTGTTTGTGCTAGTTTATTTTAATTTCGAGGACGAAATTCTTTTAAGGAGGTTAGACTTGTCACCACCACTTTTCAGATTAAGGGTATTTTTGACTTTTTATAATTAATGTGTAAATGATTGCATGATATTTAATTATATTTAAATTGCTTTAATTTTATTTGACTGTTGCACTTTATCGTTGCTTCGATAATTAGAGCGCTACGCTAGCCATTGTCTTCCAACAGATTTTACATCCTTGTCCTAGACGTGCCAGACTGTTATTTTGATCCTTGTGTGACTCATAACCATCTCTTGTTGTGCTTCATTTTAGTCGTACAATATTTATCACAACCGACTATATTTATTTCTATATAAACCAAACCTTGTATCCATGTGTGTTCCAATCAAAATTGGAGATACAATCTCGACCCATTTTGAGCAACCCAAATTAGGGTAATGTTCTATTCTGAGTCTACTTTATTTATGACAATTGTGTCCCACTCAATTTTAGTCCCTTGTACTTCTAATTAATTTTAGAACAACTTTGTATTTAGCTTAATTAATTAAAAATCATAAACCTCACTTTGGGCAATTTTTCCAATTCTGGGCACTTTTGTGCACAAGGCATTAAGGTTTCCATCCCGTTGGACTCGACACGCAAATAAACTTATTTTCCTTCATGTGTATTTTTCCATAATATTTTGGAGTATGCAAACTACGGCATTGACCGCTTTGAACCATAGCCTCAAAACCTTGAACCAATGCATCATGGCCATTCATTTCAATTTATTTGAATCCTAACCATTGAAAATATCCATGAGAAGACCCCTTTTTCCAAGGAGTTGACCAAAGTCAAACCTTTCTAGGTCAAACCAAACCCCAATATATATATACTCTTTTTTCCTTACTTTCTTTTCTTCTAAACCTAAAACCATATAGCAGCCGACCATCATATTCCCTATTCACCCATCACGCCGTCGACCCCAACTACGCCGGACCGAAACCCCGAACACCGCCTTCCTTCGCAGTCAACTGTACAGCCGAAGGACCTCGCCCATTCTCGCCAGCACGATGCCGGAACCCCCTCGTCGTTCCAACCCGCTGAACCCCGACCGGATATCCGTTTCCAAACTGTACTAGAAATTGATGCCTCCCGCTGTTCGCCGACTTCACACAACCCCGACCTCCACCGCTGAACGTCGTCGACCAACCCCTTCGACCGGAGCCGACCGCAGCAGCAGCACTCGCCATCTCCCTGCCGACGACAACCCCGGCCGACTGAAGCAAGTCGCCTAAACTTTATCCCAGTCCACCCGCCTCGTCCTCATCGAAGAAGCCCGGAGTTCGACGACCGACCTCTATACTCGACCGGCCACAGACCCGCCTGTACGACTGTCGGGACATGCCTGAACCTGCTGAAGTCAACTGTCGCAGCCGCCTGATTCGACACGAGCAACCCGCTGAGCCCTGCCAACTTCGTACCACTCGCCCATGTACCCAGGTTTGATCCCTCCTTTCGTGTGCATGTACACGTATGCGCACCCACGTATTTTACCATCGTATTGTATATGTGTTTAGATATGGTATTTAGTATATGAGGGTATATTGGTATGATTATATGTACATAGTATATATATATATATATATATATATATAAGTACCCGACTAGTATATATATATATATATATATTATAACCCTCATTTAGTATATATATATATAGATGTATTATATATACCTCTATAATGTATGTACAAGTATTGATTCTATTTAGTACATATATATATACGTGTATCTATTATATTGGTAACTAATGGATATTATGTATATGTTAGTATTTATGCCTATGGACTAGATGACTAGAATGTAACCACAGATACCCCGTAGTTACATTGACCTATGACCAGATAACATGTTAGCAGACTGCCATATGTACACCGACGTACTGGCAAGACCGTATCATTGACTGTCTGTTATGTACAGCAACTACAGACGTGACCCCCCTAGCGTAGTCTCTGAGATGATTATGTTGATTGTGTGTTAGAGTAATGTCTGATGCAGTATTGTGTTATATGATATGTCTATAGGACTGTTGGATCATTTAGACGATACTTTGGAACCAGGACATTGGTATTGCTAGCTAATGACCACAGGCGAGTACATTCTCTGACAGTTTCTATTATGTTGATCACCTCTATAATTCTTATTGTATAACGTATATGACTCTGACACTGTTATTTATACGAGTTGGCATTATCGAGACTTGTCACGAGGAGTCGTGATTGGAATCCATCGTGCTAGCTGGGGAAAAATGGGAAATATTAGTAGCTTATGTGATCATACCCAACTTTACATGCATCATAGCTTACCCACACCTCACATCGGTGCAGCCTGACCATTACATGCCTCATAGTTGTTACATGTGGTTAGCCTGACTATTACTCGCATTATAATTATCCGGATGGTTAACCTGACCTTACAAGAATGATAGCTAACCAATGTAGCGAGCCTGATCAATCCTAAGCTAATCACATGATATACTTATGTTTCACACACTTAGTTAGATATTCTTGACATGTATCTCTAGTGTATTGATATAGCATTCCTTATATTCTAGTCATGATTCTAGCATTCACATATATACCAGTTCATTGTTCTAGCGTGTACTTGTATTTCTATTCATTGCTAGATGTATATTGATGATGACATATGCTCCAGTATTCTAGTTATTCCAGCATTTATTTATTCCATCTATTCCAGTATTTCTTATTGCCAGTTTTTTATATATGTCATGTATTTCTTTACACTGTGCTATAGTTTTTGTCAATATATGTGGAACTGTTGTTAGTGCTTATACTTTGTTTCAATCATGACTGAATATTTTTTCTAGAGGATCTTGAGGATTTCTGTACCATACACTATAGACCGGGTATAGATGCAGACTACACACCAGAGATCTTAGAGGAGACTATTCCTTTATATGAGACTTTACCTGCAACTATCTAGATAGTATTATATTATGCATCTGAGACTTCTTTGAGATTTATTGAGTTTATGTTTAGACTTATGTTAAGTTTAATTTGAGACTTGTGGGGACTTTATGTTGGACAGCTAGACTGTGATTTATCTTTATGTTTGAGACATGGTGTTTAACTATGTCATTCCTCTCATCTTTTATCGTGCCTTTATACTCTTATAGATGTTGTGATTGAGTTTACATTATGAGCTATTGTGTGATGTATATTGTCCTCCTTATGGAGATTGATATTATTGACAGGTATTTAGTTATATAGTATTATTGTGACCTAGACAATATTTTACCGCCGATACTGTGGTGTAGGCTGGACGTACCCACGTGCTCGTGCCCCTATACCGGGAGCGGGTCATGACACTTACATTGATAAACTCACTGTCTGCATCATGGCCTCAAGAGCCTCGAGGCATTATCGGTCGTTAGGGCCTTTGTGATCATCCTCTGCTATGTATACAGTATACACATAGGGAGAGATGGATAAGGCAGTGGACGCTGTACTTTTTGTCTAAGATTATTGTCGGGATAGTCATCAGGTAGCATCACCTCCTTGTCGAATTCGGAGAGAATACTACCCATAATGTAGGAGGCTATGTCATCTTGATGAGGGTGGCCACCCACTAGGATATCAGAGTCTATTCCTTTGGAATCACTGCCTTCTAGGAGTGCCGGGTTATTGTATATGTCCGGGGGATTACTACCCCCAACTTTTATAACCCCCAGGGCTCCTGAGGAAGAACTACCCCCGGCGGCTGATTAGTTTTTTCTTTGAGCGGGTACCTTGGAAAATACCTTCTGCAGGTCCCGTTGTTGGTCCTCCTGTAGTCGCCTTCTCAATATACTGGTTGAGAGTGACGGACTGGAGGTGTTGTGCTTCCTTTCTCGCATGGTGGAAGGGTCCTTCCAAGTAAAATAATTTGAGGCAAATGGTAGCTCCTCCTCCTCTGGTGTTTGTACCTAATTTTGGGTTGTAGTCGACTAGGTTCCTTCGGATGTAGTCATTGAAGTACCGACTACCTGTTTGTAGGCACTGCCACTTTGTTCCAGCATCAATTGATGATAATTTTGGCGTAGTGATATCCTAGGGTGGATACTCCAAGTGCCATAGTTGTCTCCCTCGTCTTGCGCTTGTGATTGATCATGTTTCCCAAGTCAGGCGAGGGCTAATTCACCTTTGCACCCTTTTCATGAGCACGGGTAGACTAAGCGCATGGGTGTGTGGGTGTTGCTTTTGCTTCCTAATTTAGGGATCGTACAAGAAATTTTCCTAGGTCGTTAGTATAAGACTTTTGAGACGGACCCTACCCATTTTTTACTGCAGGCTGGACGCACGTGGCAGTTTTATATAGCTTTCCATCAAGGGCCCGTATAACGGTTAGCGGTGCCTGCTGACAGCCAGCCAAATAGGCAGTTGCTTGAGCTTGACGAGCTCATACTTTCCTAGATTTCTTTGACTTAGCACACACATGTATATAGTACGAAGATTCCAAGTTTTGATTTTCCTTCAAGTCGCGCATGGAAGCACGGTCGGATGAGATTCTGTCAAAAATAGAGCTTCTAGGGGTGTCAGAGACGCATGTGGCTGAACTGGAAGCTGTATATTGCTTTCTTCTTTGCATCCTTTGTTGCGGCCGCATAGGCTGTGCATCAACCCCAAAACTCTTGGCATCGTATTATTTTTCTCTACCAAAGTTTGGGTGCTGAGTATTCTCCTTTTCAAGCAAGGAGGCCGCATGAGCAGGGATAGCCTGAGTGGACGTATGTTGTGCATCTTCAGTATTAGAGAGAAATAGGGAGAGGATGCTCCACAGTTGGGTGAGGTACAGTGGCCTTTGTACCTACGTCCTGTGGGTCTTCTTGGGCTTTGCTAGCCTTAACGAAGGATTAGTGCTTCCGTCAGAGAGTTCTCCTCGAAATCCTGCTAGTCGAAGCGGACCACCAGCATTCTTTGAGTTGATCCAACTTGGTTATATCGGATTACATCACAACTTTCTTATTAGAGGAGAAATAGGTCCCATCTTGTTCGCCAATAAATGTGTTCTTGCAAATTTTGTATTTAAGGAACGAAAAAGAGTACAAAGAATCCTAAACAGAATTATCTAAGTACAATATTTTGATCTTGGGTATGACGATGGAGGTTGAGAAGTACAGCGACTCTTTTACTCCGTTGATGATTCGATGCAGGGTAAAGAAGCTTATGTTCTCTCTTTGCTCATCTTTGTATGTTCTCTTTCTGTGTTGGTGACCCCTGTGTGTTCGTCCCCCACCATGTATACAGTCCTCACATGGAAAGAGATGGACCGGACAATGGATGCCGCACTTTCTGTCTCAGATTCTTGTCGGAAGTAGTCATCAGGTGGCATCGCCTCCTCCTCAGATTTGAAGAGAATACTATCCATAGCATAGGAGGCTATGTCATCTTGACGAGGGTAGCTACCCGCAGGGATATCAGAGTATGTTTCTTAGGAATCATCGCCTTCTCAGAACGTCGGGTTGCTGTATAGGTCAAGAATTACTACCCCAGCTTGTGTAACCACCAGGAGTCCTGAGGAAGAACTATCCCCAGCGGTTGATAGTTTTTTCTTCAAGTGGGTATCTTGGAAAATACCTTTCGCAGGTCCCACTTCTGGTCCTTCTGGTAGTCGCCTTCTCAATGCGCTGGTTGAGAGTGATGGACTGGAGGTGCTGGGCTTCCTTTCTCGCACAATGGAAGGTTCCTTTTGAGTAGAGTAACATGAGATGAATGATAGCTCCTCCTCCTCTGGTGTTTGTGCCTGATTTCTCGGTTGTTGCCTACTAGGTGCCTTTGGATATAGTCATTAGAATATTGACTGCCTGTTTGTAGGCACTTCTAATTTGTTGCAACAGTAATTGATAATAATTTTGGCACAATGATGTCCTGGAGAGGATACTCTACGTGTCATAGTTGTCTCCTTTATCTTGCGCTTATGATTGACTATGTTGCGTAAGTCAGGCGAGGGCTGATTCACCTTTGCACCCTTTTTCTGGGCACGGATAAACCGAGTGCACGGGTATATAGGTATTGCTTTTGCTCCCTGATCTAAGGTTCGTACAAGAACTTTTCCCAGATCGTCAGTGGATAACTTTTGAGATGAACCCTGCCTATTTTCCATTATGGGCTGGACGCACGAGGCAGTTTTAAATAACTTTCCTTCAGGGACCCGCATAACGGTTAGTTGTGCCTGCTGACGGCCCACCAAATGGGTAATTGCTTAAGCTAGATGAGCTAGCACTGCCCTAGACTTCTTCGACTTAGCACGCGCAGGCTACAAAGTGTCCAAGTTTTGATTTTCCTCAAAGCGGCACATGGAAGCACGATGGGATAAGATTATGTCAAAAATAGAGCTTCTGGGGGTGTTAGAGACACATTCAGCTTAGTTGGAAGTCGCATACTTCTTTCTTCTATATATCTTTCGTTACGGTCGCATGAGATGTGCATCAACCCCGAAACTCTTGGCATCGTATTATTTTCCTCTGCCAGAGTTCGGGTGCTATCATGACCCATACCCAGAATAAGGGCACAAGTGGTGAACAATGCCCAACCTATATCGTAAGAACGACGTAGAATACTGTCTAGGTCCAAAAAATATCTAAATTTCTCATACAATATATATAAGGTACCTGTCAAAGTTATCTCAACTCCAAATAGAAGAAAAAATAAAAGACATGATAAGATATCAATACTCAATCACAATATCAAACTAAGGAAAATAGGACATTTTATGGAATAAAAAGATGAAATAAGAATCACAAAACATCCACAAGTCCACACTATGAGTCTAGGCACAAATAACTCCCAAAATAATAATATACATGCCATGAGTCTAAAATAAGACTAATACAATGTTTAATATATAAGTCTAAGCTTCCTCGATCACTGGTACTAAGTTTTCCTGCTCTAGGAGAGTATCCTCGAATGGCTCGCCATCCTGTAGCCCGTAGTCAGTGGGACACTGCTCCTTAAGCCAATCATCTAAAAAAAATATTTATTAGGATTGGAGCAAAGTACAAAACTCTGAAAGTAGTTCCAAATATATGGTAGAGCATATATGACAAGTGATAGAAAAGAATACAAGATAAACTAGCGATAGGAATGGAAATGAACTAAACTAAACAGGTAATATACTGGAAAGGAAGAATAGGCAATATGGAATAACTGCAGGTAAATAAAATAGATAAACTTGCTAATGTGCTTTAAAGTACAAGTTTATTATGTGATTGGGTTAGGTTGAACATGAATATAAGATGGTTTCTCGATTAAACTTGTGATATATAATCAATATGTAAACGAGTACACTTGGGCTTGATCACATAACCAACTCCTAATACCCCGTCCCCAACCAATACTCATGGATCCGATCTTGACATATTACGAACACTAATATAATCACACTAAACACGAGCAGTATGTGAACACAAAGTACAGGCTAATCAATACCCAATACACATGATAAAATACATATAAAAGAGTACCCGCTGAACATGGTAGGGGATAACATTCCATAACAGGATCCATTTAGTACCAGTCCATGTAACCACTGTGTCAGAATCAAGTAAATAGTTCTAAAATATGTGATATATACACTATCATGACCAAAAACTAACAGAGATATGTACTCGCCTCTAGTCCTGGACAAAAGTCTCTCGATGTCCAAGCTGGTGTCACATAATCCTATTTAGGAAACATTATGTCAATTGGTGTAATGAATGAGAATTGAGTTAAAGAATGCACTAATATGTTTTCTATGTCAAATTTTAGCTAAATTAGGTCCAACTATGTCAATATAAGTCAAACCAAATCACTACTAGCTATATTAGTTAATTACACTAATAACTATATTATAATATACTCTACATATTTGTATACACTATCTTACCTATATACACTACTAGGTAATAGTCTAACTGATACATAACTAATTAACTGTGTTACATGCTAACTAACACAACTAATGACTGATACTAAAAGTTAACTAATACTAACCATTCTCGGTTATATACTAATTGGCACTTATGTATAACTAACTAATTGATAACATATATACTAACTTACCTGATACAACAACTCGTATCCTATCCTAACTTATAACTAATACCTAACACTCACCTATACTTGCACATCATGATACCCTCACTATTACAAGAACCCAATTCTGGTTCAGTTACTTCCACACATTGATCAACTTGCTACTGTGTTCACCCACCCTTTTATCTTACACTCCACTGGTCATTCAGTATCTTGGATAACACATACTAACACTTAATCCCATACTGATACTCCTTTCAGACAACTCTAAACCTTACCATTTGCTACTACTGTAGGCACGAGCCTCACTTGCTGTGCACCGATGTGCACATCATAAGCCAAGTTTTCCCCCTCACTAAATCAGTTAACATCACCTTCTAACACACAGCAAATAAAAATTATATAACTACAAACACACAATCACTACTGTCACTTTACCTCATAAATCCATAACCAAACACACACACACACACACACACATACACACACACATACAGTCCCCTCTTTTACTGTATACACATACATTGATTCCTATAGCAACTGGAACACCCATACTGATCTCAATGTACACTGCACAGTAAGTACACTCAACTCACATATAAAATAAAATACATACACTCAATCCTACAGCAACTGAACACTCCTCACACAAACCTCTGAACACATGTATATACATAGTCACACTAACACAACACACAAGCTACTCGATCATGATCATATCACTCATAGATGCCTATCAGATATCAGACCTGACACTGACACACTCCCAAACATCACTACACACACAAAAAATAAGACATACCCCATTGGAAGCCAAAATCCCAGTTCCTCCACAATAATCATTTATAAAAGCTAAATATATTAAAATATAACTAAAGTAACTTGCTACAATGAGAATTAAGGAGTAAATGCACAAAACACCCAAAATGAGCTCCGTATCACACGGTATCACGATACGGCATACTCGTGTCGACACGTAGCTAGTCTCCCAACCTCAATCTAAGTCCAATGAGCCTAAATTAGTCCCATAACACACCACTTATTGTGTCAATCTCGTAATTTCTCCAAAATGGATACAAATTACTATATAGAAATTATAATACACAACCAAAGAGCCTAAAACTTATTCCTATAGGTATCCCTATGCCATGAGAGAGTTCCTAATGGTCAAATGGATGATTTAGAAGCTAGAGAGAAGATAAATTCAGAATTATACCTAGTAGTAGATGGATTTCTAATGAATTGTTCCTATGGACACGATCTGAACACAATCTTCTTGTCAAAGCTCCTCCTCCAAGTTCTCCTTGCTACTCTAAGCCCCAATGCTCTTTAAGTGATGAAAATAAGAGAAAATATGAATGAATTGAGGGGGATTGATGGTTGAATGAAGGAAATTGGGGATCTAGAAATTTGGGGATCAAGAAATGAGTGCAAATGAAGAGGAAAAAGAGAGAGAAAAGCCAATATATAGTGGCCGGCCCTATTTCTCCCTCTCTAAATGACAATAAAATATCTAAGTTGCCTCTACATGAAGAATTATGGAAAATAATTAAGGATGGCTATTTTGGGAGGTTTTTACACTAATGTAAATTAGTCTAATCCTTCTAATTAATTAGTAAAAATGGGTATAATAGGCCTAGTCCATGTTGGGCTTAATAAGTTGTCATGACAAGTCTAAATTGGGTTCACTAGTGTCAAGTCTATTTAATAGGCTAGCCCATTACTAAAAATAAATAATACAAAGCACTAAATAATTATATAGCACATTAAGTAGTATTTAATTTTTAAAAATAAAATAACTATGCCAAATTACTAAGTTATTCCTATTTGAAAAAGTGAGGGGGACAATCTTACCCACCTTAGAAAAAATTTATCCTCAAAATTTAAGAAAGAAACTAGCTACAAAAAGCAATCACAACAAGCAAGAAAGAATTATACCTCACGGCTACAAAAAGCAATCACAGCCTCCATGTGATACGTAACAAAGGAATTGTCTAGTTCCGCAGTACCTTATCCCTGCGATCCAGAATCTTCATATGTTGCTTTGGGTAGTTGAGAGTCGGACCTACCTCGATCTCCGAGTGATCCAATATATGGCTAGGATCTTCCATATACTGTCTCAGCTACGACACATGGAACACATTGTGTATACCCTCTAGTACAGACGGCAAGTCTAGTTTGTAAGCCACTGCACCAACCCTCTCAAGAACGTTGAAGGGTCTGATGTACCATAGGCTAAGCTTCCTGCCTCTACCAAAGCGAATTGTGCCCCATGTCAGAGAAATCCTCAAGAATACCAGATCGCTAACCTAGCACAAAATACGGCCTTAGCACTTATCTAAAACAAGGCAAGATAAGCAATACAACAAAGCCTATACCTTAAACTCCAAGGGTCTCCGGTGACTGTCGGCCCAATGCCGCTATCTGTCATGTGCCACCGAAAGTCTATCCCTGATAAGTTTTACCTTCTCAATTATATCTACGACTATCTCTGGTACCAACAAGGCTCTCTCACTAACATTATCCCTTGATAACGGAGTGCAGCATCTCCGTCCATATAATACCTCAAATGGTAATATCTTGATACTGGCTTGGTAGTTGTAGTTATAAACAAGCTCTACCAAGTGAAGGTGATCCTTCCAAGAGCCTCCAAAATCTAAAACATAGGTGCATAGCATATCATTGAGAGTCTGGTCCTCGCTAACTGTTCGTCTATCTGAGGGTGATATGAGGTACTAAACTTGAGCTGGGTGCCCAAGCTAGCCTACAAACTCCTCCAGAAGTGGAATGTGAAGCGACTATTCCGATCCGAAACTATGCTCATAGGAACTCTATAAAATCTGACTATCTACCGTATAAAAATTTTTGCGAGCTTCTCCGTAGACGTACCCACTTTACATGGCAAAAATTAGGCCAATTTGGTCAACCCGTCAATGATAACCTAAATTGCATCTTTACCGCCTGGAGAACGCAGAAGCCCTAAAAAAATCTATCGTCACATGCTCTCACTTCCACTCTAGAATAGGTAAAGGATGAAGCAATCCACATGGCCTTTGTCTCTCCTCTTTTACCTTCTGGCATACCAAGCACCTGGATACGAAGCTTGCTACCTTTCACTTCATACCATGCCACCAAATATGCTCTCTCATTGTAGAAGCATAAAATACGCTGGGAAATTGTACGGGTATTATACAGTCAAAACTCCCAACATACATGAAGTTCTCGTAAAACAGAGCTTCAAGGCTGTGTGGCGTAAAATATGACTTCAGAACTATACGCATAAAACAGAGCTTCAGAGCTGTTTGGAGTAAAGAAGAGATTCAGAGCTGCCCGCGTAAAGTAGCGCTTCAAGGCTGTTTTGGCGTAAAAGGTTACTATACCTTCTGGCGTAAAATACGTTTGTTTTTATTGCAGCATAAAGTTGTACGAGAAACTCTTCGTATTCCTCGAATAAATTTGTCAGAAAAAATAATGAACCTGACTCCTGACAAAAAAGTACTGCACGATGATCGAGAGGACGACTGTGATGATGATTTTGTACAGAGACCAGGCTATCGTTTAGTGACATATTCTTGATACAAGTCATTTTTACGCATTCAAAGAATACGTTGCCTATTTTACATGGGCAGAAATGAGTCTTTAGCTCAAGATGAGACAAAATCAGACGCCACGTTAAAAGCTATTTCTCGTACAGAGCTCGAGGCATATCTCTGCATTTAATGCACGAGATGGGGGCAGATCTCTGTATTTAATGCACGAGATTTTATTATATTTTTAAAATGACTGAGAAAGCTAAAACTATGACTAATATGCTCATATCACCATCCTTGCATTTTACGTCAACCAGGCTATTTTCAACTATAGGAGTACGCCGTATGCTATCTCCTCGAAATACGCCAACTCGGCTATATTTGCAATGGTACGTGATAAGACTATTTAGCCTAAAATATGCTCAAGACCTCAGTCATGACAGCTAATTGGCTATTTTATGATGGTTGTCTATTATTCATGAATCCTCAAGTTTTACACAGAGCTTGGCTTTTACGCCAATAAGATAATTATTTGGCTTTTATGCCAACCATCTTTACCAATGTGCAGTTACCTACGTGGCTTGCATGCCATGATCATCGAGAAGTAGTTATACGCGTTATTTCATGAAGGGACACATGTTATACGCATATTCAGAAGACAATGGGAATGTGGGTAGCAGTTATCATAACCACGGCGTAAAAGAAGTCTTCTTCTTCATAGTTTGGTCTTTTACGCCAACAAGACAGTTATTTGGCTTTTATGCCAACCATCTCTACGCAAGGTACAGTTACTTATATGGCTTGTATGCCATGTTCTTCGAGAAGCAGTTATACGCGTTACCTTATAATGGAACACGTGTCATACACAGATTCAGAAGATCATTCGAACGTGGGTAGCAGTTATTATAACTACCGCGTAAAAGATGCAACTTTCTTCACAGTTTGGCTTCTACACCAACTGGACAGTTATTGTGACTGATCTCTATAAATAGAGACCCCTGGTCACAAGATAGAGGATCGAAGATTAAGAGATCAGAGACAGAGAGCACAGACAGAGAGTGTTGATTGACAACTTTGGCAACGAGAATTCAATCCCACTTGCAACCTTTGAAGCTTCTTCTTCTTCTACATCACTTCTTTATCATCGTGTGGTCCAAGGAACAAAGTGATCGACCGCAGATCAGACTCCTATAGCAATTCTTCCCCAGAATTATTTTTATTGTACTTAACATCCTCGTATAGGATTAATTGTACTCTTTTTCTTGTTTATAAGCAAAAAAGAAAGATTTCGTATAAACCCTCTTCTTCTCTCATTTTTGTTTATTCAAACACAAGATGGCGACTCTGCTGGGGACCACTTTCTCATCTGATGAGAAAGCAATTGCTCAACACGATGCTGTATCCATCGGATCGACAAAGAAGACTTTGGTCGTCCAGTTCGACCAATCTGCTTATGAAGACATGCTTCGTGCAGGGGGTAGCTCTTATTCCCCCTCTGTCCAGAACAACAGGAAGCTGCGTAAAGTGTGGATACCTAAGATGTCCTCTACCCTTCCTACAAGCTCTCCTTCTCTGATCAACAAGATTGTGACAACACAGCCTACACGCCTTGTGCATAAAAAATTGTCTCTCGTCTATGATGTGGTAGACAAAACTTCTGGCAATGCCTTAGTGCCAATCCAAAAGTCTCAGACGCGCCTTGCGCGTAAAACTTCATCTTCCGTCTGTGACATGGCATACAAGACTTCTGGCAATACCTCAGTGCCAATCCAGAAGTCTCAGATGCGCTCTGCGCATAAAACTTCATCTCCCGTCTGTGATGTGGCAGACAAAATTTCTGGCAATGCTCCAGTGCCAATTCAGAAGTCTAAGATGTGCCCTGCGCATAAACCTTCGTCTCCCGTCTGTGACATGGTAGACAAAATTTTTGGCAAGGCCTTAGTGCCAATCCAGAAATTTCAAACGCGTCCTGCGCTTAAAAGTATATCTCCCATCTATGATGAGGTAGATGGACCCTTGGATCATATCAAGGGAAAACAAGTGGCGAATCTCCCAACCTCTAGGCTTGTACGCCCATAAGAGAAGAAATTGTCCACTCTTTAGATTATGCGTGACGCTGGAGGCCGTTTGAGGACTTTCCCCGTTTTACGCGAACCTGTACAAAACTCTAAATTATGCCAGGATAAGTCAGTCCATATAAAAAAGACCCATTTCACGAAAAAATACGCTCCTCAGACGGATGATGGATCGTATGCTACTCACATGGCTGAACTGCTATATTCTTATGGCAGAGAAAGGGTTATGATTCCCAATCTCCACGTCCCTACTGATGTAAAAAGGCGGAATAAGCCTTCTTCTTCTGTTAATCTCCCTAATTTGCGTGATTTCTTGATCCAGAAATACAAAGATAGGGGATCTCCTAATATATCTATTACACCCCCTATGGAGCATTATTGTAATAGTCATAAGGTTATAATTAACTATTGCTGTTCTAAAGCAAAATGGTCAGTTTTTGACCGTTTGAACTACTCTTTGTCCTTACAGGAAGAAGAACCGACATTTGCGTCAGTAAACATGGCTTTGCATATTCTTAGAGGAAGGTCGAGTTCAAGACGTCATCCCTCTAGAACTGCAAGCCAAAGAAGATTTGATAGACTCCTTGAGAATATTGAACCAGGTGTTTTTTGAAACACCCGCTCGAGGTCACGACAATCGACCTCATATTCTTCTGATTTCGATACTAGGGGTCACCAGTTTTTTGAATTTGATGCCGAAAGTATAGACTAAATCTCTATAGAGATCTATACTAATCCCTCAGTGGCCTCCAGAGAAATGGGAGTTTATGCTGTTGGAGATGAACATGAAGAGGCTTCCCCATCAGGAAGTACTGAACAACGCATCGCTGTATTAAAAGCATCACTTAAAGAGATGCATACCATGATGGAGAGTATGCGCCAAATGATGGTGACTCAATATACAGCTGCAATAGCTCAAACACCTGTTCTTTCAACTCAACTACGTGTGGGGGTAGACATACCACCATTCAATGCAAGCCAGGAGCCTATTCAAAATCAAGAATTAGCTGCTCCTCAACCTTTTTACCCGGAGAATATATTACTTCCTGTTGTAGTTACAATACAACCGATCTCTCACCTCTCTGCTGTCCCTTTTCCAACTGAAGATCTGATACAGGTAGTTCGGGAATTAAAAGCCCAATTTGATGCCTTGAAGCATAAGGATCAACTCAAGAAGTTAGGAATTAACCAGCCATACCTAGCTGTCTGGGATGAGATCCCTTTTCCACCAAAATACAAACCACAGGCTATGGTTTTGTTTGAGGGAAAGACGTCGCCAAGCCAGTATATGAATTACTTCAACATGATGACGGTATTGTTGCAGGGAAATGACGCCCTTCTCACTCAAGTATTTAAGGGCTGTCTGTCTGGAGTAGCTTACCAATGGTACCGTAGTCTATCTGACAACTGCATTACTTCTTTTGAAGATTTCAAGACTCTATTCTTTGCTCGATTCTACGAGGGAGGAATGGACATGTCTATGTCATCACTCATCAAAGTAAAACAGAAGAAAAAAGAAAATATTCGTACTTTTATTGAATATTTTTGTCAGGCTACTTTGTAGATGCCTCCTGGAGTTCCAGATTCAGCCTTGGTGGACATTTGCAGGAAGAACCTTCTCCCACTGATCTCAGTATTCATGGGACCATATCAGTTCCATGATTGGCCCTCATTTATTATATCGGCGGTAGCCGCTGAAGATAACAGTCGAAAGGCTCGTGACAACGAAATCATGATCTCTACATCTGATAGAGGGAAGTGATCATCCTCCAATAATGACCATAATCGTAGTTCAAAAGGAAAGGAAGCTCTGGCAATCAACACGTCCAGGCAAAATACTCCAGTAACTAGACAGACGAATCCTAGGACTTCCAGGCCTAAAGAAGAATATTCTTTTGACGACGATGATATTCCGAGCATATTCGATTGTCTAGTCAAAAGTGTCAAGCTTACTCTCCCCGAGATAAAACGTCCAAATAAAATCGACAGTATAAATAATCCTAAGTACTACATTTTCCACAAATACATACATCACCCCACAAAGGCATGCTATGTACTGAAAAGGAAAATCCAGGAGTTGATCGATGCCAAGGCCATCACTCTGCGTAATAACGAGAAGACGGTCACTGCAAATATGATCTCACTCCAATTTGGCGATCTTTTCTCTCAAGAAGTCCCAGATGGCGTGGTACCTATTCCACGGGCAATAATGAATATTGTTAATCTCCCTCCTACCAGGGGCCAAAATCATGACTTAGTGCACCTAACTACCAAGTGTGGGAAGATCATATGGGTTCACCCTGACCTGGTATCAGAAATTGAGAAAGAGACTAAAGCTGCTAAAGCTAAGTCTAAGAAGAACTCAAGAGGTAAACCATACCATATGGTTGGAATATCCCTGACATCGGAAGAAGAGGCTTTAGCAATCGAAACCCGGTCAGGGAAAGCCTACCTCAAAGACTATGGAGGAAATCAGGAAGAAGCGATGGCAGACACTTCAGCTGCCAAATCTTCAGAGCCTGAACCTGTTATACCAGAGGCAGGTCCTTCTAAACCAACTTTGGTGGACAAAGGCAAGCAAAAAGAAGTTCGTTTCGATAAACCTTTGAAGAATATTCAAAACAAAGGTTTAGAGAAACCATATAACTTCGACATCTTGGCTCAGTTGGCTAATACTCCAGCCAGATTATCCATTTTTGAGCTATTTCGGCTATCCAAAGACACTCGTCAAGCCTTGAGTGAAGCATTAATGCAAGCAGATGTATGCTTGACTCAGCTCAAATCCCCTGATAAAGAGCCTGTGGCATGTCCTCAATGCCATAATGTGATGGAAGTGGTCCCTAACATCACTTTCACTCAAGAGGACATGTTGTTGAAACATAAAAAATACGAAAGGCCTCTTTATTACACCGGATACGTCAGATCCATTGAGGTAGACCGGATTCACATAGATCCGGGATCGTCAATCAGTATTATCCCTCATAGTCTGATAAATCTGTTGAGAATTCCTACAAGCGAACTGGTTTACACTACCACTACAATTGTGGGCTTTAATGCTAAAAAAAGTAGACCATTAGGAAAGATTCGTCTGAGAATCCAGATTGGTGACCTTAGATCATTGGCTACATGCTACATCATTAATTCAGAGGTGTCTTACAATATTCTGTTGGATAGACCATGGATCCACGATCACAATATTATTCCTTCAACTCTACATCAATGCTTCAAATATATAGATACTCAGGGAACAGTGATGACATAATTTGCTGATCTTAATTCGTTCAAAGGAGTTAAGTCCTACTATTCTAATGCCATGTTGTACACCCAAGACTACATAAAGGAGTTGTCAGACAAGATGAAGGAGGAATCCCACCGGGAGCCAGGAGAACCAGCTGCTGAGGAGCCTTTGTCAATCCAGGTGAAAGGGCAGACTACCCGTCCGAAAGTCATGGAACCTATGACTATTCACTTGGGCAAAACAAAATCAAGGGGAGAAAATGATCCTCTAGTGATCAGTCTGAACAAGAAACCTCCACTTTTGGTCATTGACCTTAAGCGCAATAAGCAGTCAGTTGATGTAAATATAATCGGGAATGTAGTTTCTGATGATAATAAAGATTCTCTTTTCTAGTATACTGACGCCAAATTTCCTAATCAGGAATCTTCTCCTCATAAAGATATAGAACCCATAGCGCAAAAATTCTTGGAAGCTATAGACTTCTATCATCCATATGTGTGGGAAGTAGCGTCAACATCTAATATCGTCATGACATATGGGCTACATGAAGATTCTATCTTTATTGTTCCACCTACTCGCAACGATCAGCATCCAATAGTCTTCGGTCGCATGCAGAATAGACCGATTGTATAAGAAGATTCTCACAAGTCTGATATTGGAAAAATGTAAATCCACAGATATAGCACACAGGCTTTGAAGATTATGCAAAGCATGGGTTATGATTTCAAGTTGGAGCCAGGCCTCAACTATGGAAAAGGCAGATGAATGTCGTTGCATGGTGATCCTTACAGTCAACGAACTCATTTTGGGTTAGGGTATACCATATCTCTTGCAATTTTAAACAACTCTGAGTCAAGCGATGAGATCATTTCCTCTGCCCAAGGTGATCTGTCATCCTTCGATTCAGATGATGAATTCGAACTGGCATTACCAGTAATATAGTTTTGATAGATTCCCTCAAAACAGAGGAACAAGAATCTGAACCATTTGAAAATGAATTATGGGCACAATAAATAGATACACAATAGGATCTCCGGTTCGAACAAAAAGAACCACCCACTGAAGATAAGGTTATCCAAGTCAATATTGGGGATGAATTTTTACCAAAGCCGATATTTATCAGTAACAATCTTTTCGAAGAAGAAAAAGAAGAAATAATCTAGCTGATAAAAGAATATACGATATCTTTGCTTGGAATTATGAGGATATGCCAGGTCTTGATCCAAAAGTGGCTACCCATAAACTCAACATATTGTCCAATTCAAAGCCTGTAAAGCAACACCAACGTCGGTTTTGCCCGGATATGATGGATGCCATTGAAGCTGAAATTAAAAAACTAATAGCCAGTGGGTTCATCCGGGAAGAACAATATCCTGATTGGGTCGCTAATATTGTCCCGGTTATGAAGAAAAATGAAAAGTTTGTATTTGCATCGACTTTCGAGATCTAAATGCGGCCTGCCCTAAAGACGAGTTCCCTCTTCCCATTACAGACATCATGATCGATAATACGTGTGATTTTGAGCGCATGTCTTTTATGGACGAATTTTTAGGATATAATCAAATTAAGATGAATCCCGAAGATGAAAAGCATACTGCCTTTAGTACACTATTGGGGGTATATTGCTATACAGTCATGCCTTTTGGATTAAAGAATGCCGGGGCCACATATCAATGAGCTATGAGTAAGATATTCCATGAGCATTTACACAAAATGGTGGAATGTTACGTAGACGATATTACTGTCAAAAGCTGTCTCAAGGATAATCACATCCAAGACTTGAAGACAGTATTCGAGTTGATGCGCCAACATCAACTCAAAATGAACCCTACAAAGTCCTTTCTTGGTGTATCCAGTGGCAAATTTCTGGAATTTGTTATCACTGCTAAAGGCATTCAAGTTGACCCTGATAAAGTAAAAGCTATGCTAGAAATACGACCACCCCATAATCTGAGAGAACTTAGGGGATTTCAAGGTCGTCTAGCTTATATCAGGAGATTCATATCCAACCTCTCTGGGAGATGTCAACCTTTTTCTTGTCTAATGAAGAAAGGTGTGTTATTCGTATAGGACAAAGCCTGTCAGCAAGCGTTTAATGACATCAAACGCTATCTTACTAATCCTCCAGTTCTGGTGTCTCCCGTCATAGGAAGACCATTTTTGATGTATGTTCGAGCAATGGATCATTCTTTAGGGGCTCTTCTCGCACAGAAGAACAATGAGGGTCATGAACAGGCTATCTACTATCTAAATAGGATGATGGTCAAAGTTGAACACAGGTATAACCTAGTAGAAAAAGAATGCTTGGCCCTAATGTTTGCCATTCAGAAGACGCGACATTACGTGATGGGCCAAACTATTCATATCATCTCCAGAATTAATCCACTTTGGGTATTAATAAATAAGCCAAGTATTCTTAATTCCTGACTCATAACTTGGGCAATGCTACTGACACCGTATGATATGGTGTACGTCCCTCAGAAGTCCATGAAAGGTCAAGCCTTGGCTGATTTCTTAGCTGTCCATCCAATTCCGAAAACCTCCAAATTATATGAGGACATTCCCGACGAAGTTGTAGAATATAATTCCGCAATGGAAGGTGATACATGGCAGCTATTCTTTGATGGTGCTTCTAGGACTGGTCCCAAGAAAAATATGGTTTCAAGAGTAGGAATTGTTCTGGTAACTCCTGATAAACTCGTCATCTATCGAGCATATTCTCTTAGCGAACCCTGCTCTAATAATATGGCAGAGTATAATGCTCTATTAATCGGGCTTCAAGTAGCTAAAGAATTGGATGTTGAATATTTGGAAGCTTTTGGTGATTCTCAGCTGATCGTCAATCAGGTCAGAGAAATATATGAAGTTCACAATCCAGACCTCATTCCTTATCACCAAACAACGATTGAGATAGTAATATCTTTTAAATGATTCTTCTTAGAGCATGTTCCTCGATCTCAAAATTTGGAAGCTGAAGCTCTGGCCAGTCTAGCTGCAGATCTAGTTATTCCTATAAAAAGGCAAAATTCGGTGATCCTTCTTAACAGAGATTTGTTTCGTATGAAAAATAATTTTCACATAGAATGCAGCTATGCTATAAACACGGTTCCTCCTAAGAGAGATTGGAGAAGTTTCTTTATACACTTCATGTCATATGTAATCTTACTAGAGGATCCTAAAGAAGCAGTATCTATCAAAAGACGATCATTATGTTTCTATTTTGATGCTTCTTCACAAAGCCTGTATCGCCGAACATATAATGGACTATTGTTATGATGTCTCTCTGATGATGATGTAAAGTGGGTTATCCGAGAAGCTCATGATGGAGTATGTGGAGCACATCATCCCGGTCCTAAGTTACAGGATCGTATCAGGAGGATGGGCTACTACTGGCCTACTATGATTGCATATGCCGTAAAATATGCAAGATAATGCAAAGCCTGTCAGGTTCATGCGGATTTCATATATCAGCCTTCTGAGTATTTATATCCTACTATTGCATCATGGCCCTTTGAAGCATGGGGTATGGATATCATTGGTCCTATTCATCCTTCATCTTCTAGAGGACATCGGTTTATATTGGCTATCACTGATTATTTCTCCAAATGGGCAGAGACGATTCCTCTTGCTGAGGTAAAGACATCCAATGTGATCATCTTTATCAACCATCATGTAATTTATCGCTTTGGGATACCCCGAAGGATAATTTATGACAATGGGCCTCAATTTATCAGTCAAGCATTTCACCGATTTTGCAATAAGAATCAGATACAAAATATGGCCTCAACGGCATATAATCCTACAACTAATGGTTTGGCAGAAGCCTTCAACAAAACCATCATCAAACTCTTGAAAAAGTTTGTCTCTTCGAACAAAAGAGATTGGAACGAGAAGTTGGGAGAATGTTTGTGGGCATATCGCACAACGGTACGAACACCAACGGGTTGTACCCCATTTTTATTGGTTTACGGGTGTAAAGTAGTTCTTTCCATTGAAATTCAAATTTTATCACTCAGAATAGCAATGGCTAATAAGCTGACTCAGGAAAATAATAATTATTTAAGACTTCAAGAGCTAGAAGGATTAGACGAGAAACACTTTCAAGCTCAACAACGCATTGAGTTCTACCAGGCACGCATCTCCAGAGATTTTAATCAAAAAGTGAAGGAAAGAGTGTTCAAAGTTGGTGAGCTAGTATTAGCTGTGAGGAGGCCAATGATCATTACGCATAAAAGTAAGGGCAAGTTTCAGCCCAAATGGGACGGCCCTTATATGATTGAAACAACATTTTCAAATGGCGCTTACAGATTAGCCAAGCCTAATGAAGATTTGATAATGGCTCCTATCAACGACAAATTCCTGAAGAAGTACTATGCTTGATCTCCCTTGCTTAATAGGGTATGATGAAGATCTCATTCTGATGATACTACGTACAAATATTAGTTGAATCATATTCTATCATGTTCTTATGACCTCTGAATAGATATGTTTAACTAATTTAAAACTTCAAAACCTATCACGTCCATATTACCTCTGATAGTATTTTGTATACAAATTTAGTCGGATTATATTCTATCATGTCCATATAACCTCTGAATAGATATATTCAGCTAAACCTTACCAAAAAATATATCATGTCCATATTACCTCTAATATCACTTTTATTTTAGCCTATCATTTATATTCTAAAGTGATGGATCCACAAAGTCAGAAAATATATCTTTATTATCTCTGGGAATAGCAAATTACAAAAAGAGCAAAAAAGTACATCATTAGTGAGGAGTAGTTAAATCGCGGATCTGTTGTGCCAAAGTAGCCATCCTCTCATTCCTGGAGTTCAAAATGTTAGTGCGAGCCCGTTCCAGCCTTGCCTTGTCATTGCTCAAGAGAGATAGTTCGGACAGAGTATCAACAAAGCTTGTGTGGATGACACCCACATGTGTCAAGTTCTGCTGAGCTATATTCACTTGGCCCTCCAATACATTATGATCTAGCGATGCTTTGAGAAGCCTCTCCCTTGTCTGAGCAAGTTTAGCTTCCAATTCTTGAACCCTCACTTCATATCCCTCATATTCTATACGGCACTGAGCTAGCTGAGGAATACTCTCCACCAATACTGCTTGCTCTTTCTCCATCTTTTGTTGATGTTCCTGGATGGATTTATTTAAAGATTCTATCTTCTGAGCAAGTTTTGCATTTAGTGAGTCATACTCAGCCTGAACCAAGTCATTGATGCTGCCTCAAGATAGTTGCAAATATTCGTTAATGGGTTATTATAAACCATTAACTATTTGCTCTAGCGCATTAGCTCTTTCAGCGTCATTGAAATTTCTAATCTGCGCTATGGTGAGCTTGGAGGACATCTTCAGAGCATCAAAGCCTAGATTCTTCTCCAGCACCATGGATATTAATTCTTTCAAAGTGAGGTAGAATATGCTAGTGTATTGCTCAACTAGCATAGCAAAGCTCGAATGGACGTTGGGAGTAGCCGCAATATCAGTAAGTCTCCTTTCCGAAATGACTGTAGAGGATGTTGCCACAGTCGTTGCTTCAACAGATGACACGACAAAAGAAGAGGCACCAACAATGGTTGAAGTTGCTGGCATGCTCAATGAAGGAGGCACAGTCGAGATGGTGGGTTCATCTACCTCTGATATTATTTGAACTGCTACTGGCGGGATTATATCCGAGAAAGTGGCGGATGAAAGATAAACGGCTTCAAGGTATGCTTCTTCGACATTGGTCACCACCGTTTCATTAGCTGGATCCGCAACAAAATTAGAGGTTGCTTCAGCTTCGCCCTACCCCGAGATGTCTTCGCCTGAAAATAAGATAAGAGAAAGTTAATATCAATTTGATGTTAAATTTTCCTGAAAAAAGCGTAAAGACAATATTTACCCATGGCTGATGGTATTTATAGTGTGTCTGCAGCCTGTATAGCTAAATCTTTTCTTAATGATGCTAAACAAGCTGTCATACCTGGAGAAGAGGGTACACCAACCGACGCTTGAGGGTAGTCATCCCAGTCATCACCCAGATCTACTCGAGCTGTATCGGGTGGAATCTCGCTTTAAATACTTACAGATGAAGGAGGGGCTAGTCCCATTATTTGTCTTGGTAAAGGTATACTGATTCTTATTTAGCTCGGCCTCGAAGGCGATCTAGAAGCACTACCAGTAACGGTGGTAGCGACAGCAGTCGCGGGAATAGAATCTCTAGCACTTTCAGCCAAAATTGTGGAGGTTCCTTCTTTAAAAGGCGAAGGACCTCTAATCAAAGAATCATCCCCAACGGGGGAAACAATAGGCTCACTCCTGGAAGAGGCCCCCTTGGTGGAAGTCTTTTTAGGACCTCTGGCAGACTTCTTCTTCTTGTGGGAGGAAGGCTCTTTCAGAGTCGAAGCCTTTCGTTTATTGGCAATAATGAGAGGCTCTGCTGGCGGAGCTATTACGCCTCTCGGTAAAATTAACAAATAATCATCTATACCAGTAGTTTCATCACCTACATCAGAGGAGATAGATGGTATCTCCTCTCTTCCAGTAGACTTATGGGAGGGCATTCTGAAACTTTTATGTACATCAAAATCATGATGGAATGTATTGATGGACGCATAAAACTGTGCGTACGAATGAACAATACGCAACTCTATGGAGAGAGAAGTCGTGGGCACAGCAAAGGTTGCTCCAGTACAACCCATGATGAAATACCGCTATCCTCTAGCCCCGTCAATAAGTCCACCTTTGAATTTGAAGCTGGTGATGGGATTCCCCACGTACAACTGATCATATCCAAATTGCCTGGCAAAACGGCTAGGCAGATATGGCTCCAAGTAGCAGTGGTCCTCACTTCTGTACAGCAGGTGGGAAGGTCTAATGCAGACCAACCAGTAAAAGGCTTCAGGGGAAAGAATAGTCTTCCCCTGACCTGCATCCTGAAGTTTAGTCCCCTGTTGATTGATATGTATGGGGGGGGGACGGTATAGAAGAATTTCCAACTATGGGCAAAATTTAGTGCTAGTCGACAATCTATGACGCTAGCCACATTCCAAAGAGAATTCTTGTAATTCAACAAAAAGTTATTCCCGAACCACTGACAGATCCAGGAGACATCACTCTGGTATTGTGAAGGATTAACTATCCCATCAGATATAAGAATGGTAATTCCACTCTGGGATATCCTTCATGCTGCATAGTATCGGCCAGCAGCCCATCAGTAATAGCCCTCAGGCCAGCTTGTATCCTATATACCATGGCAGGGAGCAGGCCCAATCTTGCTCTAAACACCAAATACACTGCGGGCCATAAGGTATTGCGATGAATATGATCCGCAGACGCGATGCCAGGCACCACCCATCGGCGTAGCCAAATAGAGAGGAAGCCAGCCAGTTGAGCTTCTCTTGACAGAGGCTTTCGATAATGCCTCATATAACTGTAGACTTTGGTTCCTGCAGGATAACCCCCTATCTCTTCATTGAGAACACAATCTGGAGTCCCTGCATCTTTAATAAGATCATCGATTGTGTTGGTATTAAGCATGCTCAGAAGGTTCAAAGATTTATCTTTGCTATCTACAACCTTGTCTTGCTTGACATTTCTAGCCTGATGGAAGAAGAGGTAGGATACCCATTTGTTAATATGGGCTAAATCATAGGGCTCTCTGTAGAAGGTGGTGCATACAAGATAGTGGCTCATCAGCTCTTGGTATAATGCCACTACCTGAGGGTTGGTATCCTTCAACTCTCTGTTGGTGGGGATGTATTCTTCATAAGGAATGTCTCCCATTGGCAGCTTGGAGATATCTGCCATCTCATGAAGGGCTAGGTCCAACTCACCTATCAGAGTGGCGAAAGTCCCAGTGAGCGAGTTATCACTCCATCAAAGCCAAGAACAAATTGGGGTTGATAAGCAGCCCAACACTAGTAACACTCACATCCTCAAATAAGTTAATACTTTCCAGCTCCATTTGAAAGTGCTTCAGGGCCCATGCAGTTAAACTGGCCCATCGAAGATTCTGGGGGTTAAACCATCCACTGGTGCAAGGGTTAACCCTGGGATATACTCCTCTCTGCTCTATGAATTTATTACAGAAAGTTGCCATTTGAAATGGCTGGATCAAGGAAGAGTCTTCACGCGGGATGCTGCCCGGCAGTAATCCTCTGAAGGATATGACAGGGTCGAAGGGACTACTTACAAAGGATCCTTGGTTTAATCCTTTCTTATAAAAGATCTTCCCTGGCTGGCCATGAAGACCAGGAGTCAGAATCCATGCCATCTTTCTGGGATGTGTGGCATGAAAGAATACAGAGATAGGGTAATCTTTAGGTATCTTTGGGAGATACATGACCGTGCCCTCAGCAAAAAATACCTAATCTTCCTTCTTGGGCTTTGTCTGAGATTGTTTGTCAATAACTTCCCCAAATAAGAAAGCTGGTTTCTTATACTCAGTGCCGTCTATGTATGTCAAGGGTTTCCCACTGATCATACTCAGCAATATTCTTTCTCCTTGGGCCGAGATCAGAGTTTCCCTTTCTTGAGGATACTCATTTTCAGAGATGGGGAAAGTCACATGGGACAAGTCCTCCAAGTAGTTAGAATTTAGCATTCCAGTAGCAGAGCTTATTACTTCAGCCAGAGGGGAGATCTGTAGGTCTACTACAAAAAAGTAAGAGAATAAGTCAGTTTTATACTGGAATTTTCTTTCAGCGCGTAAAACGTAAGGTGCTACACTCTGTAGCGCCCCGTTCTCCCGATGCGGAGAGCGCGGCTAAGAAACACAAGTCGGTATCGTTCGATCGGGATAGATTGAATTAAGAACTCGTCCTCGTTATGGATTTGTTTCTTCGGAATCGATTCCCATATTCAGTGGACTGCGCCCCAAGGATCGGCTTAGCGGCAAAGTTAGGAGGGACCTCTCCGCTGCTATCTTTTATTGCCTCGGTTTTCGATGTCGCTTGTTGCTTTCGTGCTTTGAGTTGGTTTTGGGATTTGCTTGTTTTCCTTGAACGGTTTCGATGGTTTCATTGTTTTCGTTCATTGACTTGCACTTCTATTCCGAGATTGGAAAGAGAGGAAGAAGTATTAATCGAGCTGTTCGTGTGCAGGTGAACGAGCAGTAGGCGGCTTACGAGCGGAGTCGTGAAGCGCCTCTTTCCTTCTTCTTCCAAAATCTAAGTGAGTGGCTACCAACCCGATTAGCTAGCTTGCTTCCAGCTTCACTCCTTTGCCCCGATCAAACGATACCAAGTAATAATAAAAGAGATCAAGATAAAAGGGAATAGACTTGAAATATTGCTTGTCAACTAAACTTATGAACGGTTATCATCCTGTATGCTAGTTCGTTTATAACTGTTCTATAAATCGTGCTAAGTATAGAAATATATGCTTGTTATGAAACAAACTGTTAGTAAGACTATGCAAAACTGTTTGGCTATGGAGCTTGCTCCTATTCGTTCGAAATTCGTTTGTAAATTCGTGTGAAATAATTTGAACTAAATGTGCTCGATCACGGACAACTTGTGCACAAGGTATTTTGGCTTCCGCGGACGGCCACCAGGGCACTGGGGCCGATCCGATCCGGGCGGAAGAGTTCGTATAGTCGTTTGTCATGGACGGGATGCTATGTAGCGGGGCTCGCCACCTGCGTTGCATAACATTCTTGTCCCGAGACTATAAACCGTCCCTTTGTGGCATCAAGCCAGTGATCCTATGTATATTTAAACCTGTTGCATACTAACTTGTGCTTCGTGGCAGGGAAGGCATGGTAAGTATTGTGCAGGTAATTCAGACGGTCAGGTAAAATCTACCGAACGGTGGCATGTTCATTTCAGTAAATTCAATATGCTGGTTAACTGTAAATGAACTAAGGCAAGATAGAAACCCACAAAATATGCATGCTTCACTAAACAACGTGTTGATTGGTATAGTCAGGCTAGCTCGCCTTCACCAGCATGTTTCGATATGCTGACCCTCGTTGAAACAGGTTCTCCGTACCAAGGCGAACCGAGCGAGGAGCCGAAGTCGTCTTCCCGATCCAGTCCAGCTGTTAGCGCAATCTTCACCGCGCCTCAAAGCCTTTTGAAATCAGGAGCCTGCAACTCTTCATACACAAAATACAGCTCCGTGGCAAAGCGATCCTCCAGCCTGGAGGTCTTTATCGTTTTGAGTTTATAAAAGGATGTAATGTACAGGACTGCTATCTCATTTTGAGTCAACCCTTTTGTAAGCCGTTCGGCATATTAGCTAACTCGTTCAAGAGTTTGTAATAGATGTTCATTATCAATAAAGAGAACTTTTCTATGTTTCAAATCTGTGTTTCAATTTATCTGCGTACTCTGAGTATGTGCTTGCTATGCAAATCATTAAAGCCTTGTGTGGGCGCAACTCCAGGCCCGCACGGCGGTCACGACTCGGGGGACGCCTCGGGGCGTGACATAGTGGTATCAGAGCACAGATTCAAAGTTCCTTAGACTTCGTGCTGGAAAAGTTCCTTTAACGATCAAAATTCCTGTGCGAACTCTTGAACTCGCTAGGCCAAAATGAGATACGTTCATGCAATAAGTCCATAATACATTATGATCATAATGTAATTTACCTTCTTTTGAAGGAATGGATCCAGCGCAATCTGCAGCGCAACCACCGATCGAAACACAAGAGAGCAGTTCGGGCAATTCGGGAAGCTCTCGGAGCCAACGAGGCATGTCTCAAGTCGACCCGCTTGAGCGGGTAATGCAAATGTTAGAATCGCAACGACAACGAGACGATGCTCGCCAAGCCAAGCTCGAGAGTAATCTAGAGACCCGATTCTCAGTCCAACAGAAGCAGGTAGATACCCTGCAACAAATCGTTCAGACTTTGGCTGCCAACCATTCCGCCGCAACAGCAACGACTCCGGTGGAACAGCCCGTGCTTGAAGTGGAGATGCCTCAAATCCTAAGGCCGAGGGACGTGACTGCCTTCAACTTGGGCCATTTCAAGAAAGTCTGCAACACCCCATTCAACGGGACTGAGGACCCAGTGGTAGCTCTAGATTGGCTAGCCGAGATCGAAGATCACTTCACTCTGCTAGAGGTCCCCGAAGATAAGCGCGTCGCCTGCGCGCAACTACAACTCCGCCTCAACGCTCACGATTAGTGGGACGTGCATCGACGATCTCTCCAATTTGATCACGGAGAGAAGGCGATCTCGTGGACGACCTTTCGTGCCGCGTTTGAAGAGGAGTTTATACCGCCTCCGGTACAACGTAAAATGGAAAATGACTTCGTGCAACTGAGGCAGGGCAGTTTGACTGTGAAGCAGTACTCCGCCGAATTCAACCGACTCTCCAAATTCGCTAGGGCCTATTTACCTGATGCAGCGAGTCGAGCAAGAAGGTTTAAAGGTGGACTCCGTCCTGCCATCCATTCGTACGTGGCCAATAATCAGTATGGAACCATGCGTGAAGTCATGAATCACGCCCTATCGCTCGAGCCACTGTATCCTCACGTTTCCACCGGCGCTGTGCATACCTACAATCACAAACGCCAAGGCAACGATAGAGGAAACAACGCTGCAAAGCGACAAAACAACGGTGGTCGGAACAAGACAAATACAGGAGTGCGTTGTGAGCACTGCAATAGGCCGGGGCATACCATCGTTAATTGTTACTTGAAGAATGGGTCTTGTTACAACTGTGGCGGCAACGGACACCTGATTCGAAACTGTCCGCTCCCGGATCGCCGCCAGCAACAAAACAATCCCTAACGGTAGGTCCTATCTTAAGTTTCGGGACGAAACTTCCAATTAGTTGGGTAGGATGTAGCGCCCCGTTCTCCCGATGCGGAGAGCGCGGCTAAGAAACACAAGTCGGTATCGTTCGATCGGGATAGATTGAATTAAGAACTCGTCCTCGTTATGGATTTGTTTCTTCGGAATCGATTCCCATATTCAGTGGACTGCGCCCCAAGGATCGGCTTAGCGGCAGAGTCAGGAGGGACCTCTCCGCTGCTATCTTTTATTGCCTCGGTTTTCGATGTCGCTTGTTGCTTTCGTGCTTTGAGTTGGTTTTGGGATTTGCTTGTTTTCCTTGAACGGTTTCGATGGTTTCATTGTTTTCGTTCATTGACTTGCACTTCTATTCCGAGATTGGAAAGAGAGGAAGAAGTATTAATCGAGCTGTTCGTGTGCAGGTGAACGAGCAGTAGGCGGCTTACGAGCGGAGTCGTGAAGCGCCTCTTTCCTTCTTCTTCCAAAATCTAAGTGAGTGGCTACCAACCCGATTAGCTAGCTTGCTTCCAGCTTCACTCCTTTGCCCCGATCAAACGATACCAAGTAATAATAAAAGAGATCAAGATAAAAGGGAATAGACTTGAAATATTGCTTGTCAACTAAACTTATGAACGGTTATCATCCTGTATGCTAGTTCGTTTATAACTGTTCTATAAATCGTGCTAAGTATAGAAATATATGCTTGTTATGAAACAAACTGTTAGTAAGACTATGCAAAACTGTTTGGCTATGGAGCTTGCTCCTATTCGTTCAAAATTCGTTTGTAAATTCGTGTGAAATAATTCGAACTAAATGTGCTCGATCACGGACAACTTGTGCACAAGGTATTTTGGCTTCCGCGGACGGCCGCCAGGGCACTGGGGCCGATCCGATCCGGGCGGAAGAGTTCGTATAGTCGTTTGTCATGGACGGGATGCTATGTAGCGGGGCTCGCCACCTGCGTTGCATAACATTCTTGTCCCGAGACTATAAACCGTCCCTTTGTGGCATCAAGCCAGTGATCCTATGTATATTTAAACCTGTTGCATACTAACTTGTGTCTTCGTGGCAGGGAAGGTATGGTAAGTATTGTGCAGGTAATTCAGACGGTCAGGTAAAATCTACCGAACGGTGGCATGTTCATTTCAGTAAATTCAATATGCTGGTTAACTGTAAATGAACTAAGGCAAGATAGAAACCCACAAAATATGCATGCTTCACTAAACAACGTGTTGATTGGTATAGTCAGGCTAGCTCGCCTTCACCAGCATATTTCGATATGCTGACCCTCGTTGAAACAGGTTCTCCGCACCAAGGCGAACCGAGCGAGGAGCCGAAGTCGTCTTCCCGATCCAGTCCAGCTGTTAGCGCAATCTTCACCGCGCCTCAAAGCCTTTTGAAGTCAGGAGCCTGCAACTCTTCATACACAAAATGCAGCTCCGTGGCAAAGCGATCCTCCAGCCTGGAGGTCTTTATCGTTTTGAGTTTATAAAAGGATGTAATGTACAGGACTGCTATCTCATTTTGAGTCAACCCTTTTGTAAGCCGTTCGGCATATTAGCTAACTCGTTCAAGAGTTTGTAATAGATGTTCATTATCAATAAAGAGAACTTTTTTATGTTTCAAATCTGTGTTTCAATTTATCTGCGTACTCTGAGTATGTGCTTGCTATGCAAATCATTAAAGCCTTGTGCGGGCGCAACTCCAGGTCCGCACGGCGGTCACGACTCGGGGGACGCCTCGGGGCGTGACACACTCTTGCCGTATACGCCAAAACTTGACAGTCTGAATTTTTATGCCAGACTGCAAAAATTTGAGTTTTACGCTAGAATTTACATCCAATGCGTAAAATACAAGGTTTATAGTATACGCCAAAATTTGACAGTCTGAGTTTTTACGCCAGACTGCAAAAATATAGAGTTTTATACTGACAAATTAAGAATGTGGGCATATTTGCGCATACAAGTACAACGTGTGCGAAGGGTTTTATTCCTCTCGAAGTCTTTACTTGTGATGCCCGGTGCACAGCTAGATGAAGGAGCACTTCATTCAGAACGAGGCTCGCTTGAGTCGCTCGTGCTTGAGTAGTGGAGCGTGATGATGAAGCGGCTTTCTTTTCCTTAGCGACGGAGGTCTGTTTTGGTGCCATGGCGAATCTGAGAGTTTTCAAAAAAGACAAAGAGTCTTCAGAAAGAGACGAAGGGTTTTACAGAGAAAGATGAAGGGTTTTTCTCTCTTATGACCTAGGCCTATTTATAGAGTTCAAGTGACTCTCCGAATCCTTAACCAAATCTAATTTTTAATAGTCGGTTATGATTTGGGACCACGTCAGCCTATCATTGAAAAGGAAGATATATAGTCATGCTGCGTAATAGATCCCTGATTTTACGCTCAGATTCTTTTACGCGCAGAGCAAGGATCTACGATTTTATGCTCAGAAGCATTTACGCTCATAAGCTACAGATCTACGATTTTACGTTCAGAAGCTTTTATGCTCAGAAGCTACAGATCTACGATTTTACGCTCAGAAACTACAGATCTACGATTTTACGCTCAGAAGCTTTTTTGCTCCGAAGCTACAGATCTACGATTTTACGCTCAGAAGCTGCGGATCTATGCTACGCGTATCTTAAATTATGCGGGATAGATCAGCTAGTAGAATACGCGTATATCTTGATAATTTGGGTTTCACGCTTAAAAAAGCCAGTTACAAGTGTTTATGCAAAAAATGTTCTTCTTCCTCAATCGAAAGGACTTCATTAGACGAAGGGCCAAGGAGTTCCCTGAAAGTGTCTTCGTCACTGGAAGATGACTTTTCTTCCTTGGCCATTGATAGTTCATTTGAAGTTTGGCCAAAATTTTTACATCTAGTTCAGGGATGGCCTGTTCGGCGGATATTTCTTGCCATGTCTCAAGAATCTTTCAAGAAGCCATTTTCGAAGATGATGTTCTGAACAGATGTTCTTCACATTTATGAAGGAGAAATAACGATTTAGAATTCTATGTGACTCCTCGTCCAAAAATAGCATGACAATTGGATTTTCATGACAACTTAATGCTAAAGAGCTTTTTACGTATCTTTCTTTAAAAGTTGGGACAAGACCGGATGCATATTTATCAGAGTCTGCGTAAAAATTACTTAAACATGTTGAAGCTGCGTATTATCAGACTCCCTTACAGCAATATGGCAAATTAATAGTGCGTAAAAGAAGATAAGTTTATTAATCATAATTATATATGATGGAAATCTATTTTATAAAAGATTTTTCATTAATATTCAAGGTCATGATTACATATGATGGGAATCTATTACGTTAGGTTCTCGTCTGATGGAGATCTTCATTGCTTCTTTTACAGCACTTCTTCGGTCGGGAGGCCAAAAAAATAGTGAATGGCGGGAGGATACAGAACTGGACCTGTTTAAATCATTCAAGCCCACCCCCATACGCCATCGGCGGCCATGCTTAGAATTATGTTAGGGATTCAGACCCAACACAATACTGGAAGACACGGCCAAGCTGCCCACCAGGGTCTAGCTTCATAATAGGGGAAAATACAACTAGCAAGCTGTGTGGTCCAATGAGACCCTTCCTCTCTCCTTGACGAATCGCCATATAAAATTGCTGATTATCTCGAGCAAAGAAAGCTATGATATCCTTCCATGGTCCATCGTTGTAGAGAATATTTGCTCGAAGACGTCTCTTTTTACGACTCCTTACATGCTAGAAGAACATAATCTTCTTCTTTCTCAGTTCAGCCCAATGAATCTCAGCAGCCATCTTTGTGGTGAAGGAAGTATGAAAAAATGAGTTCATTTGCTTGCCCTTATATAGGCAGAGGATAACATACAAAATCCTAACAACTTCTTAAATATCGTCGAAAAATCAGCCTCGCAGAACGAGTCAAATTTGACCATTTCATGCTTCATTCAAAGTATTTTAAATTACGAGGAATTTGAAAACTTTGAAGGGGGTCTTGTAGAAGCATAAAATACGCTGGAAATTTGTACGCGTATTATACAGTCAAAACCCCCAACATACATGAAGTCCGCATAAAACAGAGCTTCAAGGCTGTATGGCATAAAATATGACTTCAGAGCTATACGCATAAAACAGAGCTTTAGAGCTGTTTGGCGTAAAGAAGAGCTTCAGAGCTGCCCGCGTAAAGCAGCGCTTCAAGGCTATTTTGGCGTAAAAGGTTACTATACTCTCCGGCGTAAAATATGTTTATTTTTAATGTAGCGTAAAGTTGTACGAGGAGCTCTTTGTATTCCTTGGATGAATTTGTCAGACAAAATAGTGAACCTGACTCCTGATAAAAAAGTACCGTACGATGATCGAGAGGACGGATGTGATAATAATTTTGCATAGAGACCCAGGCTGTCATTTAGTGACATATTCTTGATACAAGTCATTTTTACGCATTCAAAGAATACGCTGCCTATTTTATATGGGCAGAAATGAGTCTTTACGCTCAAAATGAGACAAAATCAGATGCCACATCAAAAGCTATTTCTCGTAAAAAGCTCGAGGTATATCTCTGCATTTAATGCACAAGATGGGGGCAGATCTCTGCATTTAATGCACGAGATTTTGTTCTATTTTTAAAATGACCGGGAAAGCTAAAATTGTGGCTAATATGCTCACATCACCATCCTTGCATTTTATGCCAACCATGCTATTTTAAACTATAGGAGTACGCTGTATGCTATCTCCTCGAAATATGCCAACTCGACTATATTTGCAATGGTACGTGATAAGGCTATTTAGCCCAGAATACGCTCAAGACCTCAGTCATGACAGATAATTGGCTATTTTATGCTGGTTGCCTATTATTCATGAATCCTCAAGTTTTATGCAGAGCTTGGCTTTTATGCCAATAAGATAATTATTTGGCTTTTACGCCAACCATCTGTACGCAAGGTGCAGTTACCTACGTGGCTTGCATACCATGATATTCGAGAAGCAGTTATATGCATTACCTCATGAAGGGATACGTGTCATACACATATTCAGAAGACAATGGGAACATGGGTAGCAGTTATCATAACCGTAGCATAAAAGAAGTCTTATTCTTCACAGTTTGGTCTTTTACGCCAACAAGATAGTTATTTGGCTTTTATGCCAACCATCTCTATGCAAGGTGCAGTTACCTACGTGGCTTGCATGCCGTGATCTTTGAGAAGCAGTTATACGCGTTACCTTATAATGGGACACATGTCATATACAGATTCAGAAGATTATTTGAATGTGGGTAGCAGTTATTATAACCTCCGCGTAAAAGATGCAACTTTCTTCACAGTTCGGCTTCTATGCCAACTGAACAGTTATTGTGACTGATCTCTAGAAAATAGAGACCCCTGGTCATAAGATAGAGGATCGAAGATCAAGAGATCAGAGATGGAGAGCACAGACAGAGAGTGTTGATTGACAACTTTGGCAACGAGAATTTAATCCTACTTGCAACCTTTGAAGCTTCTTCTTCTACAGCACTTCTTCATCATCGTGTGGTCCAAGGGACAAAGTAATTGACCATAGATCAGACTCCTATAGCAATTCTTCCCCAAAATCATTTTTATTATACTTAACATCCTCGTATAGGATTAATTATACTCTTTTTCTTGTTTGTAAGCAAAAAAGGAAAGGTTTCGTATAAACCCTCTTATTCTCTCATTTTTGTTTATTTAAATACTCATGTCTCTATATATCTTATTGGTACATGGATGCATAAAGTACTGAGATCGATGTACCTCCTAAAGAACCTCCTTGTGCAACGCTACACTTGGCACACACAATCTGGTACCGTGCTGCAATGATTCATCCTCTTTAATATTGACGTCCTTTGCCAATCCAATTAGACCTGCGCTCTATTGCTCCTCAGGAACTCATCCTCGAACTATGTGAATCTAATCCAGTCTTTCAACTCTGACTGTACCTGAAGTCCCCATATCTGTGTCGCGACTCCAGGAATTAATACCTTAATACCCAAACTATCAAGGTCGGCCAATAAATATTTGTCCCTTGTCAAGCACATAGCCACTGGATACCAACTTAAGGCATCATCAACTGCTTTAGCCTTCCCTTGATGGTACTGCAAGGATATATCAAAATCCTTCATAAACTCCAACCATCACCGTTGCCTCATGTTGAGCTCTTTCTATATAAACACATACTTCAAGATCTTATGGTCTGTAAAGATCTTCACACGCTCTTCGTACAAGTAGTGTTTTCACATCTTTAAAGAAAAAATAATCACTACCAACTCCAAATCGTAGGTGGGGTAATTCTTCTCATGAGGGCATAATTGTCTGAATGCATAGGCAATCACCTTTCTGTTTTGTTACAACACATAACCCAAATCCTTACCCGAAGCATAACTATATATAGAAAATTCTTCTGTCCCCGATGGAAACATCAACACTGGAGCTGTAGTCAACCTCTTCTTTATCTCCTCAAAGGCGGCCTAAAACTCATCTGTCCAGACAAACTTTACGTCTTTCTTGGTCAGCCTAGTCATCGGCTCTGTAATACTGGAGAAATCCTAAACAAACCTCCGGTAATAGCCTGCCAATACACGAAAGCTCCTGATCTCTGTCACTGAACTCGGGATAGACCATGACTCAACTAATGTAATCTTCTTCGGGTTTACTGAGATTTCGTCTTCTGTAATGACATATCCGAGGAATTCAACCTTATCAAGGAAGAACTCACACTTCGAAAGCTTTCCATAAAGCTTCTCTTTCCTGAGAGTCTCCAGAACTATTCTCAGGTGGTCCTCGTATTCCTCTGGGGTCTTCGAATGCACCAAAATATTATTAATAAATACTACTACAAACCGATCCAGATACTGATGGAACACTTTATTAATCAGGTTTATGAATACCGTTGGGACATTAGTCAACCCAAACGGTATCACTAAGAACTCAAACTGACCATACTAAATCCTGAAAACTATCTTTGGAATATCTTCCTTCTTCACTTTTACCTGGTGGTACCCCGATCTCAAGTCTATCTTCGAGAATACCTTCGCTCCGCTCAATTGATCAACCAGATCGTTAATCCGTGGCAACGAATATTTATTCTTGATAGTAAGGTTGTTAAGAGACCTATAGTTGATACACATATGTATCGATCCATCCTTCTTTGGTACAAATAATACTGGAGAACCCCATGGTGATAAACTAGAGTGGATAAAGTTTTTGTCCTGTGACTCATCCACCTGCTTCTTTAACTCTGCCAGTTCACTGTTGTTCACCCTATAGACATGCTGTGATATTGGCTTTATGCCTAGCACCAAGTCTATTGAGAATACCACATCTCGGTCTGGTGGCAACACGATAACTCCTCCGGAAAGAGATCCATAAATCCTATAATCATTGGATGTGGCGGCTCATGCTCCTCCACCATTGCTCCACAGAAGACTCCCTCGCTCTTCTCTGCTGCTCCTCTGGTGAACTCAAACTCTAGCTCACCTGACATCTAAATTAAAACTCTACCTCCATGATAATCGATACTATCATGGTGCCTACTCAAACAATCCATCCCGAGTACTACATCATAGCTCGGAAGTGACATTACGAGTAGACACACGCTCAACTCTTGACCTCCCAAAGTGACTCTCCGATCCTTGCAAACATCACTGACAAGGATAATGCCACCCCGATCGGTTCAGCCTCAACATGATGCTTCAAAGCAAAAGATACAAATACAAAACTATGTGAAGAACTAAAATCAAATAAAGCATGAGCTAGAAAAGAATCAAGATAGACTGAACCTGATATGACTTCTTGGACAGGCTCCTCCTCCTAAACTATCATGGTGAAAGCTCGCCCCCGCTGCGCACCTCTCTGCTGCTGTTGGTGCTGTACGAACCTCTGCTGCTAGGTCGGCAAAGGAGGTCCTCTCTGCTGTCTTCCTGGTGGTCGTGTGGGTGCTCTCTGTACCCGGGCCCTGTCCTAAGATGGATAAGCTAGAGTCTGACGATAATCTCTCAGCTGGTGGTCCCCTGATCCATAAAACAAGCACTTGCCCAATCTTATTTTGCACACATTCCATCCATGTCCTGGCTTCTTGCAGAATCGATAAGGAGTAGCTAGCTGAGCTGGCCTCTGAATCTGATGTGCCTGCTGTATTGGCGCTCTAAACGATGCAGGTAACTACTGCCTCAGCTGTTGAAAGTATCTCGAATGTTGCTACTGAAGTGAGGCCGCTTTGCTCGGCCCACACTACTACTAGATCCTGAAGGATCCCTTATCCTCTTAGAGACAAGCTCCAAATCATCCTCTGCCTACTGTGCCTGTGTCAGGATCTGCTAAAATATAGTGGTACGGTGTCTGCTGGTAAAAGATTTTATCTCTGTGTTCAGACCCTTTCTAAACTTCCTGGCCTTCCCCCGGGGATTCTATCCCTCCACAAAGTGACCCAATCTGTAGTATTATGCTACGAACTCGTCTACTGTTATGCTTCCCTGAACGAGATACTAAAACTTGCTCCCTAGAGAAGTTAAACCAATGTTTGGAAAGAACTTCTCCTTAAAAAGCTCCTTAATAGCTTCCCAAGTAAGGTCAGGTGTTGTGATCCTCGGGTCTGTCCTGAACCATATCATTACGATGTCGAACATCATGCTCCCTGCTGCCTTCACTTGCAGGCTCTCTGGAATCTGTGCCAGCCGCAGGTTCCTCTCTATGTCTTCGATCCAATCGTTAGCATAAATAATCCCTTCAATGCCTTTAAAGTCCTTAGGCCTCATCCTCTTGAAATCAACGATAGTCCTCGACCTCGGCTATAGCTGGGCCTGTGGAGGTGGAGCTATCTATAGCTGGATCAAGAAAACTCTCTTGACTGTGGGAAGTACAAGATGGTGGGCATTCTCAATACCCTATCTCATGACCTCAGACTGGCTCTGTTGGGCCTCCTTCTGGGCCCTCTGTGCCTCTATCATCTGCTAAAAAAGTACAAACACCTGTGCCGGATTAATTGCTGGTGGTAGTGGTAGTGGAAACTCCTCTGATATTATAGGCACGGTCATCTATATTAGATGTGGAGGACTCCCGAAAGTTGCTACAATAATGCCCACAAGGACCGGTGAAGTAGCCCTTTGAGCTAAAATTGATGGTACAGTGGCTGTTGCTGCCCTACTCAAAGGCGAGGAAGTGACCGACCTCGCTGATACTGTATCTGAGTACTGGGATCGCGTCTTCAGCAGCATCCTGAAGATAGATTGAAACAAAGGAATTAATATTGAGTAAGATATGATATCATCAAAGAAAGACATAATTATTCAAAGTAAACAAGCATTCATATTGATAAGGATAGCAAAAGCAATAAGTTGGAAGTGTTCCTAGCTATGATTGAGTATACCCTTAGCCTATATCTAATATCCTAAACCAGGCTCGTAGAAGCACTCTAAGTCAGAGCACTATTACGATATCACACTAATTATGACCTCTCGACCTGCATGGGCCACCAATAAAAATGTGTGATGACCCGCACCCGAAATAAAGGCACGAGTGGTATAGAACATTATCTTGGTCTACAATAATATCTAAATATCTCATATAATATATATAAGTTTCCTGTTAATGTCATCCCAGCTCCAAATGGAGGAACAAATATAATGACATGATAAGATATCAATGCTCAATCACAATATCAAACTAAGGAAGATAGAGCCCGATATGAAATAGAAAGATAAAATAAGAATCACAAAACATTTATAAGTCCACACTATGAGTCTAGGCACAAACAACTCTCAAAATAATAATATACATGCCATGAGTCTAAAATAAGACTAATACAATATCTAATATATAAGTCTAAGCCTCATCGATTACTGGCATTGAGTTCTCCTGCTCTAGGAGAGTATCCTCTAATGGCTCACCGTTCTACGACAAGTAGTAAGTGGAAAACTGCTCCTTAAGCCAATCATCTAAAAAATATATCCAATCAGGATTGGAGCAAAGTACAAAACTCTAAAAGCAGTTTCAAATACATGATAGAGCATATATGACAAGTAATAGAAAAGAATACAAGATGAACTAGCAATAGAAATGGAAATAAACAAAAGTAAATAGGTAATATACTGAAAAGGAAGAACAGGCAATATGGAATAACTACAGGTAAAGGAAATAGATAAACTAGCTAATGTGCTTTAGAGTACAAGTTTGTTATTTGTTCGGGTTAGGTTGAACACGAATATAATATGGTAACTCGATTACACGTGTGATATGTAATCGATATGTACACAAATACACTTGGTCTTGATCACATAACCAACTCCTACTCCCCCATCCCCAACCAATACTCATGGATCCGATCATGACATATTACGAACATGCATAAATATAAGCACACTTAACACGAGCAGCATGTAAACACGAAGTACAAGATAATCAATACCCGATACACATAATAAAATACATGTGAAGGAGTATCCTATAAATACGGTAGGGGATAACATCCCATGACATGATCTATTTAGTACCAGTCCGTGTAACCACTGTGTCAGAATCTAGTAAATAGTTCTAGAATATGTGATATATACACTATTATGACTAAAAACTAACAGAGAGATGTACTCGTCTCTGGTCCTCAGCAAATGTGTCTCTCGATGTCCAAGTTGGTGTCACACAATCCTATTTAGGAAATATTATTACAATTGGTTTAATGAATAAGAATTGAGTTAAAGAATGCATTAATATGCTTTCTAGGTCAATTTCTAGCTTAACTAGGTCTAACTAGGTCAATAAGTCAAACGAGGTTACTACTAGCTAACACTTGCTATATTAGTTAATAACACTAATAAATATATCATAATATACTCTACATATCTGTATACACTATCTTACATATATACACTACAATGTAATAGGCTAACTAATACATAGCTAATTAACTGTGTTACATGCTAACTAACACAACTAATGACTGATACTAAAAGCTAACTAATACTAACCATTCTCAGTTATATACTAACTGGCACATATGTATAACTAACTAATTGATAGCATATACTAACTTACCTGATACAACAATTGGTATCCTATCCTAACTTGCAACTGATACCTAACACTCACCTATACTTGCACATCACGATACCCTCACTGATATAAGAACCCAATTCTGGTTCAGTTACTTCCACACATTGATCTACTTACTACTGTGTTCACCCACCCTGTTATCTCATACTCTATTGGTTATTCAGTATCTTGGATAATACATACTAAAACATAATCCCATACTGATGCTCCTTTCAGACAACTCTAAACCTTACCATTTGCTAATACTGTAGGCCCGAGCCTCACTTGCTGTGTACTGATGTGCACAGCACAAGCCAAGTTTTCCCCCTCACTGAATCAGTTAACATCACCTTCTAACATAAAGCAAATAACAATTACATAACTATAAATACACAATCACCACAGTTACTTTACCTCACAAAGCCACAACCACACACACATACAGTCCCCTCTTTCACTGCATACACACATATTCATTCCCATAGCAACTGGAACAGCCACACTGATCTTAGTGTACACTGCACAGTGAGTACACAAAACTCAACTCACATATAAAATAAAATTCACACACTCAATCCTACAACAACTGAACACTCCTTACACAAACCTCTGAACACATATATATACACAGTCATACTAACATAACACACAAGCCACTCGATCATAGTCACATCACTCATAGATTCTTATCAGATATTAGACCTGGCACTGATACACTCTCAGACATCACTGCACAAAAAAAAAAAATAAGACACACCACATTGGAAGCCAAAATCCCAGCTCCTCCACAATAATTATTTATAGAAGCTAAATAAATTAAAATACAACTAATGTAACTTTCTACAATGATAATTGAGGATTAAAATACAAAATATCCAAAATGAGCTCTGTATCACACGGTGTCGCGTTGTCGTCATACTAGTGTCCAATTTTAGACATGTAACTAGTCTCTCAACCCTGATCTAAGTCCAATGAGCCTAAATTAGTTCCATGACAACACTTGATGTGTCAATCTTGTAATTCTCCTAAATTGGACACAAATCATCATGTAGAAATCATAATACGCAACCAAAGAGCCTAAAACTTCTTCTTATAGGTAGCCCTATTCCATGAGAGAGTTTCTAATGGTCAAATGCATGATTTAGAAGCTAGGAAGAAGGTAACTTTAGAATTATACCTATTAGGAGATGGATTCCTATTGAATTGTTTCTACAGACACAATTCTGACATAATCTCTTTGCCAAAGCTCCTCCTCCAAGTGCTCATTGCTACTCCAAGTCCCAATGCTCTTTGAGTGGTAAAAATAAGAGAAAATGTGAATGAATTGAGGGGGATTAATGGAGGGATAAAGGAAATTGGGGATCTAAAAATAAGTGCAAATAAAGAGGAGAGAAAAAAGCCTTTCTATATTGGCCGGCCCCCCTTTTTCCCTCTCCAAGTCACAAGCAAATATCTAAGTTTCCCCTACATTAAGAATTATGGAAAATAATTAAGTATGGCTATTTTGGAAAGTTTCTACACTAATATAAATTAGTCTAATCCTCCTAATTAATAGAAATGGGTCTAATGGGCCTAGTCTATGTTGGGCTCAATAAGTTGTTATGACAAGTCTAATTGGGTTCACTAGTGTTAAGTCTATTTAATAAGCTAGCCCACTTCTATAAATAAATAATATAAAGCACCAAATAATTATATAGCACACTAAGTAATATATAATTTCTAAAAATAAAATAACTATGCCAAATTACTAAGTTACTCCTATTTGGAAAAGTGAGGGTGACATATTCTGAGCATTCTCTTTTTCAGGCAATAATGCAGCATGAGCGGGGACAGCCTGAGTGGATGCATATTGTGTGTCTTCAGTATCAAAGAGAGAGACAGGGAGTGCATGCTCTGTAGTTTGGTGAGGCACAGCGGCCTTTGCTACCCACGTCATGCGGGTCTTCTTGGATATTGCTAGCCTATACGAAGGCCTAGCGCTTCCCTTCGAGAGCTTCTCCTCGAAAGCCTATTGGTAAAAGTAGACTACCAGCATTCTTTGAGTTGATCTGAGCTTGTCTTGGTTGGATTGCATCATAACTTTCTCATCAAAGGAGAAAGAGATCTCCAGCAGAGTCGTCATCTTGTTCGTTATTAAAAGTGTTCTTACAAACTTTGTATTTAAGGAACAAAAAAGAGTACAAAGAATCCTAAACAGAATTATCTAAGTATAATATTTTGATCTGGGGTGTGAAGATGGAGGTTGAGAAGTACAGTGACTCTTTTAATCCGTTGACGATACGATGCAGGGTGAAGAAGCTTATGTTCGCTCTTTTCTCATCTCTGTATATTCTCTATCTGTGTTGGCGACCCCTGTGTATCCCTTTCCTCGTTTGGGCAGGCCACTCGGGTATATATAGACATCCTTAGGCGCACATATATTGGGCCACATAAATGCTAGACAGTGCCATGTGTGCCTCCTTAACAGGGTATAGCTGTAACAGTGAGCCGACCAGGCTGTCATGTAGGGCTTGTTGGAATTTTTTGTTGCAGAAGATCTGGATGGTTCTCGTCCTTTGTGGGTTTGACTTGGTGTGCTTGACACATGGTCAATACTTGGTTGGAGAGAATTACTCCTATCGTAAAAGCAGGATTTGGTCTTCATTGAGTCTGAAACACATGTGGCCATAGGCATATGGGAGGTATGGAGTATGGGACACATAGGGCCAAAGACGTATAAAATATATGGAGCCTAGGATCATAGAACGAATGGAGTCTGGGACGCATGGTGCTAGAGACACATAGAATGCATAGAGTTTGGGACGCATGGGACCAGAGACGTATGGAATACATGGAGTCTAGGATGCATGGGGTCCTTGTTGTGCTGTACACATGGCGCTGCACACCCATTAAGAGTGAAGTTCTATACATACGTGAGACTTCTGTCGTTTAGTGTGTTCACATCTTTTGAGGTATTCAGAAAATCCTCTTTGTCAGAATTCTGTGTTAGAGACTATCCCGTTGCTAGGATGCCATGTCAGGTCCATCTTTGGCAAAAGATGCTTCGGCTGATTAGGGTGCATGGATGTCGCGTTATTGGGCCCAGGGTGATTCTGTGGCCCAATTTTTTTTGAGCTTTACTTTAGGGTATATGGTTGTTGGATGCATGGATGCATATTTTATATACTTCTATACCGACGACTGGGGGAAGAAACATGGACCCAAAAATTATTGCCTTGTTATCTTCACTCAGGATAGCCTGCTTGTGCACATCCCATCAATCATGTGCGTCCAAATGGAGCTTGAGCTGAGAGCAAGCAAGTCTCTTCATATCATCCATGTGAAGCACTTTAAAGTAGTTTTCTAGCTCAACCAGCCAACTAACGCCACAAAGGGGTCCTCGGTCCCTTTGAAGGTAGAATGACACATATTTTTAAACTCTAATATTTGAAGGATGGAACCCTTCTCGTTTGAGGATGGAGGTTCCTGAGAGCCCTGAGGTCACTTGGTCTTGGCTACAACTGGCACCATCGCGGCGGCCGTTGATGCAGAATAATTATTGGTGACGAGCGTCATCACAATCGTTTATAGGGTATTCATCTGCTTCTGTTGTGCCTCGGCCTAAGTCCGCTGCGCCTAAAATTGAGTCTTAGTCCGGGACTCAAATTAATTTTAATGTAATTTTGCCAGCCTCTATTGCATTTTATCAAGCGTATCATCCGTTCGAACGAATCAACAGAGGGGGGCAACTGCTTGACTTCCATAGCTGCTCGAAGTGGTAAAATTGCTCTCTTTACACCTATGCTACTACCTGTGCTTGTGCGTTCGGCTCTGAGGCCATTCCTTCAAAGAAAAGTAACTTATCTCAGTCTCAAAAGATATTGTGGACTCACTCTATGGAACTCATCTTATTTTGGCCAAGCAAATTCAAGAGTTCAACTAGGAGGGACAGGGTTGTTTCAAGAAAACTCTTCTAACACGTAGGTCAAAGGATCTAAAGCATTGATTTGATACCAAAATGGCACATCCTGATTTTTTACTAAATCGATAATCGTCCCCCGGGCATGATATCGTGCGAGCATAAGGCGCGCCTGCACAAGGCCTAGTTATAATGATATACTTTATAAACATATGCATCAGAGTACGTAAATAGAATATCATATATTAGAATAAAAAAAGTTCTCTTTATTGATAATAAACATACTTGTTATAAAATCTTGACTTTAAAAGTAAAGGGGGTGTCGCACGGGCTTACAAGATTGACTCAAAATGAGATAGCCGATTCATACATTACATTATTTACAACAATTTAAAAGACAAAACTACCTTGGGTGCGTGTTTGCACCATCGCCTTGGATCTTCAAAAGGGTATGTACGAGCTCCTTGAGAATATGTACCTGCTCTCCAAAAGTCATGAACACGAATGCGTCAGATCAGTAAAAAGTAGGGGGGAAGCTTTTAGCTACTCGCCGCGTCGCCTTGGCTCGGGAAACCTGCTGCAATGAGGGTCAGTACTTTAAAAATACCGGTGAGGGCGAGCTAACCCAACACACCAAATTAACACAGTATTCATGTTAACATGCAATATTATCATTATGTGATCTTTCTATCTTTACCCTAGATCAAGTTACAAGCAATTCATAGAAGTAAATGATATAACAAAATATGCAACCGCTCGATGACTTTTACATGTGCCGTCTGAACCACCTGTACGAAACTTACTTAGACCTAACCTGCCATGAAGATAAAGTTAGCTTGCATAATTTAAATATACATAGCATGTCACTGGTCGGACTAGGGATGGTTGGCTGTCTTTCTGCTTCGGTTAGCTAGCCCTTAGCGAATGTCCAGATTCATCCTGTTCTATGATATCTGCTAGCAAATGTTCCACCTAGGCCGAAGCGGTCCCAGTGCCCCGATGATAATTCGTAGAACTCAACCCTTGTCCATTCATAGAACTCTACCCTTGTGCATAATTTTTTTGACCATGCATCGTCTAAAGACTAAGTTATCAAATGAAGGATTTAAAGAAAATATAAGGAAATGAACATCATGCGTATTCCATAGTGTAGGCTACTTGCTCAAATGATAACATTACAAATTGCACTACTCATTGCATAATTATAGTTAAATAAGTTGTAGCTACAACTGTCACTACCATATTTTCTAGGAGACAGTATTTTGGTTATTTTATAATTAATTAAATATTGTACATGTTGAATAATTATTTATTATATTATTTAATTATTATTAGATGTTAGTTTATTATTTTGGACTTGTGTTAGTGGACCTAACTAGTTTAGATTAGATCCATGGACCAACATTTATATTTAGTTAGAATTAAGTCCAATTATTAAGCCCATTCATTAGGAGGATGATTGATATAATAAAACCCATTAGACTAGAACCTTTCCTCCTTAATTATTTCTTCATGAGAGGACCCAAGGGGTATATTGGTCCATATAAAGAGAGGGAGAAAATTTTTCTATCCTCTTTTTCATTACAAATCTAAATCTAGAATTTTTCTCAACCAAATTTTTTTATTTCTACATCAATTACCTATCAAATTTCTTCCAAATTCCTTCTCAAATCACTATTGGAGGCTAGTAGAGCAAGGATATAGAAGGAGAAAGCAATAATCTACAAGTTGAAGGGCAATTTTATCAAATTTGGAGGTTGTATTGGGAATCCATCTCCCAATAGGTACAATTTAGTTTTTATTTTTTAATTAGCTTCTAAATCTGTATTTTAACCATTAGGAACTACCCCATATGATGAGGCTATCCATAAAAATTAGAATTAGGTTCATATGAGACCAATAGAAAAAGTTATGGTGTATTTTATGTCAATTTTGGGGAAATTTTGAGATTAACACATATCGTGTTTGTCAATTGGTCAATTAGACCAAATTTATATGTGCTTAATTGTTTATGGCTAGTGTCATATCCACAATTGGATACGTGTTGGCCGTATTCCAATAATTTGGTGATACGTATTGATTTGGGAGATTTTTCTCCGATACGGGGCTTTGTGCATGTCATATTTTGACACGGACACGTAGATATGTATTTGACTCTTCGTATTATTCATAAATAGTATTTTAGACTTACCCGTGTCCTTTGGGATATGTTTGGTTGTGTGGTGGACTCGTATCACAAGCGTATCATAGATCTAGTAAGATACGGGTGCGATGCACTCCATGTGTTTGTTTTATTGCTCTTTAAATTCATATGACTTGTGTAATATACTATATATGATATTTATCTATGTATATATGTATGTACCTATAGTATATAGTATACATAAGTGTGTCTATGTGCCTATGTGTATAAGAGTATATATGAGATACTATATATATATATATGAGTGTATATATATCTATATGTGTATATGTGTGTTTGTGTATATATCTATATATGTATAGGAGAAAGTGTATATATATATATATATATATATATATATATATATATATATATATATATATATATATATATATATATATTGGTATATATATGTAGATGGGTGTGTGCATTTGGTTGTAGTTTTTGTAGTGAGTGAGAGGGCTCATACACAACAACTAGGTAGCAAACAAAGACATTGTAGTAGTAGTTACTGTCAATGAGGGAGACCAACTGGCAGTGTGGCAGTGTTGAAGGGGTTCGGGTCATCTGAGGTGCACATCATGGAGGATGCAGTGCATCAATAGACAGCACTACATAGAGCAGTATATGCAGCAATGCAACTGCACAGTGGATGCAATGTGCATACTAGTGCACAGCAACTACAGTTCAGTCTGCACCAAATCAGCAGGGAGCACAGCAGCAGGATACTATTGCCACAAGCAAGTGCAGTTTAGCAATACAACAAGAGCAATCTAGCAAGTAGCAGTTGCTGCAGCGAAGCACTACAGTACAGAGGCTAGGCAGCAAGCAGTTACAGTTGCATCAAATCCAGGATGTGCAGTACAGTACATCAAGGCCAGTATCAGCATGCATCAGTAGCATAGCAGCAAGAGTAAGGTAGTTAGGTAATGGTGTAGCTAGTGGGTTAAGATGTTTAGCTAGTAGATGAGTTTAGATGAGTTGGTGTCCAGTTAGTTAGTATTAATGTTAACTATTAGTTTAGTATAATAGTTAGTTAGATATGTATATTAGTATATGTATAATATATTGATAGTTAGTAGATTTGGGTAATAGTTAGCTTAGTAACTATATGTAGATATGTAGTATTGTATTGGTAAGTTATTATGTAGGTATATGTATCTATGTATTTGTATATAATATATTAGAGTTAGTTATGTTAGCATGTAGTTAGAATTTGGGGGTAGCTATATATTAGCTATATGTACGAGAATTTGAATTACCTTGGGATACCAAGGTAATATCAAGATAATTGGTCGATACTCAAGGTTTTGGGTTGAGTATCGAGATGGGTGTGTAGGTAGTGGGATACGCTTTGGTTCAAAGCCAAGGTATCCTATTTGCATTAGTTAACTAAGGTATTATATGTATTGACTTATATATATATATATATATATATATATATATATATATATATATATATATATATATATATATATATATTACTATTTTTATATTAAAAACTTGCGTATCCTACGATGTTTGACCAGTTTGACTTAGAATTGACCTAGTTTGACCGTTTGCTTAGAAATGGCTATATGACCTAGATGTTGACCAGTTTAACTTATTTTTATTCTGAAACCTTGTATTGATATAATATTTCCTATTTAGGTCTTCGAGGCACCATACCGGACATCTATGATACTGTTCACCAGACTTCAGGCTAGTACATTCTCTGATAGTTTCTCATTTATGATATCCTCTATGTCTCTTGTATCTAGTGTAGATATTCTTGATTTCTTGACACAATGGTTACATGGATTGGTATATCCGGATCTCATCATAAGATATTATTCTTTGGTATGTATAGTGTATCTTGTGCAAGTCTTATTTTCTTGTTCTTCTTGTACATGTACATACATTGATTCTTGGAGAGATTAGCTACCTACCCAGTGAATCCTGAGTCATGATGTACCATGGTTGGATCCACTATACCAGTCGAAGGTGGGGAGTATTTAGTGTAGATATGTGATCATACCCTCCTTGTGCATGTCTTGTTCCTTGTGAGTGTTGGTCATATACCTCACGTATGACTAACCAGGCCCTTATCCTTGTACAAGTTCCTTGTGCAAGTTTTTCAAGTCGACCACATGTTAAAACTAGTACACTCACTTAGTCATTAGTATTCTTATTCATTGCCATATTGTTCATTCTTGTATTTATTTCTAGTATTTTTGTATTGTATATCTCTTGTATCTATTGTTGCATCTTATACATTCACATCTATTTACTGTTATATAGTTTATATCATTTATTAGAACTATTGTTAGAGATGTACTCTGCTCCTTTTCTGACTGGATATATTTTTCCTAAATGACACTAAAGAGTGGTATCCCACTCATTATAGACCTCAGGATGTTGTGAGCTTAGAGCCAGAGACACTGGCTCTAGAGGGTCTCATCCCGACTGAGACAGACGACCTAGGACTTGTAGCATCATAGTAGACTCTCTTGTACTAGATTTGTCTCCAGCTTACTTTTAGTATTTGTCTGACTCATTTGTTATTATTTGACTCATGAGTTGTATTATGACTATTCTATTCCTTTATCATATTCGTGCTATTTTCTATCTTAGATCTGTGATTAAGTATATTGGTATTATTGGTGGCATATTATATTGATTAGATAGATTACCCAAACAACGTTCTACTACCGATGTTGAGGCGTAGGCTGTGCATTTTTCCTGACTTGTATCTCTACACTGGGTGCGGGTAGTAACACATTTTTAATGGTGGCCCATCCAGGTCTTCGAGGTCGTAATTAGTATGATTCATAGTGGCGCTCTGAATTGAGTGCTATTATAAGCTTGTTTCAGGATATAGGATATAGGCTATAGATTGAGAATACTCAATCACATCTAGGAAAAACTTTTTTGATTTATTCAACTATTCTTCCTTGATATTGATATTTGATCTTTAACTGTCCTTTCCTTGAGTATCTTACATCATATGCCATATTGATTTTTTTTCTTTTGCTTTGTCTCAGGATGCCGCCTAAGACTAGATCACAGTAGGGGATAGCAGCTTCTGAGAGGTCTGCAACTTCCTAAGGGCCTGTACCAGTCACTTCTCCGGTAATTGGTGTGTCAGCTATGTTCGGAGGTCTATCTCCTACTCAGAGGACGATTTCAACTGTATTTGAGGGACTTCCACCTCCACCTTCTATGCCGACAGATGCGATAAAGATGTTTACACTATTTTGCGAGATTTTGGAGACGTAGAGGGCTCAGTCTGAGGTATACCAGAGGCAGATCGACGTCTTGCGGTAAGGTATCTAGAGTGCTCATTATCTTGTTCGTGTCTTAGTAGAGAGGAGTTACGGTTCAGCAGCAGGTTGCTTCTCAGGTTGGCCAGCTTCGGCTAGGCAACATTCAGGACTTCAAGAAGCTTGAGCCTAGGATCTTCAAGGGGACAAAGGGCATCGTCTATGCTAATGATTGGCTCGAGGACATTGAGCGTCTCATGAGGGTGTCCCATCTTTCTGATGATCTAAAGGTTGAGGCAGTAGGACTTCTGCTGTTCGATGTCGTCCACACTTGGTTCGGGAATGGGCGACTTCTTGCTTATGCAGGACTGTCTTGGAAGATATTCAAGGACCTCTTCAAGAAGTTCTTTGCTTGGGTAGATAGGTTAGACTTGGGGAGGCAGTTTGAGAGCCTCATTCAGGGAACATGTCTGTGGAGGAATATGCCATAGAGTTTGGTAGGCTTAGCCAATTTATGGAGTATTTGATGAGAGAGACAGAGGTTTGAGCTATTCGTTTTTGCGAGGGTCTAAACTGGGAAGTAAAGATCCTTATTCCATCTTTTTATAAGGCCTACTCGTTGATACTTGCCGAGGCACGCAAGGTTGAGTGAGATTTAGGTTTGAAGCCCAAGAGAGATCACGATTCCTTTCTAGGGGCAAACAGCAGCACAGTAACTGACAAGCATCCTTATTTCCAGTCCAGGCCTTTTTAGCAGCCACAGTAGCACCAGACTCCAGCTAGGGAACTATTTCACCAGGCACCGCAGTAGCAGAGACAGTTATAGCAAGCTTCCTGCCATTTCTGTAAGAAGCCTGGCCACATCTGGAAAGTTTATAGGATAAGGTTAGGAGTTTATTTGTATTGTGGTACCAAAGGGCATCAGCTGAGCGAGTGTTCTTCCAATCCTCGTCGTGCAGTTCAGGAAGGATCTCCAGCTCCGAGGACATAGGCGAGACCACCTGCAGTACAGCCGAGGGGACCGCCGCTTCTGACCTAGCAACGACGTTATACCCAATACGAACACCAGGGAGGTGCACGCCGGGGACGAGGTTCACTATGACAGTCGAGGAGGTCGTGCCCATTGGAGATGTCATCGCACGTTCTATTATTCTTGATTCTATTACAGCTTTAGCTTTGTTTGATAGTGGTGCTTCCCATAGTTTTGTATCTGTTTCTTTTGCTCTGAAGTATGGTTTGGTAGCTGAGTCTTTGCTTAGGACTTACAAGATCATAACCAGAGGAGGCATTATCCTAGTTAATGATATTTATAAGGATCAGAGAGTTACTCTGGGAGGCCGGGAGCTGAGTGTGTGTCTACTTGTAATGCCACTTTTGAGCTACAATATTGTACTCGGGATGAATTGGTTGAGTAAGCACCATGCTAGTATAGATTATAGAGGAGGTAGAGTTTTGTTTGGTCCGCCAGGAGAGCCAGAGTTTAAGTTTTCTAGGGGAGCTACAGAGCAGAAAGAAGGCATTATTTGTGGAGCTATGGTGGAAGACAAGGAGTTGCCACATCTATTGATAGCAGAGTTCTTGGATGTGTTTCCTGAGAAATTGCCAGAATTATCGCCAAATTGAGATATTAAATTCTCTATAGACTTGGTGCCAGGTGCAGAACCAATTTCACAGCATGTCTATAGAGTAAACAACATCGAGCTGGTCGAGCTGAAGAAGGAGGTGGATGAGTTACAGGATAAGGGGTTTATCAGATCGAGTTCTTCATCACGGGGAGCCCTAATATTGTTTATACCGAAGAAGGATGGATCGGTGCGCATATGCATCAATTACAGGGATTGAATAATCTTACTATCAAGAATAAGTATCCTTTGCCACGGATTGATGACTTATTCAATCAGTTGAGTTGTGTCAAGGTATTTTCTAAGATAGACTTGAGATCAGGCTACCACTAGGTAAAAGTAAAGCCGGAGGACATACCGAAGACTGCTTTTAGGACTCAGTATGGTCAGTATGAGTTTGTGGTGATGTCGTTTGGGTTAACTAATACCCCGACGGTATTTATGAATTTGATGAAGAAGGTGTTCCATCAGTACCTTGACAAGTTCATGGTGGTGTTCATCAATGACATACTCATATACTCGAAGACACCAGAGGAGCACGAGGAGCATTTACGATTTATATTGGATAGGCTGAGGAAGAAGAAGCTGTCCAAGTATGAGTTCTTCCTGGACAAGGTAGAGTTCTTAGGACATATTGTGACTGGTGATGGGATTTCAGTAGATCCGAAGAAGATCGTCCCAGTGGAGTCTTGGAAGACCCTGAGTTTAGTAGCAGAGATCATGAGTTTCTTGGGATTGGCAGGCTACTACAGAAAGTTTGTGCAAAATTTTTTGAGGATTGCCAAGCCGGTGACCAGACTCACCAGGAAGGATGTAGAGTTTGTTTGGACAGAGGACTGTCAGGTTGCTTTTGAGGAATTAAAGAAGAGGTTGATGTTTGCTCCAATTTTGACGTTGCCATCAGGGTTTGGAGGTTTCACTATTTATAGTGATGCATCAGGGAAAGGTCTGGGTTGTGTTCTTTAGCAGAATAGGAAAGTGATTGCCTATGCATCCATGCAATTGCATTCTCATGAGAAGAACTATCCTATCCATGATTTAGAGTTGGCAGCAGTCATCTTTGCCCTGAAGTTGTGGAAACTCTATTTGTACGGAGAGCATGTGAAGATCTTCACAGACCATAAGAGCTTGAAGTACATTTTTATGCAGAAGGAATTGAATATGAGGCAACATTAGTGGTTGGAACTGATAAAGGATTTTGATATCTCTTTGCAGTATCATCTTGGGAAATCTAATGTAGTTGCCAATGCCTTGAACAGGTATCCGGTAGCTATATTCTTGACATAGGGTCGATATTTATTGGAGGATTAGGAGAGCTTGGGCATTGAGATGATAGTTTCTGGTTTTGCTATATAGATGTAGGGGTTGCAAATACACTCAGAGTTAATAGACAAGATCAAGGTAGCCCAGTATAAGAATGTATCTCTGAGGAGCATCAGAGATCAGGTGAGAGCAGGATTAGAGGATAAGTTCACCATTGTTGAGGATGAATCTTTGCGACATGGTGTTAAATTGTGTGTGCCTAGTGGGGAGCTGCATGAGGAGGTATTGCAGGAAGCGCATTGCTCTCAGTATTCCATACATTCAGGTGCCAACAAGATGTATTAGGATATGCGAAAGAGTGTATGGTGGTACGGCATGAAGAGGGAAGTGGTACAGTTTGTATCCAGATGCTTAGTGTGCCACAGGTAAAAGCCGAGAGGCAGAGGCTAGGAGGTTTACTTCAGCCATTACCCATTCCAGAGTGAAAGTGGAAGCACATTACTATAGATTTTGTGTCCGAACTTCCACGATCTCTAGGAAAAAAAGACGCGATTTGGGTCGTCGTTGACAGGTTGACCAAGTCGGCCCACTTTTTACCTTTTAAGGTGGGTTTGTCTACGAAGAAGCTGGCTGAGATGTATGTAAGGTAGATCGTCAGGATACATGGAGTTCCCGTCAGCATAGTCTTGGATCGGGATAGTCATTTTACTTCTTATTTCTGGAGGAGTTTGCAGGCGAGTTTGGGTACCCAGCTCAAGTTCAGTTCTACATATCATCCCCAGACAGATGGGAAGTCAGAGAGGACTATTCAGACTCTCGAAGATATGTTGCGTACTTGTGTACTAGATTTCGGGGGTTCTTGGGAGGTCCATCTCTATTTGGTAGAGTTTGCTTACAACAACAGCTACCAGGCTAGTATAGAGATGTCACCATTTGAGGCTCTGTACGGTCGGAGATGTCATACTCTTTTGTCATAGGATAATGTTGGAGAGAGAGATTTGCTAGGGCTAGAGATGGTTGTGGATGCAGTAGAGAAGGTTAAGCTGATCAGAGACAGACTTCGAGTGGCACAACACAGACAGCGGCATTGGGCCGATAGCCACCAGAGACCTTTGGAGTTTGAGGTATAGTTTTAGATTTTTCTTTTCTGCTTTTTATTGGTTGTTTGTTATAGATTAAGTTCTTAAGGTTGTGTTTTGTTCTAGGTTAGTGGTTTGGTGTTTCTGAAGATTTCTCCGACACGAGGCACGATTCGCTTCGGTGGAGACGAAAAACTTAGTCCGCGATTCATTGGACCTTTCACTATTCTCGAGAGGGTCGGTACAGTTGCTTATAAACTAGACTTGCCACCTGCATTAGAGAGAGTGCACAACATATTTCACGTGTTATAGTTGAGACGGTACGTGGTGGATCCTAGTCATGTGTTGGATCACTCAGAGATAGAGGTGACCCCCACTTTCAGCTATCTAGAGCAGCCAGTTGAGATTCTGGTTTGGAGAGAGAAGGTATTGAGGAACCAGACTATTCCTTTTGTATGCGTAGCATAGAGGCATCACTCTCCGGGGGAGTCTACCTGGGAGAGAGAGAATAAAATACGATAGTGTTACCCATATTTATTTGTACCTTGAGGTATGTTCTTTCCTAGTTCAGTTCTACTCTTTCTGTTCTTTCTATTTATTTTCTGGGGTTAGTTTTCGTCTTTGAATTTTGGGGACAAAATTATTTTAAGGGGGGTAGACTTGTCACTACCATATTTTCTAGGAGAGGGTATTTTGGTCATTTCATAATTAATTAAATATTGTACATGTTGAATAATTATTTATTATATTATTTAATTATTGTTAGATGTTAGTTTATTATTTTGGACTTATGTTAGTGGACCTAACTAGTTTAGATTAGATCCATGGACCAACATTATATTTAGTTAGAATTGAGCCAAATTATTAAGCCCATTCATTAGGAGGATGATTAATTTAATGAAACCCATTAAACTAGAACCTTCCCTCCTTAATTATTTCTTCATAAGAGGCTCCAAGGGGTATATTGGTTACTGTATAGTAGCTTGAGGCATGGGCTAAGGGGGCCGGCCATATAAAGAGAGGGAGGAAATTTCTCTCTCCTCTTTTTCGTTACAAATATAGATCTAGAATTTCTCTCAACCAAATTCCTTCATCCCCACATCAATTCACTACAAAATTTCTTCCAAATTCTTTTCTAAATTATCATTAGAGGCTATTAGAGCTAGGATCTAGAAGGAGAAAGCAAGGATCTACAAAGAGGAGCAAGGATCTACAAGTTGAAGACCAATTTTATCAATTTTGGAGTTTGAATTGGGAATCCATCTTTCAATTGGTAAAATTTATTTTTCCCTCTTTAATTAGATTTTAAATCTATATTTTAACTATTAGGAACCACCCTATATGATGAGACTACACATAGGAATTGGAATTAGGTTCATAGAATGTCTATAGAGAAAGTTATGGTATATTTTATGTCAATTTTGGGAAAATTCTGAGATTGACACATGTTATATTTGTCATTTGGTCAATTAGACCAAATTAATATGTGTTTGATTATTTGTGGTTAGTGTCATATCCACAATTAGATACATGTAGGCCATATCCCAATAAATTGGTGATACATGTTGATTTGGGGGGTTTTCCTCCGACACGGGACTTTGTGTATGTCATATTTTAACACAGACACGTAGATATATATTTGACTCTTCGTATTCTTCATAAATAGTATTTTAGACTTGCTCATGTCCTTCGGGGTACGTTTTGTTGTGTGGTGGACTCGTATCGCAAGCGTATCATAGATCTAGTGTAATACGGGTACGATGCACTCCACGTGTTTGTTTTATTGCTCTTTAAATGCATGTGACTTGTATAATATACTATGTATGATATATATCTATGTATATATGTATGTACATATAGTATATAGTATTTAGTATATATTATATAGTATACATAAGTGTATATAGTTATATGCCTATGTGTATAAGAGTATTTATGAGATACTATATCTATATGTATGAGTTTATATATATATATATGTATATATATGTATGGTTGAATATATATATGTATATATGTATGAGTGTATATATATACCTATATGTGTATATGTGTGTTTGTGTATATATCTATATATGTATAGAAGAGAGTGTGTGTGTGTGTATATATATATATATATATATATATATATATATATATATATATATATATATATATATATATATTGGTATATATATATATTGGTATATATATGTAGATGGGTGTGTGCATTTGGTTCTAATGTTTGTAGTGAGTGAGAGGGCTCGTGTACAGCAATTAGGGAGCAAACATAAATATTGCAGTAGCAGTTACTATCAATGAGGGAGAGCAACTGGCAGTATAGCAGTGTTGAAGGGGCTCGGGTCAGCTGAGGTGCACAACAGGGAGGGTGCATTGCATCAACAAACAGCACTGCATAAAGCAGTATATGCAGCAATGCAACTACACAGTGGATGCAGTGTGCATACTGGTTCACACTGTAAAGAGCAATCCAGCAAGTAGCAGTTGCTGCGGCAAAGCACTACACTGTAAAGGCTAGGCAGCAAGCAGTTACAGTTGCATCAAATCCAGGATGTGCAGTGCAGTACATCAGGGCCAGTATCAGCATGCATCAGTAGAACAGCAGCAAGAGTAAGGCAGTTAGGTAATGGTTTAACTAGTGGGTTATGATGTTTAGCTAGTATATGAGTTTAGATGAGTTGGTGTTCAGTTAGTTAGTATTAATGTTAACTATTAGTTTTAATATTTAGTTAGATATGTATATTAGTATATGTATGATATTTTGATAGTTAGTAGATTTGGATAATAGTTAGCTTAGTAACTATATATAGATATGTAGTATTATATTGGTAAGTTATTATGTAGGTATATGTATCTATATATTGGTATATAATATATTAGTAGTTAGTTATGTTAGCATATAGTTAGTATTTGGGGGTATCTATATATTAGCTATATGTACGATGATCTGAATTACCTTGGGATACCAAGGTAATGTCAAGATAATTGGTCGATACTCAAGATTTTGGGTTGAGTATCGAGATGGGTGTGTAAGTAGTAGGATACGCTTTGGTTCAAAGCCAAGGTATCCTATTTGCATTAGTTAACTAATATTATATGTATTGACTAGTATATATATATATATATATATATATATATATATATATATATATATATATATATATATATATATATATATATTACTATTTTTATATTAAAAACTTGTGTATCCTATGATACGGTCTTTTGTATGTCTTCTAGTATTGTAACATATCTAGTGTGGCCTAGTTTCACAATCTATGAACCCAATATCTTAGAGATAGACTCATATAGCCTAGAAATAGATAATTTGACAAGTTTGACTTAGAGTTGACCTAGTTTGACTATTTGACTTAGAAATGGCTATATGACCTAGATGTTGACCAGTTTAACTTATTTTTATTTCAAAACCTTGTATTGATATAATATTCCCTATTTAGGTCTTTGAGGCACCGTACCGGACATCTATGATACTGTTAACCCGACTTCAGGCCAGTACACTCTTTGATAGTTTCTCATTTATGATATCCTCTATGTCTCTTGTATATAGTATAGATATCCTTGATTTCTTGACACGATGGTTACACAGATTGGTATATCCAGATCTCATCATGAGATGTTATTCCTTTGTATGTATGGTGTATCTTGTGGAAGCCTTGTTTCCTTATTCTTTTTGTACATGTACAGACATTAATTCTTGGAGAGATTAGCTACCTACCTAGTGAATCTTATGTCATAACGTACCATAGTTGGATCCACTATACCAGTCGGGGGCGAAGAGTATTTAGTGTAGATGTGTTTATACCCTCCTTATGCATGTCTTGTTCCTTGTGAGTATTGGTCATACACCGCACGTATAACTAACCAGGCCCTTATCCTTGTGCAAGTTCCTTGTACAAGTTTTCCAAGCCGATCACATGTTAAAACTAGTACTCACTCACTTAGTCATTAGTATTCTTGTTCATTGCCATATTATTTATTCTTGTATTTATTTTCAGTATTTTCTTATTGTATATCTCTTGTATCTATTGTTGTATCTTGTATATTCATATCTATTTACTGTTAAATAGTTTATATCATTGATTAGAACTGTTGTTAGAGATGTACTCTGCTCCTTTTCTGACTGAATATTTTTTTTCTAGATGACACTGAGGAGTAGTATCCTACTCATTACGGACCTCAGGATGTTGTGGGCTTAGAGCCAGAGACACTGGCTCAGGAGGGTCTCATCCTGACTGAGACAAATGACCCGGGACTTGTAGCATCATAGCAGACTCTCTTGTACTGGATTTGTCTCCAGCTTACTTTTAATATTTCTCTGACTCATTTGTTATTATTTGACTCATGAGTTGTATTGTAACTATTTTATTCTTTTATTATATTCGTGCTATTTTCTATCTTAGATCTGTGATTGAGTATATTGGTATTATTGGTGGTATATTATATTGATTAGATAGATTACCCAAATAGCGTTATACCGTCGATGCGGTGGCGTAGGCTAGGCGTTATTCCCGACTTGCATCCCTATACCGGGTGCGGGTCGTGACAACAACTAAAATATAAATAAGCATATACATAGCAGACAAGCACACAACAAGGTGATCGTTCGGTGAATCTTTGCATGTGACAAGCATTAAGTGTTTCAAGTCTATTTCTTTTTATCTTGACTCAATTTTATTATTATGGTATCGTCGATCGAAACGCACAAATGAGTCAGATTATTAAGAATAAAGACTTGAAAGAAGGGCACTAATCGAAAGTAAGACTACTCTCCAGAGGCTGGTGCAGATGTCTGTCTTTAGCAGTGATGGAGTTTGATCTCAGTCGCTTTACTTCGCATATAGTATTTTCTTCTTTGTATTTAGTTTTAATGTTTGTCAATTATTAAAATCAGGTTGACCGTGATCATTTTGTGTCAACAATCTCCCTATTATGATAATTGATAAACTGTGCCAAAATATAAATTGATGTATCCTTGATGTAGTATTTGATGCGAGCTTTTGAAATAAAATAGCTCCTCCGTAAGAAGAGCTTTTCTTTTAATGGGTTCTGAGTCAAAATACCTGTAACCTGTTATTTCTTTACAGCGAGTATGAGTATCACAAATATCATCACAGTCCAACTATCGTTATCAGTAGTTTATCATAGTACTAATATCATATCTTGTATTTATCATCAGATCATTCATATTTGTATTTGGTCATTTCTCCCCCTTTGTCATAATATCATAGGAGGAAGTCACAGCTCCCCAGAAATAAATGACCATGATGATGAAGAAGAAAGTAAATACACCATTTTATAAGACAACATAAAGCATGCAATTTATTTTGAAAATATATTACAGATAAACTAGTTATGCAAAGATCATATTTTAAGACAATAAAAGTCTCAAATAGTTAATCTAAATGCAAAGTGTCTCAAATGTCATAAATAACATAGAGTGTTTAAGCATATATCATAGATGTTTCTAGTGTACTAAAAAAAATTCCACATAGCTTAAATATAAACTAAGTCCACATAGCTTAAATATAAACTAAGACATAAGTGGTTATCTCCTGAGCAATCACAGATCATTATTAGCAGCAGGGTCATCAACAGGCCGGTGATCATCAAAATAAGCTCCAATGGGATCAAAGTACTGCTGAACAAAAGGGTCGTCAATCTGGTAGCCTGGACAAGAGGGATCACGAGCCACTGGATATGGTGTGGTAGGATGGTGAACATTGTAGTAATGAAGATCTGCATTGGAGTTGTCCAATGTGTGTGCTTGGATGGTGGTGCAATAAGTCTGGTAGCAAAAATGAGTGATGATCATCTTGTTCTTCTCCTGGTGCTGAACAGCTAATATCTAATTTTGTAACCTAAATTGCTCATGAAACATCTCTTGGATATAATCTAAGGAAGCAGGTTGTGCAGAGGAGGAGGGTGCAGTAGGAGCTGGGGCTGGAGGAGTAGTGGTAGCTGGGTCGAAGGAGCATCAGAATCAGATCCAGAGGACTCATCTTCATCAGAAGAAGAAAAAATAGGATGAGTCATGCGGGCTTTGGTCAGGTAGGCTGGCTTGGACAGAAATATAGGTTCTTCCATAGAAATATGGAAGTACTTAAAGATGATAGATAGGTAAGTACATAGCATATAGAAGTTGGCATAGGGGCTTGCAATAGTTTATCATCTGTCTGATCATAGTCTAAGGGAGGCTAAAGTGAGTAGAGGAATAGAAGTGATATAGGGCTAACATCTCCCGATAAGAAGTCTCGTCCTTTGAGGTTTGCTTAGACATAATAGCAGAGTAGATGATACGGTAAAGTTTGTAACAATATTGGTTAAGATAGTGAACACGAAACTTTCCGTCGTGACAGGGATAAGGAGCACACAAAATATCCTTAAAAGAATCAAGATTCGTGTCGTCTATAAAATTAAGTTGATCGATTGCAACTAGGGCTTCACCCTCGTTTGGGATCTCAAGAATTTCTCCCAAACTTGTATCGTTAAACTCAATGTCTATCCCACCGACTCTTGATGAGATAGTCACTTGGTAATGGGATAGGTTACAGTAAAACATTCAAATATTATTCAAATATATGGGTCTCCTAGTAGTGACTAGGCGATCAAGATGAAATTCTATAGGTTTGGATTTTGGGGCATGGAACACTATAAAATTAATGGAATTTCCCTTACAAATGTTCCTTTCTACAAAGTCTTCAAACCAATAATTGAAATTTTTAAGAGATGTAAACAATAAATCATCATATTCTCCCGGAGGTGGCATTAATGGAGAAAATAGAGAATGTTGAGTGTCCCTTGGGGAGGATGAGAAGAGGAGGCTTCCCCAGTCTCTCTTTTTCTTAGAGAATTTTGGAGTCATAGATTGAGAGAGAAGAAAGAAATATACCTCAAAGAGAAGAGAGAAATTGGTGGAGAACCTTAAGAAATTCCTATATCCAAGAGCTCAAAGGAGGAGAACTTTTGGAAAGAGAGATCAAGAGCCTAGGCTTAGGGTTTTGACATGGAAGAGGGGTTTTCGGTTTGGAAGATGGAAGGGTGAAGGAGAAGTGGTTATATAAATTCAAAACCTGAGAGCTGCTTCTGTTGTCTGGAACACCTAGACCGAGTTCGGCCCGAACTCTGCCCGAGTTCTGTCCTTTTATATTTTTAGAAAATAAATGCTTCTGATTTAAAAATAATGATTAGGTAATATAACCATGGTTCATAAATATGTCCTTAAATGTATATGTATATATAATGCCAGCTAAATAATTCTTCAATAACAGTAGCAGTCATACTATATAATTAACTGTCATTTGACAGTAGTTGTTATAACCATAAAACAGTATACAGGAAGAATCCAGAATATTTATAAAAAAAAGATTTCAAAAATATTTGCATGTGTTTCTTTGTTCATCATTGCTAAATAAAGTTTCAAATACCATGAATTAGCTGTAGGGGTCAGATCCCAGCTAACGGTGATCCGAAGATACTTAAATACCGTATCGCTTAAGGTTGTTTACACCTTGGTGACAGAATGGCCCTATCGGCTTATATCCAAGATCGTTTTAACTTTTTGGAGAGCTTTGGATTTTAAAGAACTTATAACCAAATATTTCTTCTTATCATACTTCGAGCGTAGTCTTAGCAAGGGGTTTCATGCAATCATGTTAATAACTGATAAAGGAAAATAGCATTATTGAATAACTTTATTAGTCATGTTTATGTTGGTGCAATTGCCATAAGGATGTCCTTTACAGCTTTTTTGAATCACCAACTTACTCATTTATATTATGTCTTACCGCAAAGTGTTCCACCGATATGAGTAAATAAAGACTTTGGTATCCAGGATTTGGATCTACAATGATTAGTTTTGGGAACCCAAATAAACGTATTCATATTTACCATTTTTTTAGCTTTACACAAGTGTGAGGTGTGTCCTTTCAAACCACAGTAGTGACATGTAATAGAACTGTTTGAGCATAAAACTGGTACGTGAATATGATGTGTGACATAAATATTTTTCTGTGTTCTAGTGTTGATAAAAGCGTGATTATGTAATTTACTAATCATCTTGTTATTCTTTTATGAGTATCTTGTGTTGGTGACCTTTTTTTAGTCACGTGTTGTATGTGTTTAGTGCTAGATTGAGCAATAGGTTGCATGACCAGTTTATCCAATCTATTCTCTAATTTTTTAGAGCTTGCAAGTAATTCATCATATTTTATAGTAAGAGCATCAATTTTAAGTAAGACATTAGAGTACTTCTCCTTCTCCTATTTTAAGTTCTCCTTAAGTTTAGCATTTTCTTGATTTCTTTCATCAAAGCAGTCAAGAGCTTCTTATAAGCTAAGCTTAAGTTTAGAGATTTCAATAAAGTCATCAGAAGAGGAGTTGTTTCTAGCTTCCTTAAGTAAACAAATAAGCTTCTCTTTTTAAGCTGATAAGAATTGATATCCTTTCGAGCTTGCCTATAATTATTTCTAAGCTTTTTAAAGGCTTCAAATAAATTATTAAAAGCATCAGATAATTCATCATAGGAAAATTAGTTTACTAATGAATAATCATTTACCTCGCTTACCATTAAGCATAAGTCTGCCGTATGTCGAGAGTTATTGTCATTCTCATACTGAATGCTTGCATTTGTAACTAGGCCTCCAGTATGGCATAAGCTTGCAATATCTTCTTCCCTTGAGTTACTGCCATCGTTGTTGCATGGAATGTCTGCATCTTTCTCCATACTTGATACTTGCTCATTAGGACATAAGCTTGCAATGTCATAAGGTTCTTCTTCATCTTCTTTGTTGCTTTTATAAGTTGCTTCTAGCATTTTTTATATCTCATGTGATGTTTTGCACTTGGAAATGTGTTTGAATTCATCCTTCCTAGAGCACAGTAAAGAATGTACACAGCCTTTGCATCGTTGTTTGCTGCTTTCTTTTTATCTTCGGTATATTCATCATCTACTTTGTCAACTCTTTTATAACCATTAGTAACATATGTCCATAGATCAAAGCCAAGTGATTTCAAGAATGCACTCATGTGTGCTTTCCAGAAGAAATAGTTAGTAATATCAAATAGGGGTGGCCTATCAGGGAGTTGACTTTTACCATTGATGGGAAAGAGTGATCGTGTTGTTGCCATGTATTATACTCTTTAGATGTTAATCCGGTAATCAAGAGAACTTTATCTAATACCAATTGAAGGACCGTGTATGGCAACTCTAGAGGGGAAAGGTGAATAGAGTTTGTGTATGTAGCGGAATAAAATTACTTGTTAAAAACTATGTGTCATATAATTAGTAACCAACTACTAATTGTAAGTGAAGCATATATATATAACAGTTGTAGCTAGCAAGATAGATAGATAAATATATACAGTTGGGTTTAGAAGAGAGCAAATACAAATACCATGATTTTATCTTGGTTTCCCTCTGAGAAGACTAGTCCAGGCTCGAGAACTCTTTCTCGGAGTTGTATCCACTATAATTACCAATAGTGAATCACAATCTTTGATCCGAAGGCTTGCCACTTCTTACAACCACGAGATTTGATCCAAAGTCTCGCAACTTCATACACCTGTATTTGACACAAAGAGAACGTAGGCTTCAAACAGAAGAGGAGGTTGATGAACCAATCTATTTCAACTCAAACAACTTCTAACCGAGATTGCACTTGGTACTAGGAAGTTAAGGAGTTGATCTTAGAGATAAAAATGTTTAGGCTCAGGATATTGCTCACAATAGGATAGAAAGATGTAGAATTGGATGATTTGAAATATGGGAATTTTAATCCTATTTATAGGATTTTAGCAAATCAAATTCGGCCAGAGTTCGGGTAGGATTTATTTCAAATTTTTGAACGTTGGGCCAGAAAATCAAGGGTGTAATAACTGGATTGATTTCATACTATATAGGTGACCGAGTTCGGCATAAATTCGGTCCAAGTTTGGTTGCCTATTCTACTAAGTTTTGAGCATGAATCTGGGCTGGTTTGGTGGATAGGTTCGATGGTTTATTTGAGTGGACTGGGTAACCTTTCTGAGATAGGTATCTGTGGGTAGATAGGTACTTTAGATTGCCAGTACGACTCGACTTACATCAAAACTAGACTCAATAAATAAAAGATTATATTTGCTGAAAGATTAGACACAAGAGATCCTCAGGCTGGTGTAGATGTCTGTCTTTAGCAGTGATGGAGTTTGATCTTAGTCGCTTTACTTCGTATCTAGTATTGGCGTCTTTGTATTTAGTTCTAATGTTTGTCAATTATCAAAATCATGTTGACCTTGATCACTTTGTGTCAACAATAAGAACACTTTGTTAAGTGAAGCATGCAGTTGGGTTTGAAACCATACAACTGTGTCGGATGGAAAATGGTGCGACAGAATTATCGATGAGGGATTGGGAACCATGGAATACTTTGTCGAGAAGTGGTACAGTGACTCAGAGTATTTGGCGACTAAGGGTCACCGCGGAACAATGAATCTGAGGACGAAGATACACTAGAGTATTGTGGGGCGAGTCGATTCATACCTCGCTTTACTTATATTTAAATAGTAAGGCGAGTAGACATGTACCTTATTGTACTTATATTTCTTAAACTATCAAATGCGGCAATGGTGCCTTAGGACAACGCGAGAATGATTTACTATGTTGAGTAAAAATGATGCATGGTAAATGGTCATGGACTGCACGTGAACGGGCTTGCTATTCCTCGAACATGATGAACCGGACCCAGAGCACCCAGGGGCGGCCAGAATCGTATTGGCCTAGGAGAAATTTGAGAGTCTCTCCTATCACGATATAGCGAGGCATTCAGGCGGGTTACTACCTAGGCGCTGAAATGATGCTCAAATATTAAGAAATGTGCTTTGGCATGAGGTATGGCGAGATTTCCTGCAGGCTTACTATGTAGAGTTGGAACGATCTCGCATACTCAAGTAACGTGCTTCGGTGTGGGACATATGGGGACCTCGGGTCGACTCGAACGGAGAGGATGCACCCCAATGTCATGGCATTGTGGGACCTTCAGCAGGACTCGCACTCCGAGCTAATGGGGCATACAGTTTAATGCTTAAGAATAGCCCATGTATGACGTTAGTGTCGTTAGTGACCTGCATATAGATAAGAGATGGTGGGCTATAGAAAGTTTGAGTCAGGAGGATGAATGCATGTAATAACCTACTTCCCGAAGAGGGTATTTTTTATTTTTATATTATTTAATTTGGTGAATAATTGTTGTATTTATATTATTATTGATTATTTGACTAGCCTATTTACTAAACTTAGTGTTAGTGGACCTAATTGGACTTGATATGACCTATGACCCAAACTCTTAGACTAGTCACAATTACACTAGAATTAATTATGTTCCCTCCTAATTAAAAATTAGAATATTCCTTCTATAGGATTTGTAGATACCTTTCATGACAAACTAAGGAGGGAAACTTGGATATATCAAATGACCTCAACTTAAACCTAAACCTAACCCTAATCCTAAGGAGAGGTGGCCGGCCTCCTATAATATGTATATTAGTTTTATTTATTTTATTAAGAGCTCCAAATCACTTCATAATTAGTTCATCCACTTTTCCCATAAATCTACATCAAACCTAATCCATTTCCATATCAACCCACTCTCAAATCTCATCCCATTTTATTCCAAAGGAGGCTTAGGAGCTTGACATTGCTAGAGGAAGCTTTGTAGTGAAGCATTGGCTAGGGATTGTGTCCAATCTCTCATTTGTGTCCATTTAGTGGTGATACATTGGAAATCCATCTTCCAATAGATAAATTTAAATTTTTTTCTCTAATTAGGTTCTAATTATTGTATTTAATTATTAGGAACCCTTCAATTGCTAAGAACTACCAATAGGAAAAAGAACTAGGTTCATATGATGCCTATTGTGATAGTTATATTGACTTTTGTGTCCAATTTGAGAAAAATTCGAATTTAGACCATTAGGTGTTTGTAGGAATGATCCCTTAGTCATTTTAGAGTATAATGCATGATTTGCTAGCATGTATGTGTAAATAATTGGATACGGAGAGTGTGTATCATGATATGTTATGATACATAGTCGTAGGAGGGATATTTTTATGTGTATTAAGTTCTAGCATGCCAATTTCTCCATATTGCATATAATAGCTATTATATATGTTTTTTTTAACCATATTAGTGTTTTGAGAGGTATTGATGATGTGTGACGTTGGTATCTTGTTATTGGAAGTGTGTATTACAATGGTATCATGAGTATCCTAGTGTGGGCACATAAAATGTTTGATGTTTAGCCTAGTGTTAGTGTGTGTGTTATATGTGTGTTGTGTAGGAAGGGTGCATGGTTGTCATGAGTAGTATTGATTGATTATCTCACTTGATATGTCTTTGGTATCATAGTATCGTAGTGTTGGGTTATTGGAGTATTGGTGTTGTTGATTGGTGTGTGTTTGTGATAGTGGATAAGTGAGTGTGTAAAAGGTGTATCAAATTTATGAATGAAGTGGAAGCTTCTAAAGTACAGAAATGGTGTGCTCTATAGATTAAAATAAGAGATAATGTATATATAGGTTGGTAGTAGTGATCATGGGGATTGATATCAGTATCAGCGGTTACCTGTACACCAGTAAGTGAAACTCGAATCCCAGCATGTAATACCGTGTATATGGATATATTCTATTTATTGTGTCTCAGTGTATTTGGAGTATCAGAATTATGTGCAAAAATCATAAGTATAGAGGGTCCTGTGAAGTACTAAGAGTGTGTATCCATAATTACTTATGCTCGGGCTAAGAGGAGTATTTGGATGAGTGTGTGGGTGGAATGATGTTGTAAAAGGACACATGGCAGCAACAATAACTTTTTTGTGCAGCAGCGAAGGTTGTAGTAGAGGTGAACCTGCCAGTGCAGTTTGAACATGAGTACTCAAATATGAGAGAGCAGATATAAGGTATTAGTGTTTTAAGTGAGGGGGAAATGTGTCTGTTTTTGTACGTTGCATTCAGCTGAATGCAGCAACACAAGATGAGAGCACAGAGCTGCAGTGCAATATCTGCAACAAGTGCAGAATGCTTGGTGTACTAAGGAGAATAAGGGTGTACACAGTGGTGCAGAACCTTGGGTATGTTGTGTCAATTATGTGTGCACATAGAATAGATTTAGGATGAGATGTCATGAAGTTTCAGCGAGTATCAGGGATGTTCTTTGTGCATAATTATAATGCAAGTGTAGGTAGAGTATCAGTGTAAGAGGTTGAGGTTAGCCTGAGAGTAATAGATATAGTGTTCATGTGTATGCAGGGCTAGGGAAGGTTTAAGTATGTTAAGAGAATTATATAGAATAGATAAGTGAGCCTATGAGGGAGTGCTCAGGTTAGACCAATAAGTAACTGCTGTTGTTCGGTTAATTATGCCAGGTGGGTGTCTATTTTAGACCTGGGCATGTGGCAGTGCATCCTTGTGCATTACAGGTGGATGTAAGACTCGAGTTTGGGTTAATGCGCAGCTGCTTTCTTTAAAATCTGCAAGCAAGAGCTTTATCATTAGCCGTTCAACAATGTGGAGGCAAGGGGAAGATGCAAACCCGAGTATCTATGAGGGTATTTTAGTTATGGTCATGCAACTGAGGGTGCACTCAGGGCAGTGAGGTATCAATAAATATACTGGTGCACAGTTTGTGGGTATATGACCAATGTAGGGGTTAGAGTTAGATAAGTAGGATTATTGTATCATTAAGGAATGTGTTGTATGTGAGTGATTAGTGCACAATAGATGAGGGGAGTGTTGGTGAGATTAAGAGGGATGTTGCAAGGCTCGGGTCCTTGTACATGTGCACACGAGGGTACACATGTTTATAGATAGTAAGTACATCAAGATGAATACCAGGTGAGTGTTAGAGTGTCTACATAAGTATCATGCATTCATGTACGAGGTGTAGGTTAGAGTGTGGTTAGGTAGTTAAGGTATGGGTTATTTGGTATCAAGTGCTAGATACTAGTGTAGGTAAGTATCTAGTAGAATAGTGTTGAGTGTAAGAATGGTAGTATATGGTACCATAGGATACTAGTAGATTGAGGATTTTAGATAACTAAAAGTATTCATTAATAGGTGTAGATGCATAGATATATAAGTATAGAAATATATTTGCTATAGAGTATATATATTACTATGTACTAGAGACCAAGGTAATATACTTATATAGATATGGATAGGTATTGAGGTTTTAGTGCTAGAATACCTAGGTGAAGGTCAAGGTATTGAGTTATGAGTCGAGATATTGGGTATAGACTAAGATAATAGTTAGGTACTATATTAACTAGTATATATGTAAGTGTTTAGGTAATGTGACAAGGTATGTTGAGATACTATTATATGAGTATGGATAGTATACTGAACATGGGTAGTATCAACTATGGAGTATAGCTAAGGTAAGGGTAAAGAGGCCAAGGTATTGAACTAGTATAAGTCTAAAATAACAAGTATAAACTATATTAACTAGTGCAACCTAGAAATCTGGTATTAACAAGGCTTAACCAAGAATACCTTAGAATTGACTAATTTGACTATATAGGCCACCCAAATGGACAACTTGATACCCAAATTGGACAATTGACTTAGTTGACCTAGTTCGACCTAGTGTTGACCTAGAGACTTAGAAATAACCTAGTTTTGCATGTTTATGGTGACAATTCACTTATTTGACATATAAATTCATATTTAGGTCTTTGAGGCACCGATACAGACATAGTTTGACATTCATTGTTCTGGACCTCAGGCGAGTACATTCTCTAATAGTATTGCTTTACCTGTTTCCTTGTTTGACATATAAATTCATTACTATGATGCATGTTTTATAGTATTTCTTTACCTGTTTTCTAATACGCTAGATACACGGATTGGTATTGTATGGATTCATTGTCTTAAAATAAGTGGTTTCAGGCCTATTGACTTTTCTTGACTAATAAATTACTAGACTAATTTATTTATGGCCTATCGACATTTTCTGGATTATTGAGATTCTTCGTGTCGGGACCTGGATCCATGAGTACTAGTCGGGCAAAAAAATACCTAGGAGATATGTGAACATACCATTTCTATCCCATGGTCTTACTGGAATAATAGCAGCCACACACGACACGTGTGGTTTGCCGGATATTACCCCCTAGTCGTTCACATGTTAACTTGGTATTTCAAAATAGTAGTTTAGATGCTGACTTTTCTTGATTACTCTATACATGCTGGTTGCATATTTACATTGACAGGTTTACTAGTTTTCACATATTTGTCTAGACTTACATACTTATATGTTCTCTCATTTTGGTTTCCATCGTTCTTTATTTACCTGTTCATTCTATTTTGCACCCTGCTTCTTATTATCTGCTCATATAGTATTTTATCACTATTTATAATTTTATTGTCTTTGTCAATTAATTGGAATTGCTATTGGGTTGTACTTGGCTCCAATCCTGACTGGATATATTTTTCAGATGATTGGTTAGAGGAGATGTGTCCCACCTATTATGGGCTACTGGATGGCGAGCCAGTTGAGATAGCACCCGTAGAGCATGTTTAGCTATAACCAGCTGTTGAGGAGACTTAGCTAGTTCTTTATTATATTATATATGTCTCAGTTAGATATTTTGGCATGTATTATATTTGAGACTATTGTGTTGTGCTTAGACTATTGAACTTGGATTATTTTGTGGCTTTGTGATTCTTCTTCTATTCTGTATCGTGCATTTATCTTCCTTTAGTTTTACATTGTGATTGAGTATGGATTATAATTATTATTTTATTATTTTGTCCTCCATTTGGAGTTGAGATATCATGACAGGTACATTATATATATTGTATGAGATGTTTAGATAGTATTGTTGACCTAGACAGCATTCTACCACCAATGCTACGGCGTAGGCTGGACGTACCCACGTACTCGTACCCTCATTGCGGGTATGGGTCGTGTTTAGATAGTATTGTTGACCTAGACAGCGTTCTACAAGTACATTATATATATGCGAATGTGCTTTCATAACTTCAAGTTTACATGCGAGCATGATTTACTACTTTAGAGGCGTGCCTCTACATGAACTGAAATTCATCTAACTTCCAATAGAAATATCACTATAAATCTGTATGCTTGCCATGATCACTTAGTGTTAGTTTAGGCGAGTGAGTTATCCTGCTCACCAGTACAAGTTGAGTACTGACCCATGTTTGTGGAAACTTTCTTTCCGGTACGCAGCTGCGAGGCTTTAGCTTGGATATACGAAGATATGATGTATTGAACAGTAAAAATCAATTGTAAGTAAGAGAGATCAACGAGTGTTGTAGCCAAGTTGGCCTATTCAATGGGGCTATTCAAGGCTTTGTAGCCGCTGCTATTATTAATAAAAGTGATTTGCTTCGTATACTCTTAATATTTCATATGACTCTATAAATCTTTCGCTATGACTCGATATTTTCTAAGAAAACTATATTGTTTTATCTTCTTGTTTTGTGCGTTGCGCAACTTAGGCACGCACGACATCACGTCCGGGGGGACAATTATCGACTTTACGGAGTTGGAACATGACAATGTTGGGCTACTACCTTCAGGTGGTGTTATTATAGATGGTTTATTGGATATAAGAACTAAAGACGGGACATTGGAGTGGTCAGAACTTTCACCATGTTGCATATCCGAAGTAAAGGGTACAACTGAAGGTAAAGGACTCAAGCAAGGCGGTGTATATGATGTAGTCCCGGTAGAAAAATCAATGTTATATTGTGGAAGCCAAGTGTCAAAAATACTAATAGCATGGGATGAATCAGGAGTGGTTCTTGTTGAGCAAGATCGCTTCTATGGAAAAAATCAATTCATCAAACACCACATGTCGAGAGAAACAAAAAAAAAATTTGTTAGAAGAATGAAAACACTTGTATCCTTTATATTTATCATTGTAGCCCACAAAAATACACAGAACAGTTTTAGGATCAAAGTTATGATGTCGTGTGTCCCATGCGTAAGGAAAATATTGAGAACCGAAGACTAGTAAAGAATATACAGGATGATTTCCATGCAAATAAAAAAAATATAGGATTTTAAAATTAATTGTCGATGATGGTAACCGATTAATAAGATAAACAGGCGTCGCAGTGAAAGCTTCTACCCACATAAATAATGGAGCACCACAATGAAAAAGCATGTTCATTCCTAATTCTCGAATAATTTTTTGGCGTCGTTAACAAAGTCAGATTTATGTTGTAGAGGAATAATCGATGTATATTTAGAAAAATCATTTACTAAACAAGCATAATACCTGAATTTTCCAAGAGATAAAACTGGAGCAAGACCCCACAAATCATAATGAATTTGTCATGTTCAAATTAAGAGAAAGACAATCTACTAAGCTTTCCTAATTGACAATTATCACAATGATGTTTAAACTTATTAGTTTTACAAATTCAGTTAACCCCTTATTTTTTTTAAATAATTGTAAAGCTGAAGACTGTGGATATCCTAAGCGATGATACCAAATTTCTGTCAAGCCAGATTTGAAACGATAGGAGAAATACAATTCTGGCGAGTTGGAGAGAACATAGAGATCACCCTTTCGCCTCCCTTTTATCATCGGTTTTCCTGTTTTCCATTCCTTAACACCAAAATCAACTGTCCTGTTGCAATTACCAAATTAATATCTAAGCAAAGAATCGGTCTGGATCCATCTCCTCTTTCTCCCTCTCTTCCGAAAATTGCTCAATTTTCTCTCTGCGGCAAGAAAAGTGGCGAGTGTCCTCTCTCTCCCGAAAATTTCTCCCAACGGAAAGAAAACGCAGGTAATTCTCTTCTTTAATTTCTAACGTCTTTTTTTTTCTCTTGTGAATTTTGTATACATTTTAGTATTTGTTTGGCTATTTTATAGATCATCTCTCTTTGAGTCTCTCTCTCTCTCAATTCCTAAATAATTTTATCTAATACGGATTCATCTCTCTCTAATTTTTTTGCTTCATTCGGATTCGGGTACAGCTGTAATCCACTTCTGAGATCTGAAGAATTTACGGCCGCGGTAACATCTGAGATCTGAGATACGGATTACGGCCGTACCCCGAATCCGAATGAAGGAAAAAAAATTATAGAGATGAATCAGTATCAGATAAAATTATTTAGGGATTGAGAAAGAGTGACTCAGAGAGAGATGATCTATAAAATAACCATACTAATACTCAAATTTATATAAAATTAACAAGAGAAAAAAAAAGAGACGTTAGAAATTAAAGAAGAGAATTACCTGCGTTTTCTTTCTTTCCGTTGGGAGAAATTTTTTAGAGAGAGAGGACACTCGCCACTTTTCTTTCTGTTGAGAGAAATTAAGCAATTTTCGAAAGAGATGGAGAAAGAGGAGATGGAACCAGACCGATTCTTTGCTAGGTATTAATTTGGTAATTGCAACCGGACAGTTGGACTTATTTTATTTTTTGGCCCGTGGGCAGTGGGCCATAGTCCATACAGAGCTACCAAAAAAATCTAAAGTGTACAAAAAAAAAAATTTGGAGACCCCATTGGGGAGGAGGCCCTAGGCGTAGGCCTAGCCTGCCTCCTCCTAGGGCCGGTCCTGGTGGTCTCCGGGGATTTGAAATCTTTAGTTAGGGGGAATATTTTGTTAGGTTTGTATTATTCTGTTGGAATATAATTAGTTAGGTGAAATAGGATCGGATGAAAGAACTTGAACGTAATTGGAAGAAATTTGGTTATTGAAGATGGAGTAGGCTTAGATTAGGACTTTGATTAGGTCTTAGAAATTAATGATAAGGATCAGAATTATTAGCAGGGGAGGATTTGAATGTATATGATTTATTTTTGGCTGTGGGGATTAATTTTTTTGTTTGTTTTGGAAATGGATAAGATCAGTATAAGATGGAGATTTGAAGGGTGGAATGGGTTTGGCAAGATTATAATCGGATGTATTGGATTTGATATTGTGAGGTGGGGGATTTAGTTACAACAATTCAATCGAGTTCCTAATTCTACTACGTTTCTGAAATATTAGTTCATATTTTGAATATCCGTAATATTATCAATATATTACCATATAAATCACTAGTTAATGTAAGATTAGGTTTCCTAGTTCTACTATGTTTCTGATTTAATTACTAACTAACTATTATGTATATATAAGAAGGTGGTATCCTGTGAATTGTGAAAGGAAACCATCTAAAAGTTCTCTATCCGGCTATTACTCTCCTTGCTCTGCTTCGTTATAATTAGAAGGTATGTTGATTTTTTACAGAAACTCAAATAAAAACTTACAGTATGTTTGTGACACGTAGACTTATTTTTCTGTTTAGATCTTTAAAAGTGTATTTATTTTTTCTGATCTTCCTTGTTGGTGTTGATCCATAATTAGTTGCATATATCGCAGCGCAACTCGATTGGATTAGTCCTATATACCAAAATGTGCCAAACTTCAGAGGATGCGTTGAAGGAAGCCGATCGTTGCTTCGGCCAAATGGACGTTCTTGGAGAAGCGTTAGAATCGACTATGTCGACAAGTGCCAATCCATCGGTGGAGGTTCTGCACAAGATGTGGCTTCAGTGGCGGCAAGAGAGGAAAAAGTGCCTGGAGGGCCTTCCGTCGGTTGCTGGCGACATTATCATCAACTACGATGAGTATGATTATGTCATTGATGATATCGTTGAAGATGATGATAAGGAAGCAATTGAACCAGTTCGTGATGATGAAAATGCAGACATCAATGATGATAATAACGCAGCCGCAATCGAACCTGAATTTGCTATTCCTTCAGTGGAGACTGTACCCGATACCGATACCGATGATTCCTTTGAGGTTGTTCCATTGGATTCAGAAGTGGACGGTGAATTGAGCATTCTTGAAAACGAAATCCTTACCGGTTACTGTAAATAAGATGTAGTCATACAATTTATTATTGGAGTCTTAAAACTTAGGGAAGTTTCTTCAATTTTTTCCATAAATGTTTTTCTTCTTCTGCTCTTACGAATTTTAGTTACTTTTTATTTATTTATTATGGTGTAATTTTAGAGCCCAGTTAATTGGTTCTTTTAATTTCTTCAAAGAGTATTAATTATTTTCGAATTTTTGTTACTATAATTGTTTAGGTGACAGTGTATATATTCGCAACACAAGATTATCTTGTGTTATATGCCGAAAAATTAGCTTTGATCGCTCTAGTATAATTTCCAATATGTTTTATGAAATTATCAAAGATATGTTGATTATAGCATTTTTTTTTTAATAATGATTGGATCAAGAAGATTTCATCCAAATTTTATTAAAGTGTTGTTCTATTGTCTATAAATGTAATGTTTTTTGTGTGTAGTTTTTGTTGTTGTAGTGGGTTTTGCAATTACTTTGACTACAACAAATACCTGCAATATATGAGAAAAAAAATCATTTATTCATAATAAGAATTTAAGAAAAATTGATAATAAATTATCTTACAAGTTACAACAAGGGTAGGTAAAAAAAAAAATCCTTTTTAATAAAATTCTTTTGTTGTTAATCCTTGATCATATGGACGCGACAATGGAATAGAAATGAGATCAATTTGTTAATGCTTGAGGACAAATGTGCAAAGGATCAAAGCCACTCACCAAATGCAGAGATCCGAGAGAAAAATGAACTTATGCGACGATTACGACTCGCTTATGAGTCCACCTAAAATTGCACCAACAGTTGATCATCATATTTCTTCCTTCTTTTATCTCAAGATTTGAAATGGATGTGAGAGTCGATAAAAGCGAACAATAAAATAAATCATCTAAAACAACGCAAAAATATATTCATCAAAATCAATCAGGAAAACGTCCAACAAAACAATAATACAACTGATGGGAAGAAGCACTTATATAGAGTTCGATTCATTATATTTTCGGACTGAAAGCCATTAGAGCCAATCCATGAAATGGAAATGGTCTCAATTACTAGTTCCGATCAACCGAAACCAGCAAGGTTTTTCTAAGATTTCTATTCTGACTGACTTGATCTAGCCTCCAGTCACGCAACACATCGCCTTGAACGGAATGAATATGCATAAATGCATCAAATGCTTTTAAAGGTTGTAAAAATAATTTATTTTATTTGTTTGATTTTCTGAAACAAAAACTTTGAAGTTTTGATCCGAAACTATATTGCTACTGATACTCATAAAATGATTCTGAAATACCAAGAACCATGGGATAAAGATGAGGAATATGTCTAATATAATTATGTAGATGCTAGACTTTGATGTACTTCAACCTAATTCATACATCTATTTCGTTAACAGAAGTAGTTCAAACATTCATCATGTGCTTATGGGAGACGTTTGTTTTTTCCTTAACGTATTGTGCTAGCATTTTAAAGTATAAATATTGCTTGTTTTTCATATTTTTATAGTGTACTTTAAAGTGTTGTTAATAATTTTTTCATCACTTTAAAGAACATTATATATATATATATATATATATATATATATATATATATATATATATGTATTAAAAACATTCATTAGCAGAAATTAAAAAGCATAAGTTCTAAATTTTTTTATTTGCATAACAACTCAATTAATCTCGGAAGAGAGGTCATTTGATACATATTGGCTACTTGAGTACTATTTACAATAAAATGTAAAATAATAAACATAACAAAATGACTATTGCTTATTGACAACTCTTAACCCTTGAGTAGTCTATCACGGGAGTGATGGAACAAGGCTGATGATAGATACTTTCCATGACAATGCGTTATGAAACTGGAATCAAGTTAATGGTTCAATTCATATGCCATATAAATTGTGATAGTTTATAGGGAATAAGTCATTTCCTAGCAAAAGCCAATGACAGAGTGATAGAACCAATTCAGAGTACACAATAAGCCAAATTTTTATTATAGGAAATGTTGTGAGAATTCGAGTTCAAGCAATATTTCTGTAAGCTAAATTATGCTGGTTTGATCATGCAGAGAAAACTTAGGCACGGGATGATTTTGTTCTCTGAATTCTATATAGACTCGATCACAAAGGATAATGTCAAATCTACTGTGATGTTTAGTTAACTAAACAGATATTATCCTTCATTAGAAACCTTCAGATGTAAAAGAAATATAAGACAAGACTGATGGAACGATATCGAGCTACATTGTTCGGTCTAGTCCAAAAGGAAATATGTGAGCTACTTTCCCGAGCACTAAAGTCCTTGCCACTATACCAAACCTGGAGCAGTTAGAGGGATTCTGTAAGAATGGCACATCATACTTGGTTTTTCGGTTGAGGAAGAGCTTGTATCGTCTGAAGCAGGCTCCGAGGTAGTGGTACAGGAAGTTCGAATCGTTTATGGGGGAGCATGGTTATGCACGGAAGACGTCTGACCACTATGTATTTGTGAGATAATTTGTTGAGGCTAATTTCATTATTTTACTGCTGTATGATGATGATATACTACTGGTGGGTCAGAACGCCACTAGGATAGCGGAGATGAAGCGCAACTGGGTGCGGCCTTCTCTATGAAGGATTTGGGCACAACAAAGACTATTATTGGGGTGGAGATCAGTCGAGAGAGAGAGAGAGAGAGAGAGAGAGAGTCAAAGCTGCTACACTTGTCCCAAAAGAAATACATTCACCGGTTACTTCAGCGTTTCGGGATGGACGGGTCGAAGAAATTAACCCTCTTGCGGCTCATTTTAAGTTCATTGAGAAGCACTATCCATCTACCTAGGACGAGAAGAAAGATATGGAGCGGGTTCCATATGCCTCAACTGTGGTAATCTCATGTATGGTATGATGTGTACGAGGCCAGGCATCGCTCACGTAGTTGGCATAGTTAGCAGGTATCTTTCAAATCCTGGAAGGGTACATTAGAGTGTGGTCAAGTGAATTCTACGATATCTTCATGGTAGTGCCGATTGGAGACTTTCTTTTGGTGGTGATGAGCCAAAGATGGTTGGACATACCAACGCTGATATTGTAATGCCCCGTACCCTCACGGTGCATTACGCTGAGATTTTGAATGGAAAAAGTATTGATCGAGTTCATTTTGTGTACAAGTGGTGTGCAGAGTTCAGTACAATCAAAGAAGCGCCTCGCACGGGTTGAGGCATGGTCGTCATACAGTGGAATCTATGGGTTCGTTCAAAGCAGTGTAGAGATAGAGGATTCGTACGATAATGTCGTCTTCCTTAGTCCGATCGAATCGTTGATTTGGAGAGCACGGCCTGCTTGCACAGTCTTACCAATTAAGTAGATCATGCTTCAGATCGTACCACGAATTCAAGAAATCAACCGTATTGGCAAGACATAGTGCTAAGAAGATTTTGACTTGGTGAGTGAGATCTATCTCTTCTCCTCTACTCTTCATGCCTAAAAAAAATGGACACTAGTGTGCATGGATTTTCGGAAGATCAGTTGGTGTGGTTCGGTTGAGTAGAGGCATTTCTTCAAGAATATTAAGATAGATCAATGATAGCTAGAACGTGGATGACATTTTTAGGGGCATGCATAAAGAGTACGTAACAGTTGTTGTACAACCCCACGGAACTGCAAATGTGAAATAGACTGGAGCGTGGATTGCACACGAGGATCAAGTCAAGATATTTTATTAAGAGAAGCGTGCATTTGTGGTTCAAAACCAGGCAACTGTCGATAGGATTTGGTGCTATTGGAACATTGGACTTGGAGCTTATTGATGGGGCATGGTGCCATAAAACCCGTAATGATGTGGCATTATGTCTTTGTGTGTGGGACCTCGGGTCTCGCTAACTAGAACATGGGATGATAGGAACACGGAAGAGAATGATATCATCGAGAATGCATATTATGGCAAATGAAACCTTATACGGTCATGGGCATGCCGAAGTACAAGGTGATGGTTCTTCGAATGAGTAGTATCGGTAGCTCCGGTACCATTCGACCTAGGAAGAACTAGTTGATTCATCGTGTGAACAAAGAAGGGGCATGGGGTATTACGGGACTTCAGCTGGGATTGCGCTCCATATTGGATTATTGTGCCGTATATACAGATAAGTGGGGGCCTTCAATGGGGCTAGCCGTCCACACGTGAAGCATTCACCATTTGCCACGAATTGCTCTATATAGTTGGCTTGTGAGTCGCTAGTGACCTTCACTTCATATAGATAGCATCCATGTAGTTATTTGTTTCAGTTTGAGGAGTAGCATTTTGGTTTGTACTGTTGATTTTAATTATCGTGCTTTATTTCTGTTACGTTAGTTAGTAACCGAGTTATGCCGGGTGACATGGGTTGCATATATCATTAATTTTACTGTCCGATGTTTAAATAGAACTCACTCAATGGCTTGCGTGATTGAAATGCTTAGTGATTCAATGCTTACCATATTTCACCTACTTTAACTTCTTGAAAGAAATGTAACCGCTCTTATGCATAGATGTTTTACTATTTTTTCTAACATGTCATGCCACTGCCATGTAATCTATCTAGGCTCAAGTAGAAAGATCACGATTTAATAACTGTTTGCTTCACATGATTACATAGTATTGGTTTAGGCGAGTGGGTTATCCCGCTCACCAGTACAACTATATACTGAACCATGTTTGTGGGCATTCTTTTCAGGTTCTCTGGTATGATAGCTTAGCTTGGATAAACGGGACATGATGCATGGAACGACGAGTACCTTTATGGGTAAGAGAGAGCAAGAGTGTTGTAAGCCTTCGTACATTTGGACCCTTTGAGGGATTCATTTCGTATACTCTGATGTGTTTTTAGTTGTGTAATGTCCGTGAAAGCCTTCATAGCATCTTCATTTGGACCCTTTGAGGGCTTCACTTCATATACTCTGATGTGTTGTTAGTTGTGTAATGTTCCACGTACAACGGTTCACTAATGGAGCACTTACAACTTTGACTCGATTGAGAATCGAGTCTCGGAAAAAACTTTATCGTCTAATCAATCACGGACGAAATGCAATGAAGCCTTCCAAATGATGGAATGGCTTTAAATGAATCCAAGAGTTTTCGTTGGATGTTTTGCTGCTTGGTTTTGTGTTGCTTTAAGTTTTTTCTTGCTTTCAATGATTTAGTTTTAATGACTCACTTTCCTCGTTTGTGTATTTATTTCGAATAGTAAGAAAAAGATATCGAAGGATGCTAACCAAGTATTGTTGCAATTTTAGGACGCATAACCAAGGAGTGATCGCTGCATAAGGCTTTCCCATTCTCTCGCGTTGATTAAATCGGTGAGTAACTTTGGCCCTTCGATGAATCCTTTGGTCTGTAGGCCTTAATAAAATAAATTTCTAGTTCATTCAGTTGCATATTCCTCTGCTCAATGATATCACCATACAAAGATAATAATTTAAAAAAGATAAAAATTTGCATGCTAGATTAGTAGAACTGCTATCTTACTTTTTCATATAAAAGAACTACACTTGAAACTTAGAATTGTTATTGAACTCGTTCAGAGAATTGATGCTTGACCCTTATCGCTTGAATCAAATCGAATATGAAAGATTGTCTTATTGAAGAGCTAAGGCTCTATAGAAATAAGATAATGCATATTGTTCAAACTGTTGCAATAAAAAAATTCTAGTCTGATAGAATATTGTTTATCCCACGGTCTCGGACAACTTGTGCACAAGGTATCGGGTCTCTCGAGTGGTATCATGGGGCATAGGGAACCGTTCAGCCTGGGAGAGGATAATCGGAATACCCTGAGACAATAAAGTTCTCGCTATTAGGTGAGTATTTATGTCTATTAGTTAGCTGGTTCATGTGTCAAAGCAGCCATTTGAGCATATTTTGGTGTAGTACTAGGCCGTGATAACACCGCTACTAATCATAGATTTTTATGGACCATTATGTAGTTAGGTCGCATGCTAGGTTTATCTTCTATTCATACTTGACACTTGATGCCAACACAGATGCATGAGTTGTATACATATATGCAAATTATTGCTAACTTGTATGTCTACTGTAGGGATAACCGTTCGGCCATGGATAAAATTTATCATATGCGTAGTTAAATCGATTGTTGATGTTTCTTTGCATGAATTGTTAAAAAAAACTGTAAAACCCCCTTCCTAAAAATCGTATATACTTTTTTATTTATTAATTATTAATTAAATTGTAGTAATTAGTGGCTAAATAGGAGAAATAGATTTTTAATAATTTTTATTTTAGGTGTTCGGGCACTTAGAGGATTTATGGGACCATCAGGAATTTTTCGGAATTTATTCCATGTAGGAGACCCCTTGAGCAGTTGCTAGCTTAACGATGTGCATTATTCTAATCTATAAATTTCTTATGAGTATATATATATATATATATGTATATATATATATTTAAAAAGAAAAAGAAAAAGAAAAAGAAAAAAAAGAAATTAATAATATAATAATAACTACACTAATAATAATACAACTAATAACATTACTAGCAAACTTGCTAGCATTCCAACTAGCAAACTTGCTAGTATTCCAACTAGCAAACCAACCATTCCACAACACCATTCCCACAAAGCCACAGCAAACCATTACAAGTATTCACTATTATATATATATATATATAATAGTTATATATATATAATAGTTATATATATATTTAATAACTACTAATAATCACCACAACTTGCTAGCATTCCAGCTAGCAAACTTGCTAGTATTCCAACTATCAACGTTTGCAACCTAGCAAAATCCATTCCACATGCTACAGCCGAACACCCCCCCCTTTTATTCCCACAGCACAGACCCCCCCTTGCCCATTAGCCGCGACCAAACCATCTCTCTTCCTATTCATATTATATATATATATATATATATATATATATATATATATATATATATATATATATATATATATATATTTATTTATTTATTTATCTTTCATAAAACCCTAACCTAAAATCTCCAGACCCTCCTCTTCTCATCTAGACCTAGAGAGAGCCGCCATCGCAGCCAGAGAACCCCGCCAGGCCGTCCAAACCAATCCCGACGATCGCGACCCCGCGCACTACAGATTCCCACACGAGGTACCTTCGCTCCGGAGTTGTTTCCCGTCGACTCGCTCATCCAAACGTTGTTCCGTCTTCACCGGTATGCTCACCCTTTAACCCTCTCCCATATTTGTATAATAACAGATCTCGAACAACGTGTACCCATAGGCGAAAACAGCGCCCAATTTGGTGCGAGCAGACCGAATTCTGGGATCGCAGAAAACTATGGTGACCACCCATGTTGCCGAGTTCGTATCTCCCACCACAGAGATCCGAATTCGGTTATTCTTTTTGATATGTGTAGAATACATGACTTAGTTTATTTTTTGTAAAATAACTCTAGATTATTAACTGTTGTGGACAGAATTAAATTCGTCACAAAACCCTACGAACCCACTTTTCCAGATTTCCAAAAGTTATGAAACGGAGCGCGCCCCGCCAAACGGGACCGCCCCACCGTGTACCAAGTGTACCGAACGGTGCACGCCGCATAACCGGACACGTAAAAATTTGTGGTAACTGATTCGGACGCGTGTGCGCGCCAGAATCAGGCCGTATCCGCGGACACACCCCGTGTCGCAACTTTTGTGGAACTCACACGTATTTTGTGCACACTTGTCAGATTGTGACGAAATTTGTGCCACTAGACTCGTGGTAACGCGCGGGTCCTGTGACCCAATTTTCACGCAATTCTGAGACGGTTGACCAAATCGCCAATTAGCGGGGCCCACAGTTGACTTTTTGGACAAAATTGTGTTCGGCTCATCGAAATCCACATTTGGATATACCGTTGGGTTCGTATTGACATTTAGAATTGTTTGACCTATAGTTTATCCCATTTAGAGACTGTTACCCTTGGCACATTTTTCGGTGCAAAGTGGGCAACCCGTGGACCCCACTTTTACCCGAAATTACCGTTTTGCCCCTGTGTCCAAATTGGACGAAAGGGAAGTACTTTTTAGCTATTTTGCTTATTCTGGGAACGTTGGTGATGTTTATTTCAGCATCCAGAGACGTTCATTCTGAGGCCGTAGCTTCTGACTCTTGGTGTTGACATCGGGACACTACATCTTGCAGCTTTCTTGCCAGGCAAGATACCTTGCCAAATTGCTTACAGTATTTTGCATGCTTAGTATATTTCTCTATATTTATTGCTTTTCTGTTTATTTATTGCATGTATAGTTCCTTTCAGTCATTACTATATATTAGATATGTTGACACACACATGGCACTTAGTATCATAGAGGACAATCATTAGACGTATGGGCTTTTAACCACTATGGTAAACCGTAGTATATAGTTCGCACTACGGGCGTGTGTCGCGCTGGTCGCTACCCCAGCGGTATATCGATTTCTAGAGTCTCGCTGGTCGCTACCCCCGCGGTATGTCGATTTCTGATGTCCATTGACGTGTGTGTGAGTTGTGAGGTAGATCGAGTAGCCTACCCTTGCCCATACGTCGAAAAGTTGTCCTCATTTGCATTCATATAGATTGTCTTGTACAACATACTTATTTATTTTCAAATTATATGCATGTTTACTGTATTCAAGTTGGCTCACTTTTTCTGTATCTTGTTACGTCCCTCTGAGGACCTGGTCCCTTGCCAGGTATAGACGACCAAGAGTATCCGCAGGAGTACGGGCCTGGACCTGACGCATTACTTTCTGCCGAGGAGGTCTTACCTTCTGAGCATCGTTGATTATCTAGCGATGGATTCTTTAGCTGATACATTTCTGTCTTCACATTATTTTATATTGGAGACTTTATACTCCTCTCTCATTTTAGTTTTGGATATAGTCATTGGTAGTGGATTTGTCTCCACCCGACTATTATTTTGGGATATTTCAGACTCCTTAATCTAGTTTAGTATTTCTTTTCTATGACTTATTGTGTGGATGAGATTAGCATATCTGTGACTTATGACATTATATATACCACATGTGAGTTTATATTCATATTACAGCGTACATATGGGGTATGGTTTCCATATATTGGAGTTGCCATATCCATGCGGCTGGCATGCTTACGTGTCCTAGTCCTACGTATTTTGGGACTGGGGCGTGACATGTTTTTGTGGTGGCCCATGCAAGTCGAGTTAGCCGTTTCAGTTACGTAACTGTACCGAGCGGACCTGCACCTAGGATTAGAATTTTAGATCTCATCCACACTTGACTATAACTTACCTTCCTTCCAACATGTCCTACTTAAGTTCTTGCATCTTGCTTGATTCATGTACTCTTCTTAATCCTTCGTCCACCTCTTGCAGAGAGATGAATTTGCATAACGGGCATGTCGCCACTGGGGATAATACGTCTCCAGGGGACGACGACCAATCACTAGGAGTGACCTCAACAACACCTCTTTTTCCCGGACCGGATGGACCGACTAGCAATCTAATTCCATCAACCCCTTCCACGATACCTAATGGGACTTTTTCAGCTCCACTAGCACCGCAAGATGGCCAAGTGCAGCTGTTCCAATTCTTTCAGATGATAATACAGGAACAGAGGCAGCAAACAGCAAAGCAGAGGCTAGAATTTCTGGTAGCACTTGAGAGATTGGCTGCACTAGCCCCTATACCAACCCAGGCACTAGTTTCAGTACCACAAGCTCGGATTGGTTCAGTCAAGGACTTTGTGCAGATGGTCCCTAAGCCATATAAGGGCAATGAGAGTCCAGAGGAGACCACGAACTGGATTGCCAATACCAAGAAGTTGTTAGAGGCATCACAATTACCTTCTGATCTATGGATGATAGGCGTAAGGACTCAGTTAGAAGGCAACGCGCATCACTGGTGGGAATCAATGGAGCGCCAGTTGGGTACGCGTCAGACTTGGGAACAATTCTTGGAGTGCTTTGAGAAGAAGTACTTCCCGGATACAGTAAGGGACGCATTGTACGATCAGTTCCTCCATCTAGAGCAAGGGGACAAGACGGTTAATGAGTATGACGCAGAGTTTAGCCGTCTCAGTAAATATGGCACAGTCCTAATACCTAATGACTTGGAGAAAGCTAAGAGGTTTCACCGCGGGCTGACTCAGGAGCTCCAGCACTATACTAGCTCACAGTCCCGGATCTCTTATGCCGAGTTATTGATAGAGGCCAGGATTCAGGAGGCCATCAGCAAGGGAAACAAAATTCAACAGAGAAGTCGCCAAGGACCAATAAGGATACAGCAAGGAGGACCCATTCGACACCCTTTGACACGCCAGCAATCAGATAGTGCTGCACTATATCCAACCAAGGACCCCCGTACTTGTCATTTTTGTGGTAAGATAGGTCATATTTATAGAGACTGTCATCGTCGATTGGGACTGTGCATGATATGTGGATCAAGTCACCATCAAACCCGAAGATGTCCTCAACAGAACTAGAGACCTATGGCATTAGAATCAGGAACACCGCATACACCCTCAAGTATAGAAGACCAAAGGGACCCACCACTGCTTCTACAGTCTGCACAAATAGAGGGGACTAGACCCCAGTTGAACAACCAAGGACAAGGCCAAGCACTCATTATGACAAGTATGGGAGAGCAGACACGGGAAGCCGTAGATACAGGTGCTACCTTTTAGTTATAATTGTCTTTGCATACTCATAACCCCATTGTGACAAGATCTTAGATGTACAAATAGATGTAGAATTATATATATGGTAGCTTAGCAGTTATGAGGATGTATGTATATTTTACCCAGATGGCATACACGCGATGCTAATGGATGACGTGAGTAGCAGTAGTAGTATTCTTTCCCTATCCTTATCTCGCCCTCTTGGTGACTCACTCCTCCTTTTATATTCGTTTCTTATCTCGTGCTTAACTCTTTCTATCATAGTCGTATCTTTCGTGCCATTATGAATTATTGATTTATGTCAACCTTATCCTTATTTTGTTAGTTAAAACATAAATGTGTAGTAATGCTTGATAACTAAGGATGAGTTCTTAATATGTATATGCACTATAGCAATATCTGTATTCTTTATTAGTTTAACCCTTAAGTAGCACCATGTAGCCTAGTAGAAATTGTTAGATCATTTGAGCTAGATCATACCCCTAATAGTTAGTCAAGACCTTAAGTGTTTCCCTAAAACCTTAGACTATGCCTAGGAAAGAGTTGAAGGCACTTGTTACGAACTGATGGCTATGACAAATCATTGGCGAGGTAGCGACAGTTGCAGCCAGACGATTATGGTAGAATAGTCGAATTACTTGCAGCCATACTGGCCAGGTGGCGTAGCAGTATTAGACTATGATACTTGACGGTTATGGGAAAAAGTCATAGTTATGAGATTCTAGACAGGTATCCCAAGATTCTCGACCCAATAAATATAATTGCCTTACAATCTAGACAATAGCTTCAAAGAAGGTGACCACTAGTAGAATTCTTGTAAGTTGGGTAGTGTAGACGAGTTAGAGGACGATAGAATAGTGTATGGACAATAGATGATGAAGTGTTAGAATGGCAGACTATGAGTTTAGGAGTCCTGCTAGACACCAATGTAGTGTAATATCTATAGTGATCACTATGAATATGGGTTAGTGTCAATTTCGAGGACAAAATTTTTATAAGTTGGGTAGAATGTAAAACCCCTTCCTAAAAATCGTATATACTTTTTTATTTATTATTTATTAATTAAATTGTAGTAATTAGTGGCTAAATAGGAGAAATAGATTTTAAATAATTTTTATTTTAGGTGTTCGGGCACTTAGAGAATTTATGGGACCATCAGAAATTTTTCGAAATTTATTCCATGTAGGAGACCCCTTAAGCAGTTGCTAGCCTAACGGTGTGCATTATTCTGATCTATAAATTTTTTATGAGTATATATATATATATATGTATATATATTTAAAAAGAAAAAGAAAAGAAAAGAAATTAATAATATAATAATAACTATACTAATAATAATACAACTAATAACTTTACTAGCAAACTTGCTAGCATTCCAACTTGCAAACTTGCTAGTATTCCAACTAGCAAACCAACTATTCCACAACACCATTCCCACAAAGCCACAGCAAACCATTACAACTATTCACTATTATATATATAATAGTTATATATGTCACGCCCCAAACTCCCGCAAGCCCAATAGTCCCCGCTGAACGTGAAATCACCACGTTGCAGCTCTCCCGCGGGACAATCGTTCTCTTCGGGACGTGATGCCGTACGAGCCTGGAGTTGCGCTCGTACAAGGCGATGTTGTTAAACACCAAAGTTATCATCGAAACAACCAAGTTACAGCGGAAGCCGTTTGTGTACCAAGCACACAATCAGAGTATACGTAGCGAAGCTCACGATAGGGTCCAAATGAAATGCCCCGAGGCAATGCCACAAAGGCGATGCCACGGAGACGATGAAATCTCTTGCTCTTTTCTCTAGCCCACAAAGGTACTTACAGTTCATACATCTTGTCCCGTATATCCAAGCAGTGCCACTACGCCTGCCTACCTGAAATATTGCCCACAAACGTGGGTCAGTACACAACCGTACTGGTGAGCGGGGTAACCCACTCGTCTAAGCCGACACTAAGTAAAATAGTGAATGCAACCAGTTATATGGTGATCTTTCTAGTTGAATCTAGATTCGTTTCATGGCATATGAATGACATGTTAAGGAAAGCAGTAAAGTAGTTTAAGCATGCAAGCATTCAACTCAAACCAAACGACAAGCATTTATATAACCGACCCGTCTTACTCAATGCCATCGCTTGCACGATAACATATCGAACCATCAGTCTCGCCTCAATAACCATCCTCAACCGAAGTTTATATAATCCCAAACTCGAGTGCACACTCTTGCCGAGGCAAGGTGGCCGCGCCTACACGATGCACAAACCAACCAAAGTAAAGCAAGCCAACATTTATTCTATATGAAGTCACTGGCCAAAGGCCATAAAGGACATTGATCGGACTGATCAATGCGGTTCTATTCGAAGCAGCGCTAAGTAGCTTACCCACCTGAATCGCATCCAACCGCTGGTACCGCGCCCAAGATGCGTTACCCAAATTGTCTCCTCCATGGCCGAACGGTCCCGGTGCCCCGGAGCACCCGTTCGAGGAAACCAAACCCTGTGCCACCCAGGTTGTCCGTGACTATGCAGACACGTAGGTATGACGAGAGGATCGAATATTCTCGTCCCATCAAGCGATCGTAGACTCGTTCAACCGGTATCCAACCAAACATCCATAACCATTCTTCCAACATATCCATTCCAAGGAATCCAAATCTCGACCTCAAGATATAGCCCAAGGCACCAAAATACCCAGTGTTTCACATTGCCGCTTTACAACAATGTATTCCGAATTGGTGCAACACCCATGCTCAAAGCCAAACCCATGGCACAATGCCGTATCAGTGGCACAATACCCCATTCGTGGCACAATGCCCCATCAAGCGGCACCATACCTCGCCGATGCAGTTGTTCGGTTTCGAACCACAACTGCTCGCTTTACAAGACAAAGCGACCAAGTGATACTCGCGCCACATTTGCACGTTCGCTCGCCCAAATTCCCAATATTCCCATTGCCTCAAAGTATCATTCCAACTTGTATAATTCCAACCGTCCATAGCATAATCCCAAGTATCCAACCGACTGCCTCAAATGTATAATCCAGCTATCATTCCAACTATCCAACGCGCTAATCATTTTTAAGCCACAATCCTACCAAGCCAACGATGCATGCCTCAGTGTAGTGATTCCCGAGTTTCAGCCCAAGTGTTTAAGCCATTTACGTGTTTTCTATATTATTAGGCATGAAAGAGTAGAGGAGAAGGGAAAGAGCCCACTCACAATGATTGATCCCGTTAGGCATCCTGTCCTGCCGATACGGCCAATCCCTTGAACCCGTGGTCCGATGCAAGCGCGATCTACTCAACTGGTATGACCGTGCGAGCAGGCCGTGCTCTCCAAATCATCCGACCGATCGGACTAAGGAAGACGGCATTATCGCTTCCATTCAGCTATTCAGTAATGTTCTGAACGAACACCTGATTTCCATCGAACCCGCTAGCCATCTGCACATTGAAACCAACTCGATTAATTCTTCTTCCCAAAATTCAACATTTCAAATGTAACCAGCATTTGATTTATTCAATCTGACTCAGCGTAACGCTCCGAGCGGTTGCGGGGCGTTACATAATATACCACTTAGAATCAGGTTCGTCCACGAACCGTGCTGGTACTCATTCCTATCACCTGCCACAATCCAATTCCATGGATCTGCTCTAAGCAACTCACATATTCACGATTTCTGACTCTGCATCTCGTTCTGCTGAACGCTCGTACAAATTCCACAAATTCCCACATCCTCCTTGCAGCTCAATACGAATTCTTCGTATCGCTTAGTTTTGGATTGTACATATATTTAAGGCGTCCCTAAAATACATATATTTCAGCCGAGCTTTACGATAACAAATTTGAACAAGTTACAAGGGTATCTTTATGTTCGAGGCGTCCATTTGCTTTGCTCCCAATTGAACCAAATTACGATTTCCATCCAACATATTCGCTCGAGAACTATTCTCAATTATGCAGATTTTCCACCGACTCAATGAGTTCGCGTTTCAACTCAATCCATCCAACAATTTCTGAAAAATCAGTACTAGCAACATCCCAAATATAATTCATGCACCGAACGATAATCTCAACTGATACTACCCCAGTTATGCGACTTACCCAAATATCAACTTTGCTTAGATCAGCTCAGCCCAACACATTTCTGCCATCTCAATATCTCACAGGGTGAATATCTATATTGAGGTTCGTGTGATCCACGAAGATCTCGTCGCCACGCCAAAGGGATAGTGTCGCTACGATTTCAACGTGGACACACTCGCCACAATTCTTAGGTTGCACATGGAATAGTCCTTCGCGCTGCTTCCACTGCCTCGAAGCATAGAATATCATATTTGCCTTCCGAACGAGCACGCTTCCCAGAATAAGTTCTGAGACATCTTGTAAATCTGAGGCAAATCTGTCCCTTCCAGTATTCGCAAGGATCTGATCTGAACGAGCCATTGCTTTAACTTCACGAGCTAGTTTCACAGTCGTCAATTTATATGAATGCTATTCCCTTCCAGGGCACGATGAGTCAGAGGCGATGCCATCGATATAAATCTGCGAATCTGAATCTCATCGGTTGACTAGGCTACCTTCCACCATCGCTTCGATCTTCCGGCTGCATCTTCAGCTGAAGACTATCCCAAGGGTCTCTCGAATCCAACACTCAGTCAATAAGCCAAATCTCATTGCTCACATCTGCCCTCGACGCATTGCCAAATATGCCGCCTCAAGGGTCGTTCTATGGGTTTACCATATTCATATCCAATTTAGCGGTCAAGTCGCTTAGGGTCAGCTGTCCCGAAGCTACGCTCGATAATTGTAATCATCACGATGGACAGTTACTATAAACCATGCTATATCTCATCTGCAAATCCGAATCAAAACTCCAACCATTCATCCGAGCGAAGTTCCCGAATCCGAGAACCGCGCTCGTTGAAACCGTCTTCTATCAATCCGTCATTTTGTCCTGAATCCATCAAATTTCCGAATTGCATGTTCGATTCTCGTACTACTACTTGCAATGATTCTCGAAACCCAAGACTTGCTCAACTTCACATCCGTTTGCCACGTCCCACATTGCACGTCCAACTTACTCGAGCAGCACTGTGATTCGTCCCTATGTTGCTCTCACATTTAGCTATCTTCAAAAGTCCGTCCGCCACAATCTTGCCCTCCGTTGTTGCCAAAATCCGTCCACGTCTTCCGGAGAATCCGTCTTCCATCGTTGCAACATCTTGCCCAAAAATTCTATTTCTACCAAACCTGAGTCAACATCTCGAGCAGCAATATCCAAAATCTTCAAGTTTGTGTGAATCCATCGCATTGTCCCTCCAATCCAAGTTCGTGTTTCATTACTCAACCAACAGCTCAAATGCGTTGCCCAAAATCGTAGTCCGTGCTCGCTATCATTTAATTCACCCATCGCTCGTTCAAGCGCATCCCAGTTGTTTCACATTGCCGCTTTACAGCAATGTATTCCGAATTGGTGCAACACCCATGCTCAAAGTAATATCCATGGCACAATGCCCCATTCGTGGCACAATGCCCCATCAAGCGGCACCATACCTCGCCGATGCAGTTGTTCGGTTTCGAACCACAACTGCTCGCTTTGCAAGACAAAGCGACCAAGTGATACTCTCGCCACATATGTATGTTCGCTCGTCCGAATTCCCGACGTTCCTAGTATTCCCATTTGCCTCAAATGTATCATTCCAACTATCCAAGTAAAATCCCAAGTATCCAACCGACTGCCTCAAATGTATAATCCAACTATCGCATCCAAATATCCAACGCATAAACCATATCAAGCCACAATCCTACCAAGCCAACGACGTACACTCTATGCACGCCTCAGTATAGTGTTTCCCGAGTTTCAGCCCAAGTGTTCAAGCCATTTACGTGTTTTCCATATTATTAGGCATGAAGGAGTAGAGGAGAAGGGAAAGAGCCCACTCACAATGATTGATCCCGTTAGGCATCCTGTCCTGCCGATACGGCCAATCCCTTGAACCCGTGGTCCGATGCAAGCGCGATCTACTCAACTGGTATGACCGTGCGAGCAGGTCGTGCTCTCCAAATCATCCGACCGATCGAATTAAGGAAGACGGCATTATCGCTTCCATTCAGCTATTCAGTAATGTTCTGAACGAACACATAATTTCCATCGAACCCGCTAGCCATCTGCACATTGAAACCAACTCGATTAATCCTTCTTCCCAAAATCCAACATTTTAAATGTAACCAGCATTTGATTTATTCAATCCGACTCAGCGTAACGCTCCGAGCGGTTGCGGGACGTTATAATATATATATTTAATAACTACTAATAATCACCACAACTTGCTAGCATTCCAACTAGCAAACTTGTTAGTATTCCAACTAGCAACGTTTGCAACCTAGCAAAATCCATTCCACATGCTACAGCCGACCCCCCCCCTTTTATTCCCACAGCACAGACCCCCCTTGCCCATTGGCCGCGACCAAACCATCTCTCTTCCTATATATATATATATATATATATATATATATATATATATTTATCTTTCATAAAATCCCAACCTAAAATCTCCAGACCCTCCTCTTCTCATCTAGACCTAGAGAGAGCCGCCACCGCAGCCAGAGAACCCCTCCAGGTCGTCCAAACCAATCCCGACGATCGCGACCCCGCGCACTACAGATTCCCATACGAGGTACCTTCGCTCCGGAGTTGTTTTCCGTCGACTCGCTCAACCAAACGTCGTTCCGTCTTCACCGATATGCTCACCCTTTAACCCTCTCCCATATTTGTATAATAACAGACCTCGAACAACGTGTACCCATAGGCGAAAATAGCGCCCAAGTTGGCGCGAGCAGACCGAATTCTGGGATCGCAGAAAACTGCGGTGACCACACATGTTGCCGAGTTCGTATCTCCCACCACAGAGATCCGAATTCGGTGATTCTTTTTGATATGTGTAGAATACATGACCTAGTTTATTTTCTGTTAAATAACTCTAGATTATTAACTGTTGTGGACAGAATTAAATTTGTCATAAAACCCTGCGAACCCACTTTTTCAGATTTCCAAAAGTTGTGAAACAGAGCGCGCCCCGCCAAACGGGACCGCCCCACCGTATACCAAGTGTACCAAATGGTGCACGCAGCATAACCGGACACGTAAAAATTTGTGGTAACTGATTCGGACGAGTGTGCGCGCCAGAATCAGGCCGTATCCGCGGACATACCCCGTATCGCAACTATTGTGAAACTCGCACGTATTTTGTGCACGCTTGTCAGATTGCGACGAAACTTATGTCACTGGACTCGTGGTAACGCGCTGGTCCTGTGACACAATTTTCACGTAATTCTGAGACGGTTGACCAAATCGCCAATTGGCGGGCCCCACAGTTAACTTTTTGGATAAAATTGTGTTCGGCTCATCGGAATCCACATTTGGATATACCGTTGGGTTTGTATTGACATTTAGAATTGTTTAACCTATAGTTTGTCCCATTTAGAGACTGTTACCCTTGGCACGTTTTTCGTTGCAAAGTGGGCAACCCGTGGACCCCACTTTTACCCAAAATTACCGTTTTGCCCCTGTGTCCAAATTGGACGAAAGGGAAGTACTTTTTAGCTATTTTGCTTATTCTGGGAACGTTGGTGATGTTTATTTCAGCATCCAGAGACGTTCATTCTGAGGCCGTAGCTTCTGACTCTTGGTGTTGACATCGGGACACTACATCTTGCAGCTTTCTTGCCAGGCAAGATACCTTGCCAAATTGCTTACAGTATTTTGCATGCTTAGTATATTTCTCTATATTTATTGCTTCTCTGTTTATTTATTGCATGTGTAGTTCCTTTCAGTCATTACTATATATTAGATATGTTGACACACACATGGCACTTAGTATCATAGAGGACAATCATTAGACGTATGGGCTTTTAACCACTCTGGTAAACCGTATTATATAGTTCGCACTACGGGCGTATGTCGCGCTGGTCGCTACCCCCGTGGTATATCGATTTCTGGAGTCTCGCTGGTCGCTACCCCCGCGGTATGTCAATTTCTGATGTCCATTGACGTGTGTGTGAGTTGTGAGGTAGATCGAGTAGCCTACCCTTGCCCATACGTCAAAAAGTTGTCCTCATTTGCATTCATATAGATTGTCTTGTACAGCGTACTTATTTATTTTCAAATTATATGCATGTTTACTGTATTCAAGTGGGCTCGCTTTTTCTGTATCTTGTTACGTCCCTCTGAGGACCTGGTCCTTTGCCAGGTATAGACGACCAGGAGTATCCGCAGGAGTACGGGCCTGGACCTGACGCATTCCTTTCTGCCGAGGAGGTCTTACCTTCTCAGCATCGTTGATTATCTAGCGATGGATTCTTTTAGCTGATACACTTCTGTCTTCACATTATTTTATATTGGAGACTTTATACTCCTCTCTCATTTTAGTTTTGGATATAGTCATTGGTAGTGGATTTGTCTCCACCCGACTATTATTTTGGGATATTTCAGACTCCTTAATCTAGTTTAGTATTTCTTTTCTATGACTTGTTGTGTGGATGAGATTAGCATATCTGTGACTTGTGACATTATATATACCACATGTGAGTTTATATTCATATTACAGCGTACGTATGGGGTATGGTTTCCATATATTGGAGTTGCCATATCCATGCGGCTGGCATGCTTACGTGTCCTAGTCCTACGTATTTTGGGACTGGGGCGTGACAAGAATATAGTCAACTAGAAATATCACATAATAATCATGCTAGCTTTACATGTTTACTTAGTATAGATTTCTAGGTGAGTTTGACCAGGTCGCTCACCAATACAAGTTGAGTACTGACCCATGTTTGTGGACAAATCTCCAGGTTCTTGTAGCAAGAGTTTGGCAAGCATTTTGAAGCTTTAGGAGTGCATCCCCTCAAGCAAAAATGTGCTCGTGCTGCTTCCTTAGCTTTCTCTCCAGTATGCAAGCTCTTCTTTTACTAGATGTCTTTTTTGGTCCTACTAAAATGATATGATGTATGTGTGTTGTGGCTAGTTTTGTGTTTGTAAAAAGAGTTGTAAGCCATGTATGAGATATTTTGTAATCAGCCAAGGTAGTACTTTGTAATCTAATTTCAAGTATTGAATAAAGAAAGTATTTTGTGTTCCTATCAAATGCGTTCAAACTTTCGTTCTATGTATTTTAAATTATGTGCTTCTATATATGTATATTTTTATCTAACTTGTATTTTGTGTAGATACTATGCCTTGTGCAAGCACAACTTAGGCTTGTACGACATCACGTCCAAGCGAGGATGATCGGTTCCGCAAGGGCCAAGCGAAGATGATCGACCCACTGCAGGATCGGGGCGTGCCGCAAGGATCAAGCGAGGACGAGCGACCCTTGCAGGAATTGGGGAATGGCAATTTGTAATATTACTTTTCTTTGACTGCAACATGGACGTTTTGATGATAACCATGACATTTTACGTCATCGCCTTATGCGAGCGCAACTCCAAGCTCACACGACATTACGTCCCGATGGAAATGATTATCCTGCAGGAGTGCTGACATTATGATTCACGTTTAGCGAGGACGATTGAAATTGCAAGAGATTGAGGCATGGCATTTTGGTATCGGAGTGCCCGATTTATTTTCTTAGACTTTTTCTTTGCTTTATCACAAACTCTAAATGGCCTCCGCGAATAAGATGACACTTGGCTCTACTCAGTGCCATATTGGATTTTACATGCAATAAGTCTATATATTTGTTGTATGTGCATGTGTTTTATTTTGTTTATTTTTATATGATTCGATAGAGTCGTGTAGCACCATTAGGAATTATTGCATTCGTGCAGTGAGTTATGTGGCAGCGTTGCATTGGTGTAGCTTATTATTTGGGGGATTTTGGTTGCAACAGTGAAGCATTTGGTTTGTTAGACGTGATTGGGTATTTTGGCATACCGTAAGTAAAAATATTAGAAAGATATGAATGAGTTGAATAAATTTGAGTTTTGGTGTGTAATATCATAGAAAGAGAATGTTGCATGAGTAGCTTGTTCAACGAATATGTCGGACGACTTGAGAATAGTAGAGAGTACGAGAATGGAACATTGTGCAAGTTGCAACGAACGAGAATAACAGAAAAGTAAGATGGTTCATGTGTTGGATGAGTTTGGTGTCAGACTTTGAGTAAATGATTGAGTTATGGTCGGCAGGATCACCGCAGAATGGATAGCTCAAACAGATTATTGGATAGTGTAGAGAAAAGTATGATGCAAAAAATGACTTAATTTTGAGTGGTATATGTTTATACCACATAGTAATGTGTACGTCGAAATATTTTGGATGGACAGAAATAGAATTATAACGACGGATGCATATAATGGAAATATAAGTTGGTTGTGCACATTGGTTGAGTATGTTTTGGAACTTGGAGCAAGTGAATGTTGAGTTATGATCGGTAGGATCACCATGGAATAGTCAGTTTAGAGTAGACGTTGGTCGATGCAGAGTAAATCTAGTGCTGAGAGTGACTCGATTGCAAATGGTATACGCAATACCACAGAGTGGGGCACAAGGTAGAAAAGTTTAAAATAGATAAGTGATAGGTTGCTCGCAACAGATGGGGTAGTATGAGATTATGTCATAAATTGGTGTAATAGAGTTTGACTCAGGTATCCTTCGATGCGTCAGGTTGGAGTGATCATAAATGGACTCGTATAAATGAAAGTTGAACAAAACAAGTAATGGAACGCTTGTTAGGAATTAGAAGGAGTGATACGGACCAAGTATTGAAGAGGAGAAGATCGATCAGACAGGAAGTTGAATATCAGAATTCTGCTCGCATGATGTAGAAGATTCAATAGAGTAATTCTTATTGCAAAAATTTGAGCATAAGGAACAATTCATGTATGCGTGCGTGAGCGATGGATTTGTCAAGGAGTAACCAGCACAAACTATGGAATTCATCGATGTAAGGTGCAGTTGGTCGAGGATCACGTTCGAGTACAAAGGAGTAATACGATTAGTATACATCTAACTTAAAGGGATACAAATGTTAGTGCTCAAGAATTTTAACTCAGAGTTTAACGGATGCAAAGTTAGTGAAATGGTGCAACGAAGGTGGATGAGTTCTCCTGAAGACGTGATCGAGCATGATGTGATTCTAGTCTATGTTAGGCCAGTTTGAAAGTTAACACTTATAGTACCAAGATAAATGTGATGCAACAAAGACGATTAAACAGGAAGTGATAGTGCATTTAAGATTGGCGTACAAGTCATTGAGAATGTGTGGATGCATTAGCACAAAGAAATTAAGATGGTGCTAAGGAATAGAACGAGAACAAGGATTGCGGTGGATGAACCTTTGAAGATAGTAAGGCAACGTCGAAGTAATTCACAGTACCTCTCGAGTGAGTTTGTAAACCCCTCGATTTATTCTGTAGATAGTTAGAGTGGACCAGGAAAAATTTTGATAGAAGATATTGAGGTTTAGAGTAGAGGATATTTACCTGGAATTTTTTTTAAATCCAATTAATTTAAACCATTGACACACCCTATCTTTGTCTATTTATTCGGAGCCCATTATCAGCCCATAAATTTCGTACAAATATCGTACACTCGACTCAACTCGCCAAATTAGGCACTGGACTTTTCTGACTGTTAAAAACAACTTTCGTGTGCTCTAAATTAATTGCGCAACATTCCGAAAGTCGTAACCCATATTTAATTCTGTGTCGGACACCTGTGTCGTTACCCTCGATTTTGGGGTACCAACTTAACCCGTTGAGCCGGACCAACTAAAGGGTCCAAGATCGACTCCAAGCCCCCACCATTTTTGGCCTTTGCACTGTTTCCAGATTTTGACCCCGCGGGCCCCAATTAAATTAAATTCGGGGGACGCGTTATCATTATTTAAATCGGGATTACCAACTTTGTAAATTCTATTTTAATATTAAATTAATCCCAATGCCCTTCAAATTTGACCTGCGCCTAACGCGCAACACCCCCTCACCATGACAATTTTTAAATATATTTTTCTCCACAATCTTTGCGTCATTTCATGTGTCCATGCAAATTCTCGAATTTACGGGGGCTTATTTGCAATTAACAAATTGTTGGCAACATTCTATTGGTCATGACAAATTGTAGGGTCCCAAAATGGGGTCCCAAACCCATTTCCCTCATTCCCTTATGAAGAAACCCCACACCCTATCCATATTGAATCACAACCACTCATTCTACCTAGGAGAATCACCACCACTCATTCTAACCTACACACTACCCGATAAAGTAACACCTACTCCCTACCCTCAATGAAACCTACCGGCCCTAATCCCCACACAAAAATCTCTCTCTCTCTCTCCTACCTCATTCACTTTCTTCATGCATGAAGAAAGCTCCCCATCATTCTCCATTTTCTTCTTCTCCTTCCCATATCACTACCCCCTTCTAAACTGAGCTACTCCAGCCTGTTTCCCCGCCGCCGGCCTGGGACCCCCTGACCGGACGGCGACTCTTCCCCGCCTCCCTCTGTTGCACGCCAGCCCGCGGCCACCCCGCTTACGCTGTGCATTCCCGCCACCCGGCTGCAGCGCTCCGGCCATCCCCACTGCTGCCGAGCGCCGCTCCCGTGCGTCCTCCTCCGCGGTGCTACTTCCACCGCCGTGCTTCCCGTCCGGTTTCACCACCTCCATCACCCCCACTTATCACCACCCCCACTTTTCACCACCACCATCACCACCACTACCCTCGTCATCACCACCACCTTCGGCCACCTTCGTCGGACGTACTCCGACGACATCGTCGAGGTCGACTTCTCTCTCTCTCTCTCATTTTAAATTCCAGAATTTTACATATAAATTTAAATAGGAGTTAGTTACATATATCTGGATGAGTATAAGGTTAGCTAGGGTTGTTTTACATAATGTTGGATATATAAGGACTTGGTTATTAGTTAGGGCTTAAGTGTGGTATGGTGTAATGAGCATGAGTTAAAGATAAATCTTAGAATTTTATTATTATTATGGAAATGGAATCAAATGCTTTTAAATTTAGTTTAGGAATTAAAGTATGATGATTATATGGATTGTGGTATATCGAGGATTGAAGGAAGATATAGTAGATAAGATTTGATATTTATATGGTTGGCATATACATGGTTAAAGATAAATAAACATTTAAATCAAGTATTTACGGATAAAAAGAAAATGATTGAGGTTATGAAACACGTGCAAATGAGGGTGGATGTTAATGCCAAATGAGACGGATGTCCAAATTATTAAACGCGCATTTTGTCGCTGTGGTTAAGTCGTTTTAAAAGCTATGACTGAAAATAAATTGATAATTAATAGGTGATGGACATGGGGAGCAAGTGATTTATTTTGGAATGGGTATCATATCGGATCATGAGTCAAAGATTTAGGACGGTAAAAGTTTAGATAATGTTTGAGACTGAGTCTAGATGTAGATGTGTGTAGCACACCTGTCTGTTTTAAGTAGAGTATTAATTCAGATTTGTATCTCTTCTCTAGGTATTGCGGGACCTGAGGACTTGGATGCAGTACCCGATCCCCGTCATCAGCAGCCGCACGCAGGCAAGTGTACCTTGCCACCCTGTATTTCAGTTTATAGATATTTATTGTTTCGTATGTACATTGTGCACGTAGTTATGTTGACGTTCGGTACTTCGCGTCCGGTTCACAACCGGGTGTTGACATTCGACTTTACGTCATAGATTAATTACTGATGCTTCGTAGCACCTCGATGCACGTACCAGAGTACATCGATACCCCAGAACACACTCATACACTGTGATCGTGCTAGATTCCTGTATCCTGATACTGACATCATGACCAGAGACTGGGACGACCTTAGGGTCGCGTCTGTTGAGTTATTGCCATGTGTCGAGACTGTAGTTAGAGGTTCAGGTTCAACGCACAATCATTGACCGCTTGGAAAGGGGAAGACGGTTACTAGACGTTTGGGCTACTCTGCACGCGCTTATATATATGTAGTATCGTCTAGTGATACCTGTATCTAGTGTAACTGTTTCACCCGTGTGACTTCTTTGCCCGGAGCTGCGGTACGTGCCGTGTATTTCCGTGTCCGGAGCTACGGTTTTATATTAGAAAGCCCACGCATCGAACATTGTCTTTAAACTGTGTCACACTAGTTGGTTATGATAGAGTACCCTGTCGTGCACTTGTACTTTCTGTTTACTTGGCTTGCTATATTTCTGTACCTTGTTACATCCCTCTGAGGACCTGGTTCCCTGCCAGTTTTGCAGCATAGACGAATACAGAGCACTTGGAGATATTGATGGAGTGGCATATCTTGCGAGCATGGTACCAGGTACTCACATTATATCTACCGGCATTATGGTTATTTTACATTGATTATTCATCTGCTGTTGTAGCCTGGTTTTGTAGACTCATACTTCTTCTCGAGTCTATTCGAGTTAATGTGTTATTGGGCGGCCGACTCTAGCACATATAGCTCTTTCTTGTATACTGTTGTATATTGCGGATTGAGACATAGAGGTTTACATTTATGGAATATCTAGATAGTGGCCTTTATATTACAGCTTATATGTATTCGAGTCAGACCAGAGTCTGGTCGAATGCGTAGCTGGCGTGTCACGTATTCCTGGTCCTACGTATTTTGGGACTGGGACGTGACATGTTTTTGTGGTGGCCCATACAGGTCCGATTTAAATCGTCTTGGTCACCTGACTCTGCCAAGCGAGCCTGCAAATTAGGAAAAGATGTTATGATTGTTGAGTAGGATCTCAATCCATAATCGATTTTAAAACTCTTTGTATGTGATTATCGCCCTTGGACTTCCACTTTGCATTCGTTCAATCTTCGTCAATATCGCTATCCTTGTTTCTCGTTCCCTATTGTTCGGGGAGACGAATGCTTGTGACTGATGACTTCCCTCCAGAAGAAGATCGAAGACCAGACGACAGGAGACAGAATTCGTATACCTTTCTCGGAAAAGAGTGTTACCTTATCAGGACAGATTGATGGGTTCTTTGGATTCTAGAATTAGTGTGGAAGGTTGGCAAGAGAGTTGGACCCAGTAGTACCCTACCCGTGCTTAAAGTAACAGTAATCTTAGAAGCACTGAGAGCTAGAAGGATTGTGGATCATGAACTAGAATGATTTATGGGAATGCATAGCCTGATGATGGAAACTAGTAGTTGTATATGATAGCAATGCTAGGAACGATGACTATGAGCTAGAGGAGATAAAAATTTCAAGCTCTCACTTGGAAGATGATGATCTAATACCAGAATTTTAGTATGTGCTTGGGTGACACCATTATTATAATTGTAATTATGACTTGGAGAGATAAATAACGGAAAGAAGAAAACTCGAGGAATAAAATTTTTAGGGAAAATTGAGGAGAAGAGAAATTATACTTTAGGCAGGGAAGAAAATTTTCTTTTAAAAGGATTAGTGTAGTAAACAGAACAGGAGGATTTATTTTGAGGTTAAGTCTGGAAGATGACACCGTCCTAGCATGAGTTGATGGAGCCAATACCACGCGACACTAGATTGTCGACGTAGTTGCATTTATATATTTAGGCTACCAGGTTACCCTGAGTTGAGTTCAGAAAGCCCAGGAGTATGGTGCCCATCTACCTTAGGGGTATACAATGCAGGAGGCGAACCAGTGTACCACCATGTTATATCAGAGTTTGAGGATGTGATTCTAGATAATCTTTCCGGCCTGCCACCAGACAGAGAGGTAAAATTTGCTATAAAGTTGACTCCAAGAGCGGAGCCAATTATTTTCCCGTCTTCAGACTAGCACCAAAAGAGTAGGTTGAGTTGAAGGTCCATAGTAGAGGATCACGTAGACAAGAGTTTCAGTCGGGCTAGTATTTCTCCATGGGGGGAAAACCCATCTTAATTGTGCCGAAGAAAGACGGGACAGTAGAGTTGAATCAGCTAAGTGGCGCATATGTATCTTGAAGATCGATCTCAGATCAGGCTATCATCAGATCAGGTACGGAGAGAAGACATTCCGAAGACGGCGCTTCGGACGAAGTATGTGCTCTATGAGTTTCTAGTCATGATCGTTTCTTTTGACCAACGCGCCAGCAGTATTTATGAGCTTGAGGAACAAGGTTTTCCACCAGTACTTGGATAAGTTCGTGGTGGTGTTCATCGACGTCTTGATATATTCCGAGAACCAGGAGAAGCACGAGAGACATCTCAAAATTGTGTTGGAGATGCTGAGAAATGAGAGGCTGTAAGCCAAGCTCAGCAAATATGAGTTATGTTCAGATAGAATAGATAGTCTACACCTCAGGACAGCTGAGAGTTCATGAGAAGCATTATCAGACACACGATCTAGGACTAGCTACAATAATATTTGCACTGAAGCGATGGCGACACTACCTTTATGAAGAGCATGTTGAGATTTATGCAAAACACAGAAAGTCTGAAGAATGCCTACACAAGGTAGGAACTCAACATGAGACAGAGGCGCTGGCTAGAATTTATGACAGATTATAATATCGAGTTGCAGAACCACTCTGGCAAGACGAATATAGTTTATGACTCATTGCCAGTTGTTAGAGGATTTACAGGGACTCGGGATTGAGATTGTATTGCCAGGCATGGATAGACAGATGGCCAGTCTTGAGGTTCAGTCTACTTTGGTTAAGAGGATCAAGGCAGCATTGCCTACGGACACGAGATTTAGATGACTGCGAGAAAGGACAAAGGCCGACATGAAAACAGGATTCAAGATTCATGAAGACGGAACATTGAGGTGTGGAGATCGCCTATACATTCCGAGTGGCAAGCGACGCCAAGAGTTGATGACCGAGGCTCATAGCTCGATTATTCTATTTTACCCCCGGGGTACGAAGATGTACCGAGATACGAGGCAACATTACTGGTGGCATGGGATGAAGAGAGAAATTGTGAGATTCGTGGCAAGATGCTTGGTTTGTCAACGAGTCAAGGCAGAATACCTGAGAACTGCAGGACTATTGCAGCCGCTTCCCATTCCCGAGTGGAAGTGGGAACACATTACCATGGACTTCGTCACAGGATTCCCGCGAAGCCCTAGCGGTAAGGATACAGTTTGGGTTGTCGCAGACAGACTCACCAAGTCTGCACATTTCTGCCCTTCAGAGTTGGGCAATCCACAGAGATACTAGCTGACATGTATACGAGGCAGATGTACGATTACATGGAGTGCCTGTCAGCATCGTATTGGATCGTTATTCCAGATTTATGTCGCATTTTTGGCAGAGTATACAGGAGAGCCTAGGAACTCGTCTCAAGATCAACACTGCATATCATCCACAGACTGATGGTCAGTCAGAGCGCACGATAAAAATATTAGAAGATATGTTGAGAGCGTGCATGATTGATTTTGGAGGATCTTGGGAGAACCACCTACACTTGGTGGAATTCTCCTACAATAACAGTTACCAGGCCAGCATACAAATGGCACCTTATGAGGCACTGTACGGCAGGAAATACAGGTCGCCAGTTTGTTGGAGTGACGTGGGAGAGCGTCAGATACTTGTTCCAGAATTGGTGACATAGACAGTAGAGAAGGTCAAGCAGATTCAGAGCCACCTGCACGCAGCACAAGACAGACAAAAATATTGGGCAGATGCGCACCGCAAACCATTGGAGTTCAAGGAGGGTAACCACGTATTTTTGAGGATATCGCCCACTCATGGTACCATCAGATTCGGAGGCAGAGGCAAGCTGAGTCCGAGGTATATCGGACCTTTTGACATTTTGGAACGAGTTGGCGAAGTGGCGTACTGTCTTGCATTACCTCCATCCTTAGAGGGAGTACATGACGTATTTCACCTATCGCAGCTGAGGAGATATGTCGCAGACCCTAGCCACGTGCTTGATCATTCGGAGATTACAGTCGGGCCCAGCCTGTCTTACGTAGAGAAGCAAGTTGAGATCCTCGACCACAGCGAGAAGACTCTGAGAGGACAGAAGATTCGACTGGTCAGAGTGGCATGGAAGCACCATTCCCCAGGCGAGTCTACTTGGGAGTGCGAGGATTCTATTCGGCAGACATTCCCGTACTTATTTGAGGAGCGAGGTACGAATTTACGTACGGCAATTTAATTACTAGTTATTTTAAAATTCTGTTAGATATTATCGTGCTTTACTTTTAATTTCGGGGACGAAATTTTTCTAAGTTGGGAAGAATGTAAACCCCCTCGATTTATTCTGTAGATAGTTAGAGTGGACCAGGAAAAATTTTGATAGAAGATATTGAGGTTTAGAGTAGAGGATATTTACCTGGAATTTTTTTTCAATCCAATTAATTTAAACCATTGACACACCCTATCTTTGTCTATTTATTCGGAGCCCATTATCAGCCCATAAATTCCGTACAAATATTGTACACTCGACTCAACTCGCCAAATTAGGCACTGGACTTTTCTGACTGTTAAAAACAACTTTCGTGTGCTCTAAATTAATTGCGCAACATTCCGAAAGTCGTAACCCGTATTTAATTCTGTGTCGGACACCTGTGTCGTTACCCTCGATTTTGGGGTACCAACTAAACCCGTTGAGCCGGACCAACTAAAGGGTCCAAGACCGACTCCAAGCCCCCACCATTTTTGGCCTTTGCGCCGTTTCCGAATTTTGACCCCGCGGGCCCCAATTAAATTAAATTTGGGGGACGCGTTATCATTATTTAAATCGGGATTACCAACTTTGTAAATTCTATTTTAATATTAAATTAATTCCAATGCCCTTCAAATTTGACCCGCGCCTAACGCGCAACACCCCCTCACCATGACAATTTTTAAATATATTTTTCTTCGCAATTTTTGCGTCATTTCATGTGTCCATGCAAATTCCCGAATTTACGGGGGCTTATTTGCAATTAACAAATTGTTGGCAACATCCCATTGGTCATGACAAATTGTAGGGTCCCAAAATGGGGTCCTAAACCCATTTCCCTCATTCCCTCATGAAGAAACCCCACACCCTATCCATATTGAATCACAACCACTCATTCTACCTAGGAGAATCACCACCACTCATTCTAATCTACACACTACCCTATAAAGTAACACCTACTCCCCACCCTCAATGAAACCTACCGGCCCTAATCCCCACACAAAAATCTCTCTCTCTCTCTCTCTCCTACCTTATTCACTTTCTTCATGCATGAAGAAAGCTCCCCATCATTCTCCATTTTCTTCTTCTCCTTCCCATATCACTACCCCCTTCTAAACTGAGCTACTCCGGCCTGTTTCCCCGCCGCCGGCCTGAGACCCCCTGACCGGACGGTGACTCTTCCCCGCCTCCCTCTGCAGCACGCCAGCCCGCGGCCACCCCGCTGGCACTGTGCGTCCCCGCCTCCCTCTGCTGCACGCCAGCCCGCGGCCACCCCGCTTACGCTGTGCGTTCCTGCCACCCGGCTGTAGCGCTCCGGCCATCCCCACTGCTGCCGAGCGCCGCTCCCGTGCGTCCTCCTCCGCGGTGCTACTTCCACCGCCGTGCTTCCCGTCCGGTTTCACCACCTCCATCACCCCCACTTATCACCACCCCCACTTTTCACCACCACCATCACCACCACTACCCTCGCCATCACCACCACCACCTTCGGCCACCTTCGTCGGACGTACTCCGACGACATCGTCGAGGTCGACTTCTCTCTCTCTCTCTCATTTTAAATTCTAGAAGTTTACATATAAATTTAAATAGGAGTTAGTTACATATATCTGGATGAGTATAAGGTTAGCTAGGGTTGTTTTACATAATGTTGGATATATAAGGACTTGGTTATTAGTTAGGGATTAAGTGTGGTGTGGTGTAATGAGAATGAGTTAAAGATAAATCTTAGAATTTTTATTATTATTATGGAAATGGAATCGAATGCTTTTAATTTTAGTTTAGGAATTAAAGTATGATGATTATATGGATTGTGGTATATCGAGGATTGAAGGAAGATATAGTAGATAAGATTTGATATTTATATGGTTGGTATATACATGGTTAAAGATAAATAAACATTTAAATCAAGTATTTTACGGATAAAAAGAAAATGATTGAGGTTATGAAACACGTGCAAATGAGGGTGGATGTTAATGCCAAATGAGACGGATGTCCAAATTATTAAACGCGCATTTTGTCGCTATGGTTAAGTCATTTTAAAAGCTATGACTGAAAATAAATTGATAATTAATAGGTGATGGACATGGGGAGCAAGTGATTTATTTTGGAATGGGTATCATATCGGATCATGAGTCAAAGATTTAGGACGGTAAAAGTTTAGATAATGTTTGAGACTGAGTCTAGATGTAGATGTGTGTAGCACACCTGTCTGTTTTAAGTAGAGTATTAATTCAGATTTGTATCTCTTCTCTAGGTATTGCGGGACCTGAGGACTTGGACGCAGTACCCGATCCCCGTCATCAGCAGCCGCACGCAGGCAAATGTACCTTGCCACCCTGTATTTCAGTTTACAGATATTTATTGTTTCATATGTACATTGTGCACGTAGTTATGTTGACGTTCGGTACTTCGCGTCCGGTTCACAACTGGGTGTTGACATTCGACTTTACGTCATAGATTAATTACTGATGCTTCGTAGCACCTCGATACACGTACCAGAGTACATCGATACCCCAGGACACACTCATACACTATGATCGTGCCAGATTCCTGTATCCTGATACTGACATCATGACCAGAGACTGGGATGACCTTAGGGTCGCGTCTGTTGAGTTATTGCCATGTGTCGAGACTGTAGTTAGAGGTTCAGGTTCAACGCACAATCGTTGACCGCTTGGGAAGGGGAAGACAGTTACTAGACGTTTGGGCTACTCTGCACGCGCTTATATATATGTAGTATTTTCTAGTGATACCTATATCTAGTGTAACTGTTTCACCCGTGTGACTCTTTGCCCGGAGCTGCGGTACGTGCCGTGTGTTTCCGTGTCCGGAGCTACGGTTTTATATTAGAAAGCCCACGCGTCGAACATTGTCTTTAAACTGTGTCACACTAGTTGGTTATGATAGAGTACCCTGTCGTGCACTTGTACTTTCTGTTTACTTGGCTTGCTATATTTCTGTACCTTGTTATATCCCTCTGAGGACCTGGTTCCCTGCCAGTTTTGCAGCATAGACGAATACAGAGCACTTGGAGATATTGATGGAGTGGCATATCTTGCGAGCATGGTACCAGGTACTCACATTATATCTACCGGCATTATGGTTATTTTACATTGATTATTCATCTGCTGTTGTAGCCTGGTTTGTAGACTCATACTTCTTCTCGAGTCTATTCGAGTTAATGTGTTATTGGGCGGCCGACTCTAGCACATATAGCTCTTTCTTGTATACTGTTGTACATTGTGGATTGAGACATAGAGGTTTACATTTATGGAATATCTAGATAGTGCCCTTTATATTACAGCTCATACATATTCGAGTCAGACCAGAGTCTGGTCGAATGCGTAGCTGGCGTGTCACGTATTCCTGGTCCTACGTATTTTGGGACTGGGGCGTGACAGAGTTAGACATGAAGTGTTGAAGCATGGCGTATAGATAAGAAATAGAGCAAGCTTACAGTTTTAGAAATGGTTGCAAGTAATGGTGTGAGAAGCCAAACAAGGCGGTTCAAGATTTTGATGGAATCAGGGTCAGAATAATGGAGTATTGAAAGATGGTTTCAGCGAGCACAATTTCTCGATTTGTGATTTTAATAGATACTCAGACTCTAGGTGGTTAGGAGGAATTTTGGTTAGCAGATTCGTCAGAGGTAGTTCATGTAGTATTCGAATTCAGTAGTGTGTTCGGATTAGATTGTTGGATTATGGATCAATTTATATATGAGAAATAGCATAGTTCATAATAACTGTCCATTGTGATGACTTACAATTATCAAGCGTAGCTTCGGGACAGCTGACCCTAGTGACTTAACTACCAAATCGAAGTGAATATTGTAGATCCATAAAATAACCCTTGCAGTGGCGCATTTGGGAATACGTCGGGGGCGGATAATGAGTGTCACATGTTGAAGAAAGGCCTAGGTGACTGAGTGTTGGATTTGAGAGATCATTGGAATAGCCTTCAGCTGAAGATGCAGTGAGAAGATCAAAGCGGTGATATGAGAACGAGCTTGCATCAACTAATAAGATTTAGAATCACAGATTTATAAAGATGGCATCAGTTTTGGCTCGCCGTGTCCTAGAAGGGGACGACGAGGAGGGGACAATGACGACACTGGGGGACGATATAGTTGGTGAGGGTGAGCATCCCCCGAGTGGAAGGGGTGGGGGGGGAGAAACAGGAGGAGGAGGAGAAGGAGGAGGAAGATGAGAGGAGGCTGGAAAGGAGGCCGAAGAAGGGGGGCAGAGAGCGGGAGAAGGAGGAGAGGATGGACAGCCCTTAGTAAATTTTAGGATAGACTGAGTAAAAGCTCTTTCAAATTGGACTAGTGTCACCCTCACTTTTTCAATAAAGGGTAGTTTGGTAATTGACAATAGTATTTTATTTTTTAGGAGGGTTGTATTTAATATTGTGCATGAGTAATTAATTATTGTTGGACTAAATATAGTATTTATTTTAGACTTGTGTAGTGGACCTAACCATAGATGTATGAACCCAACATTTAGATTATTTTAGTTTGAGCCCATTTAATTAGGCCCATGGATTAGGAGGTTGAATTAATTAGTGAAACCATTAGACTAGAACCTTCCCTCCTTAACTATTTTCTTTATGAAAGGCCCAAGGGGTATTTTTGATATTTTACATTGCTTGAAGAGGGGTTTATGACCAGCCATAATTAGGAGGAGAGAGAGTGCTCTCATTTTATTATTTTCCCCAAATTATAGATCTATATTTTCCCTCTTCCAAACTTTCTCCATTCCCTCGTCATTTCTCCACCAATTCTTCACCAATCTCTTTCTAAATTCATCATTGAAGCTTCTACATCAAGGATCTACAAGAAGGAAGCAAGGAGCAAGGAAGAGGAGGCCAAGATCTACAAGAAGAGGAGCTACTTTGTATTTGGAGACTTTTCATTGGGAATCCATCTCCCAATAAATATATTTTATTTTTCCCCCTTCTAATAGACTATAGATCTGAGATTTAACTATGAGAAACCAATCCATATGCATAGGCTACCCATAGAAATTTGTTTTAGGTTCATCGGAGACCTACGGTGGAAGTTACGTGTATTTTGGTGCCAATTTTAGAAGAATTCCGAGATTGGCACATGTTGTGTTTGTCAATTGGTCAATTAGACCAAATTGACATATGATTGTTTGTTTGTGACTAGTGTTGTGTCCACAATTGGATACGTGTAGGCCGTATCTCGTCAATTTGACGAAACGGTTAATTTTGGAGGTTTTTTTCCGATACGTGCAAACACCCTAAAATTTTCAGATTTTTTAAAAACAATTTTTGGGAATTTTTCTGCAATTTTTAGGAATTTACATAGGTTCTGTGTTGATTATATAATTTTTTAATTGCTAATAACTAATATTAAAATGTAATAAAAATATGATTTTATGGTGTAAAATAGAAAACCGGACTTAGGGTAATTTTTCTGGATTTTATTGGGCCTCAGACCTATTTTTAAATGCCTAAAAACTATTTAAGGTAATTAATTAATTAATTAATTGTTTTTATTATTATTATTATTATTGTTTTATTTTTATTTTTTGTTTTGGGCCCGGCCCTGCCCAGTGGGCCGAGCCCAGTAGCCCAGCCCAGCACCCTAGCGGGTCGGGCGGGTCCGCCCAACCGGAACCCGCCGCCCGACCCGACCCGCAAACTCCTTCTCCTTCCCCACGACGTCCGGGCGCCCGATTCCTCCGGCGACGCCCGGATTCCGCGCCGCCTCCGCCGGAGCTGGCCACGTCCCCCCTCAGCCCGCCTCACCCGGCCACGAACCGCCCCGGAGCCCCTATTTAAATCCCCCCCTCACCTTCTCCTCCGTCTCACTTCCCCTAACCCTAACCCATCTACCCCAACTCCGGCGACTCCCATTTTCGGCGACCCTAGCTCCGGCAGCCACCACCTCGACCCCCCCCCCTCGCAGCCAGCCCCTCGCCTCATCCTTCCCGCCGCTTCCAGAACCCGACGACCTCGCCTCAAGCCCGACGCCGGACCCCCCGACTCCAGCGTCCACCTACTCCTCCTCCCCGCCTCCGCCGGTGATCCGACGACCCGCCGTCGGCCAGCTCGGTCCCTGGCCGCCTCCACCGACCCACCAGAAGCACCCTAGGCCGGACACAGCTCGCTGCCGGACACGGGCACAATGGACACGGCGTGACACGTCCAGGACACGGGACGCGTATCGGACACGGAAAACCCTAGATTCGAGGGGCCAGTTCAGGTACTCGTATCTCGCACCCTGTATCTCCGATTTCGATTCTGTAAATTGCGTTGTGAAGCCTGTATGACCCTCTCGGTGCCCGGACAAACCGCTCGGGGCATCACGTCCTGTGGTGATCGCACACCGCGATCCAAAAACAGGAAAAACCATACCATGTTTCACCCCGGAACTGAGTACGCCCCGACAAACGGGATGACTTGGTCGCGTGCGGTCTTCACAGATACGTGCGCGCCGTCGATACGGACTTGTGGGATTTCGCGGAAGCTGATTCGGGTGTGCGTGCACACCAGAATCAACGCGTATCCGCGGACATCGCCCCGTATTCGACTTTTCTGTAATTTACCCTAACTTCGTGCACACACGTCGGATCGAGACGAAACTTATGCCATCGGACTCGTAGCGATACGCTGGTCCTATGGGTCAAGTTTGGTTCGATTCTGAGAACGTTGACGAAATCGCGTGTCGTGGGCCCCACAGGCCCCGCTCGACGGGCAATTTTGTGATCGGCTCATCGGAATTCAAATCTGAAAGTTCCGTTGGGTTCGTATCAGCGTTCCTGACCTGTTGACACTAAGTTTGGTGAATTTGGAGACCGTTGACCCTGACACATTTTTCGGTGCAAAGCGGACCCACCGGCGGACCCCGTTTTGGCCCGAAATTGCCGTTTTTGCCCTTGTCTCCAAATTGGACCCAAGGACAGGCATTCCTAGCTATTTGACACCTTTTGAGCGTGATGATACTGTTTATTTCAGATTTCGGAGACATCTCTGGAAATTTCCGAAAACAGGACCTTAGTGGAATCCAAACATCAGGCAAGTGCACCTTGCTAAACTTGCAGTCTTTATCTTCTTATTTTCATTGATAATATTTTGCTGGATGTCTTGTGCAAATTCATATAACTTGTTTTAACTGCTTAACCTAGGAAACGTATGACGTACCCAGTGTCCGATCATAGTCGGGTGCCAACCTCGTACGCGGTGTTGGGTTCGTCATTTAGAGATGGATTTACGATACCCTTTACTCTTGTACTTGACCTATCAAGTACCCTACAACCCAGGACACTTGACACTATACATGGACAGAATCTTCCTGAGATATTTGTGGTGATTCTGTATAGGATACAGGAACTGACAGAGATATTTACTTATAGACAGTATGACTTGTTGCATTAGTTATAATCTCGTTGACATGGACATGAGACGTTATGGTCATGGTTTGCGTGATTACATTGGGTGGGGAGAGACACACAGGCTACAGGCTGTTCTATATATATATCTACTATTATTGTGAGGTTGTAGACTCTCCAGCAGAGCTAGACCCTTTACGTGTTATTACTGCTACCGGCTCCCCGACACAGAGCTTGTAGCGGTCTCAGCCTGAGTATTAGTGTTGCTCTCATTTGCATATCACATAGATGGTTACATAGTTTACCCTATTGTTTCATTTATTTATTTGCACTGCTTATTTATTTGGCTTGTTTTATCTTGTGCCTTGCTATGTCCACTGAGGACCTGGATTTGGATGATGTCCCCAGGTTTAGCTGAGGAGCAGTATCCCGAGGTATACGGGACCGAAGCTGAAGCTATTGTTGGAGCAGAACTGAACCCTGAAGACGAGGTGACTGCCGAAGACTTCTCCTGAGTACCTGTTCCCGTACTCAGTATTTATTTCACGTTTATCTCTTTTGTTCCTGGCCTATTGAGCCAGTGTATTCAGACATAAGTCGGATTGTTTCTCCGACTGACTTGTTGTTGCTACTTATTTCCATTTCATTATGCAGTTTATTTCTTTATCTTTATGGATGAGATTAGTGTAATTTGTTGTAGTAGACCTTCTTTACAGCTTAAGTACGCCCTGATGGCTCCATTAAATTGGATTATCCATCGGTGCGTGCTGCTGGCCATTGCCACGCATCTCCAGTCCCTCGATATTTTGGGACTGGGGTGTGACATGGTTTTTGTGGTGGCCCATGCAGGTCCTAAACTAAATTGTTCGGTTTCAACTTAGGGACCGGACAGGCCTGCAATGAGATAGGATAAGTTATAGGATCTCATCCATTGATTGAATCATTTTTGGACTCTATGTCGAATTCAATTAAATTGCTTGAATTGCATCATGTTTTGATTCCTCTGTGCGTTCTCATTGTTTCCTTTTGATGCAGAGTAATGGATCCCAAAAGTGGTAACGAGACCCCCTTGGGTACACCGCCTGAAGCGGTGGTTACCTGTGAAGCTGGAACGACGCCAGATACCAGAGGACAATCCTCTCAGAACAATCAAACTGGCCCGCCAAGTTCCAGGTTCAGGCGTGATGACATCCCGCCTCCTCCCCAGTTCCCTCCTACGATGCCTGTCTTTCCCCCAGGGCAGGCAATGGACGGGCAGCAAATGTTCCAGATGTTCTACGCAATGATGCAGGCCCAACAGCAGACCCAACAGGAGGCCCAACGTCGTGAGGCCGAGAACCTAAGGAACAGTCTCGTCGCAGCATTGGAGCATGGAAATCCACCAAATAGGCGGCCAGCGACGGGATCTATCACAGATTTCCGTCAACTCAAGCCCCGTACCTTCTCGGGCAAGGAAGGACCAACTGAAGTTCATGAATGGCTTACGAACACGCAGCATCAGTTGGAGGCCGCTGAACTACCAAGGGACAAATGGATGACTGCCGTCCGGATGCAACTGACGGACAACGCGCATCATTGGTGGCTGTCCGAAGAAAGAAGGCTCGGACATGATCAGGTCACTTGGGAGGAGTTCTCCAGACTCTTCCAGGAAATGTACATCCCTGCTGTGGCTCGGTCAGAACTCCGAGACAGATTCAACCGCCTGATCCAGGGCAACATGACGGTGGAGGAATATAACGCCGAATTCATTCGCCTGAGCCGCTTCGCCCCTTCTCTAATTCCTACCGAAGAAGAGAAGGCGGAGAAGTTCTTTGATGGGCTCAGGTTCGAGCTTCAGAAGTTAATCGGATCTGTCACGACCACCTCTTACTCCGACGTCCTTGCTGCAGCACGTCGGATGGAGCGCGTTACTCGGAGGGAATCAAGCCTGAAACGTCCATTCTCCTCAGCACCGTCCAAGTCATCACCAGGGGAATATGCTAAACGGCCCCAGAAGAGCCCGCCTCCAAGAGCAGCAACTAAGAACCTGCCTACTTGCCATTACTGCGGCAAAGTAGGACATATTGAAAAAGAATGTAGACGCAAGCTGGGACTCTGCCTGGTTTGCGGATCTGGACAACACTTCTCAAAGGACTGCTCGGAACGTCGAGAGGGAGTTTCGAATCGACCAGCTCCACCTGCAGCTCTTCCAGCTGGGGGAGCAACACAGACAGGGCCTGGAGGAGCCAGGCCACCTCTACCACCTCAGGCAGCAATGTTCCAGCAAGCTCGTCAGCAAAGGGGTCCCGCTCAGGGACGAGGTCAGGCCTATGCACTAGCAGTCACAGAGGAAGCTACTGCAGGCGAAGTGATAGCAGGTACCATATTAGTAGCTTCAATTCCTGCTGTAGCTTTATTTGATTCTGGAGCCTCGCATTCATTTATTGCTGCTAGCTTCGTAGCCACACATAGAATAGCTACCGCACCTCTCTCGAAGATGAAGAGAATTCTAACGGGAGGTAGAATTATCCTGGTTAGTGATACCTGTAGATCATGTTCGGTAGTATTCTGTGGTCGAGAGATGCGAGCCCAATTCCTGATCTTTTCTATGCCTGATTACGATGTTGTACTTGGTATGGACTGGTTAAGTCAGTACCATGCGACACTGGATTGCCGGCTTGGAAAAGTGATATTTAGACCCCCTAGCCATCCTGAGTTTGAATTTCTTAGAGGAGATGTAGAACAAGGGGTCCAGCCAACTCTTAGGGTATTAACTGTAGAAGAGGATTCAGGTTACCCAAGAGTCATAACAAAATTTGTGGATGTATTTCCCGACGACCTTCCAGGTTTACCACCTGATCGGGAGATAGAATTCACAATAGACCTAACCCCAGGAGCCGAACCTATCACTTCATCGGTATATCGGCTAGCACCTAAGGAGTTAGTGGAGTTGAAGGCACAAGTTGACGACCTTCTGGAGAAAGGATTTATTCGGCCCAGTGTTTCACCTTGGGGAGCACCTATACTTTTTGTACCCAAGAAGGATGGAACTGTGCGGTTGTGCATTGATTACAGAGCCCTTAATGCTGTAACTGTTAAGAACCGGTACCCCTTACCACGCATTGATGACTTGTTTGACCAATTGAGTGGTGCTAGGGTATTCTCAAAGATTGACCTTAGATCCGGTTATCACCAGATTAGGGTGAAGAAGGAAGATATCCCAAAGACGGCCTTCAGGACTAAGTATGGACATTATGAGTTCCTAGTAATGCCGTTTGGTTTAACCAACGCACCCGCCGTATTTATGAGTTTGATGAACGGAGTCTTCCATCAGTACTTGGATAAGTTCGTGGTGGTATTCATTGATGATATTCTAGTCTACTCCAAGGACCACGAAGAGCACGAGGAACACCTCAGAATTTTGCTAGAAACTTTGAGAAGGGAGAAGCTGTATGCCAAACTCAGCAAATGTGAGTTCTGTATGGACAAGGTGCCATTCTTAGGACATATTATCTCGGGTGAAGGACTGTCTGTGGACCCAGAGAAGGTCACTGCTATAGAAACCTGGCCTACCCCTACCTCTGTTGCAGAAGTGAGAAGTTTTCTTGGACTTGCTGGGTATTACCGGCGGTTCGTAGAAAAATTTTCAAGGATCGCTGAACCTATGACTAAGCTGACACGGAAGGATCAGGAGTTCATATGGACGAAAGAATGCCAGAATGCCTTTGAAGAATTAAAAAGGCGTCTAACAACAGCACCAGTCTTGACTCTTCCCTCAGGGTCAGGAGGTTTTGTTGTTTATAGTGATGCGTCCGGTAGTGGACTAGGTTGTGTCTTGATGCAACATGGCAAGGTTATCACTTATGCATCGAGGCAGCTGAAGGTCCACGAGAAGAACTACCCAACGCACGACCTGGAGCTAGCTGCAGTGATTTTTGCATTGAAGATCTGGAGACATTATCTGTATGGAGAGAAGGTCGAAATATTCACTGATCATAAGAGCTTGAAATATGTATATACTCAGAAGGAGCTCAACATGAGGCAAAGGCGTTGGCTTGAGTTGATGGTGGACTTTGACATAGATCTGCAGTACCACCCAGGGAAAGCAAATGTTGTAGTCGACGCCCTCAGCAGAAAACCCTCGGCTTATTTCTTAACGGAGCAGCCTCAGCTATTACAAGACTTGCAAGATCTTCAGATAGAGGTTGTTCTACCTGGACAAAATGGTTTGCTGGCTAACCTCGAAGTTAAGTCATCGCTGGTGGAGAGAATCAAAGAAGCTTTGCCTAATGATGCCAGGTTCCGAAGGCTGAAAGAGAGAACAGAAGCAGGCCTGCAGACGGGACTTCGCATCCACGAGGACGGGACATTAAGGTGCAAAAATCGCCTATATGTTCCAAATGGAGAATTAAGGCAGGAGTTGATGACAGAAGCACATAGCTCCATATACTCGGTTCATCCAGGAGGAACCAAGATGTACCGGGACTTAAGACAATATTACTGGTGGCATGGAATGAAAAGGGAGATTGCCCGATTTGTGGCAAAATGCTTAGTCTGCCAGCAGGTAAAGGCCGAGCACCAAAGGACTGCAGGTATGTTGCAGCCACTTCCCATACCTGAATGGAAGTGGGAGCATATTACCATGGACTTCGTCACTGGATTTCCAAGAAGCCCTAGTGGAAAGGATGCGGTATGGGTCATCGTGGATCGGCTCACTAAGTCGGCTCACTTCTTGCCATTCAGAGTCAGACAATCCACGGAAGTACTAGCCGACATGTATATGCGACAGATCGTAAAATTACATGGAGTACCGGTTAGTATTGTATCAGATCGAGACTCGAGATTTACATCTCACTTCTGGCGAAGCATGCAAGAGAGTCTCGGCACTAGGCTCAAATTCAGTACTGCCTATCATCCCCAGACAGATGGCCAATCAGAGCGCACAATTCAGATCTTGGAAGATATGCTGCGATCATGTATACTGGACTTCGGAGGATCTTGGGAAGATCATCTGCACTTAGTGGAGTTCTCCTACAACAACAGCTATCAGGCTAGCATTCAGATGGCACCTTTCGAGGCGTTGTACGGAAGGAAGTGCAGATCGCCGGTATGCTGGAGCGACATTGGCGAACGTCAATTACTGGGTCCAGAGTTGGTAACGGAGACAGTGGAGATAGTAAAGCAGATTCAGAATCATCTCCGTGCAGCCCAGGATAGACAGAAGCATTGGGCCGATGCGCACAGACGACCCCTGGAGTTCAAGGAAGGAGAGCATGTATTTTTGAGGATCTCGTCCACTAGAGGTACTATCAGATTTGGCAGCAGAGGCAAGTTAAGCCCAAGGTATATTGGGCTATTCGATATCTTGGAGTGCATTGGTGAGGTGGCTTATCGTCTTGCATTACCTCCATCCTTAGAGGGAGTGCATGATGTATTCCACGTCTCACAACTGAGGCGATACGTGACGGACCCAAGTCATATAGTTGATCATTCTGAGATTTCGGTGGGACCTAGCCTGAGATACGAGGAGCAGCCAGTGGGTATACTCGACACCAGTGAGAAGACACTGCGAGGGCAAACAATCAGGCTGGTTCGGGTAGCTTGGAAACAGCACTCTCCTGGCGAATCGACCTGGGAACGAGAGGATGTTATGCGCCAGCGTTATCCACACTTATTTGCAGAATCAGGTAAAACCTAAGCATTCTTTAATTCTGTAAATTCGTGCCTTTGTAGTTTACCCTTTGATTGCGAGGACGCAATCCTCTTAAGGGGGGTAGATTGTAAACACCCTAAAATTTTCAGATTTTTTAAAAATAATTTTTGGGAATTTTTCTGCAATTTTCAGGAATTTACATAGGTGCTGTGTTGATTATATAATTTTTTAATTGCTAATAACTAATATTAAAATGTAATAAAAATATGATTTTATGGTGTAAAATAGAAAACCGGACTTAGTGTAATTTTTCTGGATTTTATTGGGCCTCTGACCTATTTTTAAATACCTAAAAACTATTTAAGGTAATTAATTAATTAATTAATTGTTTTTATTATTATTATTATTATTATTGTTTTATTTTTTGTTTTGGGCCCGGCCCGGCCCAGTGGGCCGAGCCCAGTAGCCCAGCCCAGCACCTTAGCGGGTCGGGCGGGTCCGCCCAACCGGAACCCGCCGCCCGACCCGACCCGCAAACTCCTTCTCCTTCCCCACGACGTCCGGGCGCCCGATTCCTCCGGCGACGCCCGGATTCCGCGCCGCCTCCGTCGGAGCTGGCCACGTCCCCCCTCAGCCCGCCTCACCCGGCCACGAACCGCCCCGGAGCCCCTATTTAAATCCACCCCTCACCTTCTCCTCCGCCTCACTTCCCCTAACCCTAACCCATCTACCCCGACTCCGGCGACTCCCATTTTCGGCGACCCTAGCTCCGGCAGCCACCACCTCGACCCCCCCCCTCGCAGCCAGCCCCTCGCCTCATCCTTCCCGCCGCTTCTAGAACCCGACGACCTCGCCTCGAGCCCGACGACGGACCCCCCGACTCCAACGTCCACCTACTCCTCCTCCCCGCCTCCGCCGGTGATCCGACGACCCGCCGCCGGCCAGCTCGGTCCCTGGCAGCCTCCACCGACCCACCAGAAGCACCCTAGGCCGGACACAGCTCGCTGCCGGATACGGGCACAGTGGACACGGTGTGGACACGTCCAAGACACGGGACGCGTATCGGACACGGAAAACCCTAGATTCTAGGGGCCAGTTCAGGTACTCGTATCTCGCACCCTATATCTCCGATTTTGATTCTGTAAATTGCGTTGCCAAGTCTGTATGACCCTCTCGGTGCCCACCGCTCGGGGCATCACGTCCTGTGGTGATCGCACACCGCGATCCAAAAACAGGAAAAACCAGACCCTGTTTTACCCCGGAACTGAGTACGCCCCGCCAAACGGGACAACTTGGTCGCGTGCGGTCTTCACAGATACGTGCGCGCCGTCGATACGGACTTGTGGGATTTCGCGGAAGCTGATTCGGGTGTGCGTGCACACCAGAATCAACGCGTATCCGCGGACATCGCCCCGTATCCGACTTTTCTGCAATTCACCCTAACTTCGTGCACACACGTCGGATCGAGACGAAACTTGCGCCATCGGACTCGTAGCGATACGCTGGTCCTGTGGGTCAAGTTTGGTTCGATTCTGAGAACGTTGACGAAATCGCGTGTCGTGGGCCCCACAAGCCCGGTCGACGGGCGATTTTGTGATCGGCTCATCGGAATTCAAATCTGAAAGTTCCATTGGGTTCGTATCAGCGTTCCTGACCTGTTGACACTAAGTTTGGTAAATTTGGAGACTGTTGACCCTGACACGTTTTTCGGTGCAAAGCGGGCCCACCGGCGGACCCCGTTTTGGCCCGAAATTGCCGTTTTTGCCCTTGTCTCCAAATTGGACACAAGGACAGGCGTTCCTAGCTATTTGACACTTTCTGAGCGTGATGGTACTGTTTATTTCAGCTTTCGAAGACATCTCTGGAAATTTCCGAATACAGGACCTTAGTGGAATCCAAACATCAGGCATCAGGCAAGTGCACCTTGCCAAACTTGCAGTCTTTATCTTCTTATTTTCATTGATAATATTTTGCTGGATGTCTTGTGCAAATTCATATAACTTGTTTTAACTGCTTAACCTAGGAAACGTATGACGTACCCAGTATCCGATCATAGTCGGGTGCCAACCCCGTACGCGGTGTTGGGTTCGTCATTTAGAGATGGATTTACGATACCCTTTACTCTTGTCCTTGACCTATCAAGTACCCTACAACCCAGGACACTTGACACTATACATGGACAGAATCTTCCTGAGATATTCGTGGTGATTCTGTATAGGATACAGGAACTGACAGAGATATTTACTTATAGACAGTATGACTTGTTGCATTAGTTATAATTCCGCTGACATGGACATGAGACGTTATGGTCATGGTTTGCGTGATTACATTGGGTGGGGAGAGACACACAGGCTATAGGCTGTTCTATATATATATCTACTATTATTGTGAGGTTGTAGACTCTCCAGCAGAGCTAGACCCTTTACGTGTTATTACTGCTACCGGCTCCCCGACACAGAGCTTGTAGCGGTCTCAGCCTGAGTACTAGTGTTGCTCTCATTTGCATATCACATAGATGGTTACATAGTTTACCCTGTTGTTTCATTTATTTATTTGCACTGCTTATTTATTTGGCTTGTTTTATCTTGTGCCTTGCTATGTCCACTGAGGACCTGGATTTGGATGATGTCCCCAGGTTTAGCTGAGGAGCAGTATCCCGAGGTATACGGGACAGGAGCTGAAGCTATTGCTGGAGCAGAACTGAACCCTGAAGACGAGGTGACTGCCGAAGACTTCTCCTGAGTACCTGTTCCCGTACTCAGTATTTATTTCACGTTTATCTCTTTTGTTCCTGGCCTATTGAGCCAGTGTATTCAGACATAAGTCGGATTGTTTCTCCGACTGACTTGTTGTTGCTACTTATTTCCATTTCATTATGCAGTTTATTTCTTTATCTTTATGGATGAGATTAGTGTGATTTGTTGTAGTAGACCTTCTTTACAGCTTAAGTACGCCCTGATGGCTCCATTAAATTGGGTTATCCATCGGTGCGTGCTGCTGGCCATTGCCACGCATCTCCAGTCCCTCGGCATTTTGGGACTGGGGCGTGACAATACGGGGCTTTGTGCATATCATATTATGACACGGACACGTAGACACTCTAATTACTATACATATTGTTCATAATTGGTGTTCTAGACTTATTCGTATCTTCGGGATGCGTTTGGTTGTGTGTTGGAGCCGTATCGCAAGTGTATCATAGAGAAAGTGTGATACGGGTGCGATGTACTCCATTTTTTTTGTATTTGGCCAATTTTGCTATACGTGCATGTGTAATTATATATATATATATATATGGTATATATATATATATATATATATATGTATGCATATAATAGTGTATATTGTGTTTAGTGTATATGTGTGTATAGGTTAGTGTTTATAGTTATGTTTATATATATATATATATATATATATATATATATATATATATTTATATGTATGTGTACATATATATGTATTGGTATATATATATATATATAGTGGTGTTATGCTTATAGATTGATATGTGTGAGGGGTGGTATATGTATCTATGTATATATATAGCAAGTTATATATATATATATATATATATATATATATATATATATATATATATATATATATATATATACATACATACATACATAAGGGGTTTGATATATGTAGATGGATAAATAGATACGTGTATATATGTATTTTGTGTGTGTGTTTGTGCTTCGTGTGTGTGTGTGCGTGTGTGAGCAGGGTGTCGCTGTAGCAAAGTGCTGCAGCGAGCGTGCACCGCAGCGCACTAGCAGCACAGTAACTGCTGCAGCGAGCAGCACATTGCGACAGCAAGCAGCACGTCCACGACTTCAACAACAGCAACATCGATCGCAGCTGCAGCGTGCTGTAACTGCTGCAGCGAGTAGCGCATTGCGACAGCAAGCTGCAGCGTGCAGCAGCTTCAGCAACAGCAGCAGCGATCGCAGCTGCAGCGTGCAGCAACTGCTACAGCCAGCATCGCATTGTGACAGCAAGCAGCGTATGGTGCGATTTCAGCAACAGCAGCAGTGATCGCAACAACAGTGATCACAGCAACAACACAGTGGCAGCAGCACATTACAGCATGCGCACACGAAAGTTTGCATATCAGTATAGTTCGGTTGGTGATTTGTTGGGTATTCAAGGTATTGGTTTCAGTCAGTTTCAGTAGGTTAGTTTCAGTCTTGGGTTAGGTTTTGGTATTAGATTAGTTGTTAGTGTGTAGTATTTACATTAGTTAGTTAAGTGTTTGAGTTATAGTTTAAGGTTTCAGTAGTTAGCATCAGTAGGATTAAATTCAGCTTTTTGTTTTAGTTTTAGTTTCAGTTTAGTGATTAGTTGAGTTTTCGTTTTTGGTTTGAGTTATAAGTTATCAATTATACATGGGTTTCAGTAAGTGTGGGTTTAGCAAGGTATTGACGTTTCTCTTGAGTTGGGTATTTGATTAGTTTAGTTGTTCTATATTAGCTAATTAGTAATAGATAAGTTTTAGAATTAGTATAAGTAGTAATAATTATATATATACCTGTTATGTCGGTACTTAGTCTATAGTCTAGCTATATATACTATGTATATATGTTTCTATGGGTTGTTGTAGTAGTTAGTTATGAACTTATGTAGTAGTTATATATATTATAGTGTAGTTATATAGTTAGTATTAGCTTGGTTATATATATGTATTAGTTACGTAGTATTTTAGATTACCTTAGGATACTAAGGTATTACCAAGGTATTGGGTCGATACCTAAGGTATTGAGTTTGGGTATCGAGATAGGTGTGATACACATTGATGCAAGGCCAAGGTATCTTATTTTATTTGTTTTGATCTAGTATTATGATTATTGACTTGTATATATATATATATATATATATATATATATATATATATATATATATTATATATATATATATATATATATATATATATATATATATATATATATATATATATATATATATATATATTTATATTTTTATATATATATATATATATATATATCCAAATTACTATTTTTATATTTTAAAACTTGCGTATCTCAGGATACGACATTTTGTGTATCTCATAGTATCCTAGATTAGTTAGTATAACTTAGTTTCATAGTGCATTGACTTAGTATCCTAGTGTTAAACTCTACTAGCCTAGAATTCATTGGTTTGACTTATAATTGGCGTTGTGACCTAGATGTTGACTAGTTTAACTTACATTTATTCCAACACCTTGTATTTATGAAATATTCCATATATAGGTTTGTGTGACATCAGTTGGAACACAGTTTGACATTCATTGCTTGGACGACAAGCAAGTACATTTTCTGATAGTTTTCATTATTTGATAATTACTATAATGCAAGTATTTAAAAATATTGTACATGACTCTTGACACATTGGCACACAGACTAGTATACACATAAATCAGTCATGGGATGTTATATATATTGTTCATTGTTCCTCGTGTTCTCAATGTTTAACTTAGATAATATTTCGTATTCAATAATTCAATGTTTAACTTAAATAATGTTCAATGTTCAATATTTCGTATTCAAGGTTTATTGTTTACATAGCCTTGAGTATCTTGTATCACAACGTGTCATGGTTGGATCGATTGTACTAGTTGGGGGAAAAGGGAAAGTGTTAGCTAGGTATGTGATCAAATCCTACACAATGTTCAATGTTTAACTTAGACAATGTTTATTCAAAGTTAAAGTAGACAATGTTCACCTAAGCTGATCACATATTTATCTAGTATTTCAATCACTTAGCATAGTTATTGTTCTTTACCATATTCTAGTTTATTGTTTCATTCTATTGCCTTGTTCTAGTTCATCGTGATCAGTGTATACCATATTGTTCATTGTTTACCTGTTCTTCTACCATAGTTGATATTGTTCATTATTTTTCGTCTTGTATTATATTCTCTATTTCTGTTTATAGTCATTATCAATTAATTAGAACTTCTATTAGGTTGTACTTCACTCCATTTCTGATTGGAAAACATTTTTCAGATGAATGGTTAGAAATGATGTGTCCCACTCACTACGGACCGACAGATGGAGTGTCATCCGAGGATAGTGGCAGAGACTAAGGCCTTTTAGATTTCTATATCTTGTAGTAGTTATTACTATTTAGACATTGGTTTGTATTATTGTTTTGAGATCTGGAGTTGTGTTTAGTTTTGAGATGGCCATGTGATATATTGAGATTATATTTCTTTTCTTTCTATTCTATATCGTGCTTACATCTTCCTTTAGTTTTATATGTGATTGAGTATCATTGCAAGATGAGATGGCATGGTAGTATTTTATATACATTGTGTGAGATATTAGATAGTATAGAAGACCAAGACAGCGTTCTACCGCCAATTCTACGATGTAGGCTGGACGTACCCACGTATTCGTGCCCCTATACAGGATGCGGGTCATGACAACTAGTATCAATACTGGACTAGTCCTAAGTAAAAAATGTAGTACCTTTATCAAAAATCTTTTGAACCTTCCTCTTAAAAATTGAGAAGAAACTTATTTGAATCCGCTACCTCATTTAAATACCTTTTGGTTTAATTTTTTATTATTAATTTAACCTTTGTTAAGATAAATAAAAAGTTAACTTTGTGTCTAATACTTTTAGAGAGTGTCTAATAATTTTAAAGAGAATTTTTAACCGAAACAAAATAATTTGGCTCTATATTTTAAATAAGTCACAAAATACAGATTAATAACATTAATTAACAAGTATTTTTTACTTGTCACGTAAAAAAAGTTTTGAGGTACGAAACCAAGAAAAATAAAATAATTAAATGATTTAACTGTGTGATGCTATATAATTGTTAGCACATAATCAAACTACGAGTGACAACAAAAATTATTTGTAACATAAATATCGCTTGACCAATTTTACATTTGTCACAAACTTTTGACAAAACCCAAATTTGTTTGCATACAAAAAAGATGTAAAAGTTAGACATAATGACCATGGGTGGAGCTAGAAGAGGGCAAGTGTGATCATTTGACCCTACTATATATATATATATATATATATATATATATATATATGTGTGTGGGGGGGGGGGGGGGGGTATAGTCTGTTGGTAAGGCTGTGGACATGGGGTGGGGAGGACGGGGTTCGAGTTCTCCTGGGGGAGGGCATTAACCGTGCCTTTGGGGAGGGGGGGGGGAGGGGTGTAGGGGGTAGGAATTTATATATATATATATATATATAAGACACAGTAAAAAGAGGCACTCAATTTTCATATCGTTTTTCTTTACGAGTCTCCCGGCCATGCGTCCATTTCTCTCTCCTGTCGTGTCGCATCTCTGTCCAGCTGTGTTGTATCTCTCTCTTGTCACACCTCTCTCTCCCTCATTAATCAGGTAACACTTCTAAATGTATTTGATTTATGTCATATTTTTTTAAAATCATTCATGTCCTAATTGATTTTACCTTTATTTGTTCTTAGATGGCAATTTTTAATTTGCTTTTAGAGGGAATACAATTATTTTCTAGTATAATATTCTTCGATTAAAAAAATATAAAATATATAAAATCAATGTAAATTAGTGGATGAAAATGAAATATTTTTAATCTTGTTTTGTCTTGAGGGAGAAAACAATATTTAATCATTATAAGACCCTAGGATGGAAATTCGTGATTAAAATTGTAGGATTCAAGTATTGATTTTAAGGTTCATTGAATCTCATTGATCATCATAAGACCCTAGGATGGAAGGTTCAGGATTATGATTAAAATTGTAGGATTTATGTATTGGTTTTAAGATACGATGAATCTCCAATTGATCAAATTGTCAAAATTGATCAAAAAGATCTTGTCTGACCTGGTTTGAATGACACTGAAGTTTAAGATTCTGATTATATTTGGTTAGAAATGTGTACTTTAATGCCAATGATATTTTGAATTAAACGAAAAAGAATGAGCAGATGCAATAAGAAAACTAGAATAAACAACCAATGTTAGGTATAGTAAATATGCTTTTGTAACTAATTTATACAACAGAAAATTTACTGTAGCGAAATAAATTTATATTAAATTCATGCAAACGAAACAAGTTTGTAAAATTTTAAAATACAGACAGAGTCCGCCAACAGTGTTGGCGGAAAACATAACAGACGTATACGTAGGCAAAAAAAAAATTAAAAAAAATTAAAGTGGACCCCATAAGCCAATTTTTGCCAACGCTGTTGGCTGAAATTGGGAGGGGGGGGGGAGGATTTCAGCCAAATCTGTTGGCAAAAATTGGGTATGGGAGCCCACGGGTTCGGTTGGTTTGGTTTGGTTTGTTTGGTTGGTTTAGTTTGTTTGATTAGTTTGGTTTAATTAGTTATGTTTTGATTTTATTTATTTATTTAGTTTTATTTTGTAATTAGATTTAAGAAAATTTACTTTAACGAAATAAAATTGTAAAGAAAAATTTAGAAATATTTTTTTCGAAAATTTGCATCGAGAGCATCAAAATTTGTATAAATTCCATCTAAAGCATCAAAGTTTAAAAAAATACGAAAAAAGCGTCAAAACGTTCTTTGGGCATTTATATTTTTTAATATTATATTTCTATCGTTAATTTTTGTGCCGTTAACAGACGTTTGTTTTATTAGTTTGATGTCGTTAACAAATGCATCAAAACGTCCTCTGGACGTTTTGGTTGGTTTGGTTTGATTAATTGGTTTGTTTTATTAGTTTTTTCATATTGGACATAAAACAATTAATTTAAAAAAATTCTAATTTTTTTTGGAGATGTAAAAATCGTTTTAAATCCGTGGGTCCCACATCCAATATAAATTAATTTTGTTATAGTAAATTTTAAATATTCAAAAATAAGATAATCGAAAGTAAAATTCTGGATGTGCCATTGATAAAATATCTAATCATAGCCTACGTTCCTAGGAGGAAAAAATGAGTACGTATTGGTGCAGATAAATCGATGAAATTCGGCAGCTAAGGATCAAATTCGTCGTTGTGAACTGTAAATCAAACTTGATTCCGTCAAATTCTACACAGAGGAAATCTCCTTATGCACGTTTCAATCCACTGCATCCGCGCCGAGGCGGTGTATGTGGCTGCTATGGTAGTGCTTTGGAGGCGGTGTATGTGGCTGCTATGGTAGTGCTTTGAAGGATTTGATCGATTAGCAAGAGCTCTAGATACTAGGATGGATTATAACTTAGGATTCGAAATTATTTAGTTGGGATAAATATTTTCTTAAGTTTGAAATTTTTCTTTTTCTTTTCGGAATTCAGTTATTTAGGTGAAATAGGATCGGCATGAAAGGACTTGAATGTAATTTGGAGGGGGAGTTCGGTTATTGAAGATGGAAGTAGGCTTAGATTAGGAATATGAGTAGGATTTATAATCGGATGTATTGGATTTGATACTGTGAGGTGGGGATTTAGTTACAACAATTCAATTAGGTTGTCTAATTCTACTATGTTTCTGAATTATTAGTTCATATTTTGAATATATAATATAAATCACTAGTACTAATTAATGTAAGATTAGGTTTCCTAATTCTACAATATTTCTCATTTAATTACTAACTCACTATTATGTATATATAAGAAGGTGGTGTCCTTTGAATTCTTAAATAAAACTTCTTGATCCGGCTACTACTCTCGTAGAGGTGACGGATCCTTGCTCGGCTTCGTTATAATTAGAAGGTATGTTTATTTTCTTGGGTACATTACATGAAATTACTTATGTACTTTTTTTGTCGACCATGCAACAAGTTGGAAATTCTGACTGCCGTCCTTGGTTTTGATCCATAATTAGGTGCTTCGCAGCGCGACTCGATCGGATTAGTAGTCCAACCAAAATGTGCCAAACCTCGGAGGATGCGGCGAAGGAAGCCGGTCGTTGCTTGGGTCAAATGGACGCTCTTGGAGAAGCGTTGGAATCGACTCTGTCGACAAATACAAACCCATCGGTGGACGACAGATTTGAGGTTCTCTTCAAGAGTTGGCTCGAGTTACAGCAAGATTGGAAACAATACTTCGAGACTCTATGGTCTCTTGTGGACGATATAATTGTTAGCGACGATGACTATGAATATGTCGATGATGATATCGTAGAAGAAGATGAAGCAGAAGGAATTGTACCGGCTGGCGATGAAAATGTAGATATCAATGATGATGATAAAGCAGTCTCAATCGAACATGAATTTGCTACTCCTTCGATGGAGACTGTATCGGATACCGATACAGATGATTCCTTCGAGACTGTCCCGTTGGTTTCAAAAGTGGATGATGTGTTGAAGGAAGTCGGTCGTAGCTTCGGCCAAATGGATGCTCTTGGAGAAGTGTTGGAATCGAATATGTCGACAAGTACCAACCTACCGGTGGACCACCCTGTGAAAATTCTGCACAAGCGTTGGCTCGAGTTACAACAAGAGTGGAAACAGTATATGGAGGCTCTGTGGACGTCTGTTGCCGAGGAGATTATTGTCGGTGACAATGAGTACGATGATAAAGTAGAAGATGATAAGGAAGCAATTGTACCGGCTCGTGATGATGAAAAAGCAAACATCATTGATGATAACAACGCAATCACAATCGAACCTGAGTTTGCTACTCCTTCGGTGGAGACTGATACTGATACCGATGATTCTTTCGAGGTTGTTCCATTGGATTCAGAAGTGGATGGCGAATTGAGCATGGTCGAAAACGAACATCCTTAAGAGTTACTGTAAATAAGATGTAGTCAAACAAATACATTGCTGGCTCAATCCGTAATCTTAAAACTCTGTTAGCTAAGCTTTGATTTTTATTTTATTTTATAGTGTTGCGTCAACTATGTTAGTTTAATTTTTCGACACCGATAAGATTGTATAGCTTAATTAATTGTTTGCTTTAATTTCTTCAAAGAGTATTATGTTTCAAATTTTACAAGTATATTTGTTTAGATGATAATGTATATATTCGCAACTCAGTGTTTACATGTCTAAAACTTAGCTTTGAGCTGAGTCAAATTTCAAACATGTTCCTGTGAGATTATCAAAGATCCATTGGTTGCAGGATATTTTTTGAGATAAAGGAAGGATGGGATCAAGGAGATCTCTGTTGGATTGTATCGAGTTTTTGATTAAGCGTTCAAAAGGAGGATGACAATAGAGTTGGTAATTTAGTCCCACATCAGATAGAAGATGGGATCATGAGATGTAGATAATTGGAATTGGTTCAGGCCTTACATAAAAAATTTATTTTAAGACATATGGGTCCAGTCTAATATCGTATCTCATAGGCCAACTCGGGTTCGGATCACACTGTGTTCCCAATAAGTGGTATCAGAGTCCAAGGTTATAGGGCTGGTTTGAGCGGCTATAATTGGTTCGAGACAGATGATTTTGAACGTTCATGGATTATACGGACTCTTCTTAAGATGCAGTAGGAGCATCAACTACACAAATTAGCTTTAAAGATGGATCTGACGAGTCCAAGGTGTGGCAAGACGTTGTGGTTGGCACACAATGGTGGTGTGGATGAACGTGTCAGATTTGGTTCTGCGATCGAACGGATCGAGATGACAATATGTTTGATCTGCTGGGTGCTCGGTTAGCGAGAACGGACAAAGGTAGCCGAAGTGTGCTAAAGTTGTTCAGCTAGCGGTAACGAGCAAATGTAGCCTGGGTGTGCTAAGGGTGCTCGGCTAGCGGGAACGAGTAAAAAGGTAGCCGGGATGTGCTTAGGTTGTTCGGCTAGCAAAAATGAACTAAGGTGAAGATTGTTTGATTGTATCTCGTTTTCGATTGAGCGCTCAAAAGGAGGGTGACAATATAGTTGGTAATTTAGTCCCACATCGGATAGGAGGTAGGATCATGAGGTATAGATAATTGGAATTGGTTCAGGCTTTATATGGAAATTTTCTTTTAAGACATATGGGCCCAGTCTAATATCGTATCTCATGGACCAACTCGGGTTCGGATTACACCGTGTTCCCAACAATCTCATCCAAATTTTGTTAAATGACTGTTTGGTGGTTTGTAAATATAAGTTCATTGTAGGTTTTGCTTTGCTGTTGTAATGAGAGTTGGAATTACTTTTGACTATAACAAAAGCTGCATAAATATGGATATTTATTGCAGCTTAATTTTGTTACAAGAATACACTATTTATCGCAAAATCAATGTTGCAATTGATGTAACCGATTACAACTGCAACACTAACAGCCAACTTAATAATGGTCGTCCGGTTGCGCTTGGACTTCTATGTTCCAATGGAGACCAAGTTCAATTATAAATCAGGATATAATTGTTCTCAAGTAATAATGGTTTCAATGTAATATTATTGTACATATTCTGAAAGAACTTGTTATTTCCGAAGATTATAAAGATGGTACAGATGTACGTGAAGATCGAAGATCACGATCGATTGCAGCACTTTGATCTTATGTAACAAGATTATAACTCCTTGCTTTCAACCACAACTTCAACAGAAATTAAGATTACTGACTCTTTGAAGTAGAAAGCTTTCAACCACAAGTTGAAAATTGAAAGCAATAAGAAAAAACTAGACCACTGTTGCTCAAAGCAATATTCGATCCATTCTGTCAATTTTCTTCTAGAAACCAGTAAGTTCGTAGAGTAGAACTTCTGGAATGCTCACTGTCACCCTAACCATTAAAGCGCCATTTTTCCCTTTTCGAGTCCGAGTCGCTAGGCCCCCTTCGGGGATTAGTTCCTAAAGAAAACTCCAAAGAAATAAATAACAAAACGTAAATATTCCTTAGAGGTCTTCAACCTTGTCCTCTAGAAAAATACCCTATCATCTCAACTACATGGACTACCACTCTCTGTTTGCACAAGTCAACAAAAGAATGATCTTATATTGAAATGCACACTTCGGATTGCCACATAGATATGAGTCTAGAGCTCAAACTAAAAAAACCCCAATAATCCTCCACATATTTCAATAAATGGGTTGGGCGTTCCCGATGGTGACTGGACATCATGCATTAGGATAGATGTCGCTTACGACTTAATTTTTTTTGCATAGGTCAAATAACAATATGATTCAAAATAAACTATACATTGAATTCAGTACCATATCTGCTATCATTCCCACTCGTATAAAGACATCAATTGTGCCTCTGGTTGCACGTTTAAAGGCACTATGCTGACTGGATATCTGTGTATGTATCTTGGGTGTCTACAAGCTTATTTTCAAGAGATGGCCAACATATATGTTCATACACATAGGTGAATTTTTTTAGAGAGTTCAACTTTCCCACCATGAAGCCTTTCGCTTCCTTTCGATACTAAGATACTATGACATGGCCCAAAGTCGAGGTCCAACCACTTTGTTGTTTCATCCCATTGTAACATGAGATCTTAGCCACTTTGTAATGTTGCATTACCACTCTCTATCTTTCAACATTAGGCTACTTCCTCTACAATGCCTCGCTTCGCACGGTGCATTACGCTGAGTTGGATTAGAATGAGGTATTGGGTTGGTTATTTTTCAATAAGTCAGATTTGAAAACAAGCATTGATGAGGGTTTTGGTTTCATTTATAGCTTTTATGCGGGACATTCCCAGGTTAATTTATTGCCTCAATGCGGGCAAACGCAAGGAGTAGAGTCTCTTGCAACGGATCAATGGGCTAGTTCAGAGCAGTACAGAGATAGCGAGGTCAAGCGATGCTATAGTCTTCCTTGAATCTGCTCGGGTCAGATGATTGAGAAGCATGGCTTTCTCGCATGGTTATACCAGTTAAGTAAATCGTACTTGCATCAGACTACAAAAATTGGGGATAGGTTGTATCGACTCAGGTGGAGCGATAGGCTATATCATCTCTGCAAGAACGATAAGCAGATATGTATAAAGTGGGCGGCCCTGGCCCTTCTCCTCTACTCTTTCATGCTTAACAAAATATATTAGTTGCGTGCTAGTGATATAATAGATTTAACGAGCGTAGTTCGGAGAAACAGACTAGTAACATATATTGAATACTAAGACAGAACATTAAAACAAAGTATATCGAGACGTGCATAAAGCGTACGAGTATCGAACGAGAATCATAAGAATGCTTCATAAGTGAATCCTGCAGTTGTGGTTCAAGACCACAAAACTGTCAAGATAGGGATAAGATATCTCAAGAAGGGATACGATATCTAAAGAAATCAGAAAGGCAATGGTGCCACAAAACTATCGATCAGGGATAGGGTTCCATAGAACACTGTGTCGAGAAGCGGCATGGTGACTTAGTTGTTGGGACCTACGGGTCGTCCAACTAGAACATCGATCGAAAGAGCAGCTGTGCCACGAGTATGGTATAGTAGGACGAGTCGGCACATACCTTGCCATACTTATATTTCGATTGTCGGGCGAGTAGACACGTACCTCATCGTACTTACAAACTAAAGAGATGCTAGTATTGAGTGGGGGTGAAAAGACTCGTACCAAGTCGTACTTACAAACAAAATATTGCATGGATAAATGATCATGGGCTGCCCGTGCACAGACTTGGTTTTCCTTGAGCAAGATATACTGCAACTACCCGATAAAAGACAGGTAGTGTGGCCAGAATTGTTCGGCCTAGGAGAAAATTTGAGAGTGCTCTTCTAGAACGGTATAGTAGGTCTTTCAGGCAGGCTTGTAACCTAGTGCTGAAATAATTATCGCATATCAAGAGAACATGCTTCGGCATGAGATATTTGGGGACCTCAGGTCGACTCGGACTGAGAGGATGCGCCCAAATGTCCTGGCATTGCGGGACCTCAGCGGGACTTGCACTCCTGAATATATGGTGTATCGTTTAATGTAAAGCGATGCCCAATATTATACTTGTGTCATCAGTGACCTTTATATAGATAAGATGCGATAGGCTATCGAATGTTTCATCCAGCAGGATGAATGCCACCTTGCCTCGAGCAAGAGTGTGCACATCGGCTATATATTTAGAGTCAATATTTGAGCAAGGCGATTCAACTAGTTTCATGAATTGCGCATGGTATACAAGTATGGCTTGCTTATTTATCATTACGACCAAGAATAACATGCTTAGCGATCGAGAAATTAGAATATAACTTGCTTAGTTACCGAACGAGATTCGAGTATAACAAGTTTAGTTGCCTATATGATCAAGTATAACATGTTTGCCTGCTTAAGTGATTCAAAGAATAATATGTTTATGTGCTTGCGTACTTCAATATCTACCATGCCAATATGCTTTACTGCTTTCAAATGCATGCCTCAAACCTGAACTAAAATTCATCTAAGTTCTAAATGTCACGTCTTGATCTCCCGTAGGAATTGGCCGTCCCCACTAGGCGCGAATCATCGCACCAGCGCTCCCGCTGAATGATCATTCCCATCTGGACATGATATCGTACGAGCACAAGATGCGTCCGTGCAAGGCCATGATTCAAACATGCGGCAAAATAACTAAGCCACAGAGTCGCACAAATAGTCCGAATGCAGCGAAATAAGAAACAAACAGGTGATTGAGAACAAGTTCACAGAGTCGTCAATAGCGAAAGCATTCAATAACATAAATATAGAAGTAAAATAAGCACTTTATTGATATTGAACAAGTATTACAAGCGACGCTAGGCCGAGATTACAAGTCGCTCGAGTCCCTCTTTCGAAACAATAAAAGCGTGCCAAGTGGCTACATTTATAGAATGATACATAGGCGATGTTCTAACATTATGTCTTGTATACGTGCATCAGCTCTGGACGTAACGTTCCAAGGCTCTAGAGCAAACTCCATGTCTTAGCTCGCACGAAGGAGATTTTCGTACCAAACGAAGTTCTCCCGCACCCTCTAAAAAATCTGGTGGATTATTAGTACATGAATGCAGTGTTGGAGAGGCTTCTCGCCCGCTCGACAAATCCAAACATATTATATAGGTTTCGTGCACCATATATTAAGTTATCTTTCTAGTCTTGCCTTAGGATGAGTTTCATGACATAATAAGAAACCTAACTCGTGTGGTAGTGTGTCGTGCGATATAAGAGTAATACGGCGAGACTTACCAACTTACCATTCGTCCTTTCCTATCCAAGGATAAAATTAAGTTATACCAAGCGCAAATGTATATATATATATATATATATATATATATATATATATATATGAAATCCAAGTCTCAGGTATGTTTAAACTCAGATGTTTAAACTCAGAAGTCTCAGGTATTCAGATGCAGAAATAGATACAGATGTATTACATAGAGCAGTTCCCTACAATGCAAATGGATCACACGCGGGTTGCCCCAATTGAGCCAACTTAATCTATTTGACCGAGGGTCACTAGCATGAATTCCATAGTGGACAATGTAATCATGAGGCAAAGATGGCGTGCAAGCAAGTATACAACGGTGGCATTGCACCCATCTCGCCCCAAACAAACAACTACTCAGTTATTCCGTCTAGATCGGATCGGCCACAGTGTCCCGACGACCGTCTTTAGAACTTGGATTCAAAAATCCCCTTGTGCACAAGTTGTCCGTGACCGCACATATCCTCAAGTTTTCTAGATTCTCGAAGGTACAGATACAATTACATATTCAGATTCAGTTAGGATCTATCATGTACAGTATCGACTCCCCGAGCTGTCATGTTCACTACAGAACGAGTATTGATTTTTAGAGATATTGTAATGTTATCTTGCTTAACTATCCATGATGTAGTCCCGTAGTTCAAGAAATGCCTTGGCGACCTTACAGTCTCGAATACTTTCAATGTTCTATACTTGGTTCGTAACGACTATCTTGATAGCCTTCCTGCCTCAACTGAGCGAATCATAGATAGTGAAGTACGATAATTTGTGGCATGCATATAAGTGACAAGCATTAAAATAAGGTAAACGAGTACAAGTTAGACTGTAAGCAGGCAAGTATTGCATTTGTGTGAAACATAAGCATAAGAAAATGAGCGGTATAGTCTACTTTAGAATATAAGCCTTTAAGTTTGCACGGGTCTAATGGGTAGTACGAGGAGTGAAACCGTACAAGAATATATCAAGTGACATAATCTATGGCACGAGTAGTGTAAACAAGTGAAGTAGTGCACTACAAAGTGTATATAATGATTTACTCGAGACATAGTGGAGTTTACTTGCACGAAGCTACGGTAGCATGCCAGGGTCCATATAAGCCAAGTTTTATTTCCATATTCTAACACAAGCAATACAAGATTGGTTATTCTCTTAGCTAGGTGAGTTGTATTCTTTATTATCATGCAAGGGATGATTCACCTAGCGACTAGCATGTATCATACATATTATAAGCGTGCAGGCTAAGCAAAGACAGGTTCATCGTAGCCACCCACCTTAGCGATATTTTGTCACGGTCGATCGATACTCCAAGCGAGCCTTTAAAAGTCTAAGTTTGAACTCCTGAAGGGCTAAGTCTGAAATCATTTGCCTCAAACGAGTATTCTCGTTGAGCAAGGTGGGTCGGGTCGTTGAACTTGCGCCGTTTGAATTGGCTATCCGCTTGAAAGAATAGGTCATTACATTATACACCACTCAAAAAAAGTCTCATCCTCGAGACTTCTTGAGCGCAAACCATTCTATCGAATCTATCTCAAGCATAACGATCTGTATCGCATATGTACTGGGTCTGTCTCATTGAATGACTCTATCATTCAATCCAAGCTCTGACTCGGTTTCTACGACACCTTAGCATGGAACATATATCGCTTAACGCGGGGTACGGTATAATCTATCTTGAATGATGATCTAGGGATGAGGCAAACTTATCCAAGACGATATAATCGTCCAAGTGTATCTAGCACATTCACTTATAACATTATTCGATTTGAGCACATCACTGAGTTTGGATGGTACACATATTTTAAGCGTTCCCGAAATACATGTATTTCAACAAACTTAGCGATAACAAAGTCGGACGAGTTACTCGAAAAAGCGTTAAGGGTTCTCGTCTTACAATCACGATGATACCTCCAATAGGGTCAAAATAAAATCCAAGGCATTTCCAATCCAACCAAAAATCAAGCATTATACTACCGTCAAGCACGATCCGTCAAGCACGATCTATCCCATCTACCGACTAGCATCCATTTCCTTTCGTCAATTCGGTTCATGTCAAACATAGCACACACTTACCGTTCCAAGTCTAACTCCAAGTCTACTTGCCCCAGTTCTATGGTTTGCTCAAGATATACTCTAAAGTCGGTTACACAAGTTATTTCACTTGGCATAGGATCGTCTGCCTAATTACTAGGTCAGCTTACAAGGTCATAGGTACAAGTTCAAGCATATGACTCATCGTGCAAATTAGTCGTAAGATGCTCGCCCCAATTCCTAACATCAAACCATTATTCATTTGTATGGGATATTCTACCCAAGCTTGTTTCACTTAAATTTCTAAACATCGAGCACAGATCATTCTACTCATATTAACATGTTTGTTTATACAGGGTCGAGTCTATTCATTCAAATCCAAGATATATCTATGTCGCATGTCAAGCCTAGCAATTAGCATAGTCTATCTCTTCGGATATGTTTTAATAGAACCCATATATTCATTCTAAGTCTAGACCACCAAGCCATGATTCAATTTTCAATCACTGATCTCAATCATAAACTCTAAGTCGTCCGACAAGATTCATGTTTATGTTCACGAAACTATCAAGCGTGTCTTACTCCAGGTCCTTGACTATCTCATCTAGAAAATACTTTCGATTCTCTTGTATTCTCAAACTCGTCTTTATCGTGTTGAACCACTAGTTAAGATGATCCTTCAATGTTTACGCTTCGGTCTCCCATAAGCTCGATCATTCTCACTGGACGTGAGATCAACTCTCCCGTTGGATAATCGTCCTAATCCGGGTGTGACGCATGTACGAGCATGGAGTTATGCTCACACAAGACAAGAACGTTAAACATTTTGGTTATCATCGAAACGATCGAGACACCATCATTTATACTTTTATTTCATCCAAGTTTTATATATAATATTTCAAGTCTTGTTCGTTCGTACTGTGATCATAATTTGTCTAGCAAAATCATCAAACTTCAATATTACCGTTTGACCAATCCGTAGTCTTACTTCTAGCATTCCTCAAACGACTATATTCAATTCCCAAGCCAAAGTCTATGCACCTTCGATACGTTCCATTTATCGAGTTCTTTTGAATAAACATCGAGCATGTTCCCGTGAGTTCGATCATCCCCTTCGGATGTAAAATTACCACGCCAACGCTCTCACAGGATAACCGTTCTCGGCTGGGACTAATTTTAAAGGTTATCCATTCAAACTAGATTCAATATCTTTCTACCAAACCCCAGGTTAAATCCATTATCGCTTACCTCTTTCATCAAACCATAATATTCCTTTACTTGTATCAATTCGTGCTATCTTCCAATTTTTGATACCATGCCAAGTCTATTAATCTGAACCACAATATCTATTCTCAGGCTAACTTCTATCGAGTGGTATCCTATTCAAGTTTCAATCCGCTTGATTCAATTTGAAATTGCTCGCACGATCCATCAAGTTTCCACCAAGTTTTCTTAACCAAGATATTGATTTCCATTATCTTGAATTGCTATTCGATATAAGCCTTATCACTTATTCAAGACATTCTCAATTGTTTAAACCAATTATCGCACGATACCTATGAATTTATTTGAATATTTTTCCAAATTAATCCATACACCACTCAGGAATCGAGTCAAACAATTTAATCATCTATCGTGTTCGCATCAATTGCTAGCATATTCACCAAGTCGTTCCTTAGAACTCTGGTGTGATACCTAAGTATCATCTGATAAATCTTAGTCTCGTATATATTCCTTTTGATAGTCATCCAAGTAAACCATATTTGATTTGTATCCGCCTACACAAAATATCGTTCGTGCTATTTCATAAAATCCAAGCACGATCCACTATATTCACCTTAGCGATGATCTGATAATATTTTTATCGGTTGCCATTCTAAGTCTGACTTATCCTTATCTGAACGATATCCCAATCTCGCTTGCAAACTTGCTCGCACCAAAGGGTCTTGGCGCGCGATACTCAATACAACTTAGCTGAAAGACTGTGAGCATAGCTAACCGTCTGAATGATATTCCATCTAGCACACTAACCAGCTTGGTAATCACATATAGGTGTTCGAGTTCTCACATAACTTGCCAATTCTAGCACGAGTCTATTCTCACAAAGTCTAACACAGGTCAGAACAAGGGTCTTAGCATAACTATCCAGTTCAAGCAATTATATCAATCATATGCACTTTTTTTGAAAGTATTTAGACTCATTGTATGGAACATCCCAACAGGTCAACGAGAGTGAGTATATGCACATAAAACATGAACGAGCTTTCAAAATTGAGAAAATTGATAAGAAGTCCAAAGACGTAAAGCCAATGCTCTGATACCAATATGTCATGCCCCGATCTCTCGCAGGAATCGGTAGTCCCCGCTAGACGTGAATTACCGCACTAGTGCTCCTACTAGACGATCCTTCTCATCTAGACGTGATGTCGCACGAGCATAAGCTACGCCCGTACAAGGCCATGATTCGAATAGGTGATAAAATAACTAAGCCACAAAGTCAAACATATAGTCTGAATGCAACAGAATAAGAAATAAATAAGTGATTGCTAACAAGTTCACAGAGTCGTCAATAGCGGAAGCATTGAATAACACAAGTATGGAAGTAAAACAAGCACTTTATTGATATTGAACAAGTATTACAAGCGGCGCTAGGCCGAGATTACAAGTCGCTCATGTCTCTCTCTTTTGAAACGATAAAAGCGTGCCAAGTGCCTACATTTGTGGAATGATACATATGTAGATGTTCCAGCATTTGGTCTTGTATATGTGCATCAGCTTCAGACGCAATTTTCTAAGGCTCTAGAGCGAACTTCATGCCTTACCATGCACGAAGGGGGTTTCCGTACCAAAAGAGGTTCTCCCGCACCCTACAAGCAATCTGGTGGATTATCAGTACATAAATGCACTGGTGGGGAGGCTTATCACCCGCTCGATAAATTCAAACATGTTATATATGTTTCGTGCACCATCTATTAAGTTATCTTTCTAGTCTTGCCTTAGGATGAGTTTTATGGCATAATAAGAAGCCTAACTCGTATGGCAGTGCACCGTGCGATATAAGAATAATACGACGAGACTTACCAACTTACCATTCGTCCTTCCCTGTCCAATGATAAAACCAAGTTAAACCAAGCATGCATGTATGTATGAAATCCAAGTCAAATTGCATAAGCAGATACGAGTGTTGTCATAGCTGCAATATTTTTCCTTTATTTATTTCTCTATTTTTTATTTTTTTATTTGATATATATATATATATATATATATATATATATATATATATATATATATATATATATATATATATGGGATTTTTTTACAATTAAATATGCAAAACTGGACAATTATGCAAATACTAAAATATTGAGGGGCTTAAGTGGGTATACCCAAATCAATGGGAACGGGAAGAAGAAACCAACAGCTTCCCTATGACTCATCTTCCTCCTTTACATATGTAGCCCTCTCCAACCTTCTCTATTTCTCACATGAAGACATGGTAACTTCTCCTTCTCTCTTCATTTTCCAAAAACCAACTCACCCATACATATTCACCAGCACCCCCTTCTCATCTTCATCCCTTCTCCACTTTTCTTCCTCCTCTTCCTAAACCCTCTTCTTCATTTTCTTCTTACTCCTTTCCATCTTCACCTCCTTTCTTCCCCCCACCTAATTACTACTACTGCTGCAACTATTGCGGTTGCTGCTGCTGCCCGGACGTCGTCGCATTGCCGGACGCCGCCGTCGTACCACCGGACGTCGCCTGCCATGCACCCCCGCCGGCCTCCTCCCCTCCAACTCCTACAACTCCTCCTCCCTCTTCCTCAAACCTAGGTATATCTTCATTTCTTCCCCAATTTTCTTCTAAATTCATGTTTAGAATATAGTTTAATCTCAAAAATTCCTTGGAATAGGAATATACGAAGAAATCAAGAATCAATTTGGGAATTTGGAAGAACCCTAGGTTGCTCAAACAAGGCAAGTTCTCACCCTTGCTTCCCTTTTATTTTTTTAATTTCTTTTTGGTTAAATTAGGGATTATATTTAATGGTTATTTTAGGAATTGGAACAAGTTAAAATATAAAGGAATGAGTATATGAACATATATACGATATGGACACATGGAAATACCTATCATGACACACTACGTAGGACACAAAATGGATACGACAATAATTTATAGATATATTTATATATGTACTTAATTAGCTTTATAACTAACTAGTTCATATATATATATATATATATATATATATATATATATATATATATATATATATATATATATATGCAGTTAATAACAGTTTTTTCATGATAACGGTCCAGTAGAGTTATAGATATATCACCGATATATCGGTTTTATAACGGTAAATATCGGTTTGCATTTTTAACACAATTTTTATATATGAACAATACACTTAATAGTTTTCTATTATAAAATATGCATAAAGTATACATATCGTCGAGAAATCCAAGAGATCCAAGATAAAGAAGATCACTTAAGGAACTACATCTCTGAATAAGTTTGATGCATGAAGATTTTGATGGCAGAAGATGTAATCTCCATTCTCCATTGATGTGATTGTCATATCATTCAACATCAGATGTAATCTCCATTGATGTGAGTGTCATATCGTTTGATGGCAAAAGATATAATCTCCATTAATGGCAGAAGCTTGTATTGTATTGTATCTTGACTTAACAGCTGATTTTTCCATAGAATATTGTCTGCAGGCCCAGGCCCATAAGTTTTTTTTGTAACAAAACCAAAACCGTGATAAATCGATTTTTTTGTAAACCGATATTTCGGACAATATCGGACAAATCGGTCGATAATATCGGTTCCGATATTTTATCGATATTTCTGCAAAAAAATATCGGTCCAGGACCGATACTATTATATATCGGTTATATAACTGATATATAACCGTTTTTGACTACTTATATATATATATATATATATATATATATATATATATATATATATATATATATGGACATAATTCATGAATTTATATATACATACACCATCGACACAACTTATGGACACAATACATGGCACTTTAATTTTCCTTATATATATATATATATATATATATATATATATATATATATATATATATATATATATATGCGTGTATGTGTATGTGTTTCTTTTTATGTTGGATGAGTGTTAGAACCTAAAGATAATTGATATTGCACATATTTTTAATTAGATGATGTGGTATTAGTTGATATATATTGTTGGACCTAATATAGATATATAGACACAACTAGATCTATTGTCGGGTGACGCTAGGGATAACTTTTAGAATTAGTTATGAAGGTTATATACTTAAACATATGAAGTGTGAGAACTGTTGGTTAATGGTTATGTATATTTTATTCAAATAATAGATATATATTATAACCTAAAATTTTACATTCTACGAGTGTTATACATCCTTAATATGATATGTATACTTTATGTTATATTTAGTCTAGTTTTGAATAAGTAAGTTGATATTGTATCAATTTATTATAATAATTTTAATTTTGTCAAGATTTAAAATATATCTATTTTGGCATATCTCGTTATAATTATTTAGTTGAAATATGTATTTATATGTACCATATATTAGGATAGCCTTAGTATTTAATTTTCTAGCAAAAATTATTATTCTTGCTTCATAAAAACTAGTATATAGTATATAAAATGAGCATAGGTTAATTTGTTTATACAAGAGTTTAAGCCTTTTAAATAAAATTTAATTACCAAATTCTATTATATATAGTTAAATTCTTTCATTCATTATATGTTAAGGATTGTGAATTTAATTGTTATAATTTCTACTAATAATTGTGTGTTGATTAAAGTTTGTGCAGCATTGGAAGAAAACCATCATACAATAAATAAATAACTAAATATCTAGCTTGTTAAGGTATGAAAGAAGCCTTCCTATTGTGATTATTTTCATATATATATTGTGTGTGTTCCGGTGTTTAGAATTGCTCCACCGAAGGGGTCAGTGAACCCGGGATAAATTCTACGGAGGATTGCTCCGGTTCTCTTATATTTGTAAATTGTTAAATTCCTAGAGCCTGAAATACAAAGAAGATTGCCAAAATTTTCAGGAATTTTGGGAGTTAACCAAATTTCAATATCCGGAGATATTACAAATATTTCTAAACTCTCAATCTTAGAATATTATATCGACGGACTATGACAACCTAAAAATCTATTTTAACTAGGGTACGATTAACAAGAGTCTAGGATTCCTAGGCGACAGACACGGGCCACGCAACTAAAATCAAAATATAGTTCCTGATATCGTCTGCTCTGTAAATTAAAAGAAGATAATATTTCCTGGAATTTATATCTTGGTGATTATAATTTTTTCAAAATTGAGTTGGGATTAAAATTCGATACTTGCTTCCTGGAATCATAAATGAGATGGAAAAACTGTACTATGATAATGAACATGATATATAGAGCAGAAGTTAATAAAATAATAAAATATGGTTGTTTGTAGCTTTAGGTTATAGAACATTGGGCGGGGGAGAACAACTTAAATACTACCTACGAAATCTCGCAACATAATAACAATACATAGCTAATCAGTAGTTAAGCTCATTCGTAAGACTTTGCGAATTGAGTGTGTGAGGCTTAGCTCACTTACCTGTTTAAGTCCATGAGAGGCAGGGTCGGATTATAATACCGTGCCACCCATTCTAAGTTACATGTTTAAGCCCATGAGAGGCAAGGCTATATTATAATACTGTGCCACCCAGTCTGTGTTAATTGTACCTGAATATAAACACACCTATTTTGATTTAAAATATCTAATGGGTGAAATAAGAATTTAATTGTTAAGCCCATGAGAGGCAGGGCCGGATTCTAAGCACCATGCCACCAAGTTACAACCTGATCCCTCGTGTACGAGATTGTTGACGAGAAACTAGTTAAAAGTGGTTATTTAAAGAGTTATTCTCTAATTTGCATCATCATTTAGGAAAACTGTTTGTGTATTATGGTAGTGACATAGGTATTTGTATTGCTTGAATTGTTAGACAATATAACCTAGTATTGTTCACTAGGGGAAGACGAAGTATATAGAGAGATGTTACCTCTTTATGATGTGGACGAAGTCGACGAATGATCTTCAAGTGGTTTCCAGAAAATACAGCATACAACATTTTGTAGCTGAAACTATATAAATTAAGTTGATGTAGTTACGTACCTGGCTCACTGTATTTTGAAAAGCGGCACATGACACGTCTTTTAGTGGTGGCCCTCTAGCTTTTGGGAAACCTATGTAGGTGTCGAAAGGTGATGAACCTAGAATAAGATGTAGGTCTGCGAATGATAGAGAATTTTGGATAGGATATAATATTAGGTTAATATAAAGGACATCAGATAGGATGTAGGTTAGGGATTTATATATAGGTTAAACTCGGATCTTCTATCACATCTCTACAAATTATTTGGAAATACCTTAGGATAGGCAGTATTGGTGATTATAGGAAGGACTAATGATATTACAAGATTTTATTTATTTATTTAATTGGGGTATTTATTGGGGGGATACTAACTTGAAGTTCCTTATTGTAGATCATGCTTCGATTCCTGCCTTATGCCAGACTAGGAAATAGTAGCCACAGTCTAGATAATTATTACCATTTTACAAAAAAAAAGTGGCGACTGGCACGTAAACAGATGATAAGGACATATGGAGAACACTACGAGATCAAATATCCGGTAGTATCGGACCTCAGTGATGAAAATGAATTATTTTTCAATAAGATAAATTATTATATACATGTTAAGGCTCGACCGTCTGAGGATCCATATCCCGATAGAAATGACTATAATGAAACTTTGGAGGAATGGCAGAATTCTCACTCGGAAGCAACTATCATCAGAATACGAGAGATGTTGATTTAAGTTATAAAAAAAAGGGGTACAACGGTGTAATAGGGTCTTTTTGTCTGCTATGTATCTTTTTGTAAACAACAGATGTATATATATATATATATATATATATATATATATATATATATATATATATATGTAAGATGACTAGTACCCCTAACATCATATTTTGTATCACATTTTGGTTATGAGTGAATAAAATATGCTTATTCCTTATCCATTTGTCTATATTTTTTTCAAATCACTGTTATTCAATATTCTTACAACTTACAAGATCCTTTCTTTATCTTTGACCCTCTATTTAATCAGGACCATTCCTGAAAAATTTGTATTTGATTTTTTTAGGAAAATATCTAATCATGACCAATCCCATGCTTCATCATCACAAACTCAATTTGAACCATCTATTAAGGATATGTATGGATTATTCTAGCAGGTCCTAGAATCTAACAGCCAACATGCAAATACGGCTCAAGCCATAACTGCCACAATATTGGAACACATGCAGACATCTGTCAATTCTAGAGATGGTTCGCTAAAAGATTTTAGAAACCTTAATCCTCCCAAGTTTAAAGGAACATAAAGTCCGATCAAAGCTGGGCAGTGGATTAGAACCATAGAAGGATTCTTAAAAGCATCAAAAGTTAGTCCTGAGGATAAGGTATCTACGATCCGAATCCAATTGGAAGTTATTGCTGAGTACTGGTGGAGTGCAGAGCACCCAGAGGATTCAGAGGATAAAATAACTTGGGGTAGAGTTCAAGAAGAAGTTTGAAGGAAGATTTTTTCCGAAATCAGCTAAAATAGAATTAGAATGGCAGTTCACTCATTTGAAGCAAGTGAAGCTCACGATAGACGAGTATATCGCAGAATTTTTTAGGCTAAGTCATTTTGCTTCAAGTCTGATAGCCGATTAGGAAACAAAGATATCTAGATTCCTGGAAGGATTAGGGAGCCAACTAAAGAGCAGGGTCGTCTCATATCGGTGTCAAACCTATCCAGAAGTAACTGAAGCTGCAAGGAGTCAAGAAAGGATGTTGAATGAAGAGCAACCATTTTGATCTCAAACTCAGAAGAGGACTTTGGAGATAGGAGTTTCATCCTTGAGGAACCCATGGCAAGGATCATCCAAACGTCCTCAAGTTGGTAATTCAGGAATACCACTTATTTGTAATTATTGTCAAAAGCATGGACACTTAAAGAGAAACTGTAGAAAGTCCCTAGGACATTGTTTAAGATGTGGATCAGCAAATCACCAAGTTGGTCAGTGTCAACAACAACAAACCATGGGGCCAATAATACAAAACTCACATCAGGAACCACGACCCATGTTTCAAGAAAATAATATCAGGCCCGTACTTCAAGGAAATGGTACTCGATCTCTGATACAAGCACCGGTACCTCAAGCAATATTGACTTATGGGAACCAACGAAGACCACCATTCACATACCAAGCCTACCAATTTTAACAAGCTCAGAAGGCAAAACAACCTCAAATTGGAAAGAAGAAGAAGCAAGGACAAGCATTCATGATGGATGCTGATAAAACGGAACTAGCTGGGAAAGTAGTAACAAGTACTATCCTAGTTTTAGCTTGTCTAACATCAGTATTATTTAATTTTGGGGCTATCCATTCATTTAAAGCTTCTACATTTATAGCTCTACATAAATTAGAATCTCAGCCATTACTTAAGAAATTAAAATTCTTATGGATAATGGAACAATAGTAGTTAGTCGGGTTTGTAGAGCCTGTTTAGTTAAGCTAGGTACAACGCTTATAGCTAAGAAGATATACCCAATAAACAAAGAAGAATTGGTTGAGTTAAACAAGCAAATAAAAGAATTACTATCAAAGGGTTTATTCAGTCCAGTGCTTTGCCATAGGGTACACCAGTAATATTTGTGAAAAAGAAAGACGGGACCCTACGACTGGTAATTGATTATAGGGCCTTAAATAAGGTAACAATCAAAAAATAAATACCCCTTACCCAGAATTAATGAACTATTTGATCAATTAGGAGAAACCAAGGTATTCTCAAAGATTGATTTGAGATCTAGGTATCATCAAGTAAAGGTCAAAACGAGGATATTAGAAAATAGCTTTTAGAACTCATTATGGACATTACGAGTTTCTAGTTAACTAATGCTCCTGCTATATTATGGATCTGATAAATTGAATATTCTATCAATATTTGGATGAATTCGTAATAATGTTCATTGATGACATTCTCATATATTCAAAAAATGAGAAGGAACAATCAGATTCGGGACTCGAGGAAAACCAAGTCCTAAATATATTGGACCATTTGATAAACTAGAGAAGTCGGAAGAGTATCTTACAAGCTGGCACTACCCCCAACACTAGAAGGAGTACATAATGTATTCCATGTGTCTCAACTCCGAAGATATGTACCGGATCCAAATCATATATTAGATCATTCGAAAATCACTATCGGACCAACTTTACGCATTAAGCAACGACCTGTTGGAATCTTGGATCGTAGAGACAAAATACTTCGAAATCAGACCATTCTATTAGTTCGAGTAGCTTGAAACAAGGACTCTCCAGAAAAATCAACTTGGGAAAAAGAAGAAGACATACAGAACCAGTATTCGTATTTGTTTACTAAATAAGGTTAAATTTTTTTTATGGTTGACTTAAATTCCGAGGACGAAATTTCTCTAAGGAGGGTAGAGTGTCATAGTTGCAATACTTTTCCTTTATTTATTTCTATATTTCTATATTTCTATATTTTTTATTTTTTATTTTTTATTTAATTTATATATATATATATATATATATATATATATATATATATATATATATATATATATATATATATATATATATAGGATTTTTGTAATTAAATCTGTAAAACTGGACAATTGTGCAAATACTAGAATATTGAGGGGCTTAAGTGGGTATACCCAAATTAAGGGAAAGGGAAGAAGAAACCAGCAGCTTCCCTATGACTCATCTTCTTCCTTTACATATGTTGCCCTCTCCAACCTTCTCTATTTCCTACATGAAGACATGTCAACTTCTCCTTCTCTTTTTATTTTCCATAAACCAACTCACCCCTACATATTCACCAAGACCCCCTTCTTATCTTCATCCCTCCTCCATTTTTCTTTCTCCTTTTCCTCACCAGTCCTAAGGCAATTCTGCTTCGTACATTACTTCTGCCAGACCATAGAACTCAGGCTCCATATGTGAGTTAGAGAGCAAAGTCTGCTTCTTCTCCTTCAATAGTGGAGGTATCCTTCTGGTTAGTGATGCTTGTAAATATTATCCAATAATTTGTGGCAGGGAGATACGAGCTAGATTGCTTGCTATGCTAATTATAATTTTGATGTTATTTTTGATATGGATTGGCTAAGCACATACCATGCGATGATAGACTATCACCGAAGGTATGTAGTCTTTAGACCATCCAGAGAGATATAGTTCATGTTACTAGAGGATACATAGAGCTAGGTATGGATCCTTGAAAGCAAAAGAGGCCCTGCAACATCCAGTTATTATCGAGTTCTTGGATGCATTTTCTAAGGATCTTCCAGGCCTACCCTAAGATAGAGAAGTGGAGTTTTACATCGATTTAGTGCCAGGAGCGACACAAGTAGAAAAGAACGTGTACCATATCAACAAGAAGGAGATGGAGGAGATAAAGGCATAGTTGGAGGATATTGTGAGTAAAGGATTCATTCGGCCGAGTGCTTCGTCTTGGGACACTCCGATATTTTTGTGCCAAAGAAGGATGGATCGGTGAGGATGTGTATTGACTATCACACATTCAATGCACTAATAGTCAAAAATAAATATCCATTGCTAATGATTGATGATCCTTTAGATCAGTTGAACGGAGCTAGAGTATTTTCAAAAATTTATTGAGATCTAATTATCATCAGGTGAAGGTGCAGAAAGAAGATATTCTGAAGACATCTTTAATTTAGTAAACGATATGGGCATTATGAACCTAGTAATGTCATTTGGATTGAAGAATACTCCAATAATACTTATGAATTTGATGAACAAAGTCTTCTACCAATAGTTGGATTAGTACGATGTTGTATATATATATATATATATATATATATATATATATATATTCGAAAACTCATGAGGAGCATAAGCAACACCTAAGGATTATTCTTAAGACATTACGACAAGAGAAGTTATATGACAAGATATCAATGTGTGAGTTTTTCTTGGACAAAGTTAGTTTCCTTGGGCATATTGTGACATAAGATGGGATATTAGTGGAACCAAAGAAGATATGAGATGTTAAGTCATGGACCATTCCAGATTCTATAGCTGAGGTGAGAAGTTTCTTGGGTCTAGAAGGTTGTTATCGGAAGTTAGTGAAGGATATTGCAAGGATTGCCAAGTCGATGACGAATCTCACCAGGAAGAACAAAGTTTTTCTTGTTTGGACAAAGGAGTTCCATGATTCTTTTAAAAAATTGAAGAAGAGGTTGATAATGGCTTCAATTTTGACCTTACCATCGGGAACATGAGGATTTGTTATTTTCAATAACACCTTGGGTAAGGTTTTGGTTGTATTTTGGAGTAGAACAAGAAGGTGGTGGCATCTTCCTCCAGACATTTATGATTTTATAAGAAGAACTATCCTAGCTACGATCTTGAGTTGGCATCAATAGTATTTGCTTTGAATCTTTGGAAGCACTACCTTAATGGTGAAAGAGTGGAGTTGATTACAGATCACAAGAGCCTCCACAAGAGCCTCAAGTACTTGTTCAGCTTGAGGGAACTTAACATGAGGCAGAGAAGATGGCTCGAGTTAATAAAGGATTTCAATCTCAGATTACAGTATCACCCTGAAAAGGCGAACATAACAGTTAATGAACTGAGAAGATATAGAATGACAAAAAACTTTACTATATATAGGTATCTATTGGAGGACTTGGAGAGCTTGGGTATCAAGATAGTTATACTAGGAGTTGAGGGGCAAATAACAAGTTTATAGATCAAATTTACTTTGATGGACAATATTAGAGCGACACAAGCAGGAGATGAAGAACTTCACAGGACTAGAGTTCAAGTGCAAGAAGAATTAACCAATATTTTTATTATTCATGAGGATCGATCGTCGAGGCATGGTGATGGATGTTTTGTGTCACGATCCGCACCAGGATGATCGGAGCATGAGTATGTGGGTACGTCCAGCCTATACTGCAGTATCGACGGTAGAACGATGTTTAGGTTGTAACACCCCGTTCCGCTCTAGCGGACTGCCGTTGCAAACGGCAATAGTGCAGCTGTCCCGACCCGCTTTGCCTCAAAAGAAGAAGCAAAGGATATCCAGACTTGTCCCTACAGGAATTCAGCTTAGGCTTTCAGAGGCTCGCTCAGGCGTATCGCTCTACCGAGGCGAATCATCGCTAAGGTGGGTGGCTACGGTGAACTTGTCTTTGCTTAGCCAGCACACATAAAATCTGGAATATTCATGCTAGTCATTAGGTGATTCACCCCCTGCATGCTAATAAATCCAACGCACCTAGCTAAGGGAATAATCCCAACTCATATTGCTTGCTAGAACATGGAAATGAAATACTACTTATATTCAGACCCTCGCATGCTAAGTCCCTTAACGGTTTCATCTCTCGGCTTACCTTCGGGTCCGAGCAAACGTGCCTGCTTATGTCCCTTAGAAACGCATGCTTGTCTGCTTGTACATTGCCTCGACTCAATGCTTGTAACGTAGGCTATGCCAACACCCTGTTATACAAAACATTGTTCAACAAAGATTATAAGAAAAGAACCAGGCATGCCTCTTGTCTTGTACTATTGTTGCCTCAACAGCATGCCTCTTGTACTCTTGTCTTGTACTCTTGTCTTGTACTTTTGTTGCCCCAACTATAAGAAAGGATAACTTAACCAAGGCCCCGTTCGATCATGGACAACCAGTGCACTGGGTAACGGTCTTGCGGGCGATGCTGGGGCACTGGCATCGACCCGGTCCGGGCGAGACATATTGTTCTTAGTCTCTTGTTCGGCGGAATGGCTTGCAGCGCCTCTTGTACTTTGTTGTAAACCATCTCGTCAAGACTATACCGTCCATTAGTCTCTTGTTCGGCGGAATGGCTTGCAGCGCCTCTTGTTCTTTGTTGCAAACCATCTCGTCAAGACTATACCGTCCATTATAGCATACGCCAGTGATCGCCTTGTAATAAACTTGTTGCATGCTTGCTTGTAAATGAAAGATAAACAAATCATCCTCGCTTAGCGGCTATCCGCGTGCGAGATACTGTATCGCATGAAACAAATAACTGAACACCTGAACGATCTTGAAATAAGTACTCGTGTTTGCATATGCTATGCCTCCTGAATGTTTATACATGCCCCTGCTTAAATTAACAATGTTTGCCTTGGACAGGGAAGAAGAAATGGTAAGTTGGTAAGTCTCGCCGTGTTTCCTCTCATGTTGCACGGCGCACTGCCCGACACGTTAGGCTATTCAAATCTTGCATGAAACTGATCCTAAGGCAACTAGAAAGACAACTTAATAGTTGTGCACGGAACTTATATTACGTGTTTGGATTTGTCGAGCGGGCGAGTAGCTTCCCCACCAGTGCATTCAATGTACTGATAATCCACCAGTTTGTGTGCAGGGTGCGGGAGAACCTCGTTCGGTGCGGATGCCTCCTTCGTGCGTGCTAAAGCCAGGAGTTCCCTCTGAAGCCTTGCAACGGTGCGTCCGGGACTGAAGCACATATACAAGACATAATGTTAGAACATAGCCCGAACTCGCCTGTACAATTATTCCATAGTTGTAGCCACTTGGCACGCTTTTACTGTTTCAGAGAGAGAGGCTTGAGCGACTTATAATCTCGGCTATACGCCGTCTGTAACACATGTTTATATCAATAAAAGAGCCTGCTTTACTTCAACTTGTGTTTCAATGCTTCCGCTTTATTTATCGACTCAGTGAACCTGTTACCAAATCGCTATGCGTTTATGACTCCGCTGCACTCGGACAATCTGTGCGACTTTGTGGCTTAGAACTCTTACCGCCAGCCAATGAATTACGGCCTTGCACGAGCGCGATTCACGCTCGTGCGGCATCACGTCCGGATGGGTCAAGCAATCGTTCCGCGGGAGCGCTGGCGAGGGTGATTCCCGCCTAGCGGGAACGGCCGATTAGCCTGCGGGAGATCGGGGCGTGACATAGGTCATCTATAATCGATACATGTTCAACTAGTAACTAATGTACTGAATCATAATATTCTATAGGAAGAATTAAAATAAAGATAAGCTAAAATGACTAGTAAAGAAGAAACTAGAACATAATATTGAAATAGATAAGCTAGTCTAGATAGTCACCTCATGGTCGAAGATACATATATGGTCTCAACTAAACAATGTATAGAAGTCCGAGAACGTGTGGCAATATAATCCCTAAAAATGTTATCCAGTCAGGATTTGAGAGAAGTACAAGCATTAACGACAGTTCTACTTATATTGATAAAAACTATAAAGCAGTGAGTAATGACTATACATGATGGAAATAAAATACGGAAATATAAGAGAGCTAGAGAGGCATATAATCATATCATAGAGAAATAACTAGCAGTAGGTACACTGGTAATGGTAAGCAGTGAAAGTAGATAAATATAAATGCTAGCAATGTATAAACTGAAAATCGAGGAATAGGAATACTGGCTAAGTGCCATAAAATATTAGGTTTTTATGTGATCGATTTGGGACTAGATCAAGCTTGTTATATATGATTTGCTATGATACATGTGAGATCAGGCTAACCATCTGGTTAGTTATGATGCGAGCAAGAGTAAGGCTAATCATATATAGCAGGCTATGAGATATGTAATATGGTCAGGTTACACCCTACGTGATATGTGGGGTGAGATATGATGCATGTAAGGTGGGGTATGATCACATAACTTGCTAATATTTTTTCGTCCCTAACTAGTATGATGGTTCCAATCACGACTACTAATGACAGGTATCTATGATACTAGCCCGTGTATCCATTGTGTCAGAATCAAGTATACAATACAACTAGAATCATTGTAATGATAAAAAATAATAGAAACTGTCAGAGAATGTACTAGCCTCAGTTTGGTTGAAGTCGACTTGCGCGACACGAACGTATCGACACATAATAGGTACAATGCCACACTACTCAAGATGATCCCAGATGATGTAAGAGTCCATCCCAATGAGTCCGGAATAGTCCAAATAGCTAGGAACGATATAAAGAAATCCAGAATCAGAATTAAACACGAGTTTTGAGACAGAGATATCTAAGTTTACAACGGTCCAAAAAAAGACAGAAAATAAAATGCACAAATTAGCTAAGTTCAACAATAACCAATTTAGGCTAAGAGAATAGGTTGGTTGATTCCTACAAAACTTATTTTGAAAAATAATATAGATTTGTACAAAATCGATTAAGAACTACTTATTTATAAACTTTATTTTAATATACTTTATATAAAGAGTTTATTAGAATATAAGACCACTTCTAAACAAGGTTGCATTTGAAGCCCAAAAATCAAATCTATTAGCTTGTTTTAAATTTCTTGCAAACAACCCTAAATCCAACTATTTACTATTTTCCAAAAATAATAAATAAATATTTTATAACCAAAAATTTATAATATAACTAAATATTTTATATGACAAAATATAAAACTATAGACCATTCTTTACAGTAATCAAAGAAGAAACGAAGAGAGAAGAAGAAGAAGAGACCGAGAAGAAGCGAGAGAGGAAGAACTAGAGGGAGGGAGAAGAAGGGAAAGAGCTCACCTTTGGAAGCTCCGGTAGAGGGCTCGGCCACAGGCGAAGACCGACAAGGCGGCTGCTTGTTAGGATAAATGGCAACTGGAGGAGGAGCTAGGGGTTCAGGTGAAGCGTGAGTCGGCCACGACGAAGTTTAACATCCAGGCTTCCCCGGCGCCGCAGGAAAGCTAGCGGTGGACCGCGCCTAGTGTAACACCCCGTTCCGCTCTAGCGGACTGCCGTCTCAAACGGCAATAGTGCAGCTGTCCCGACCCGCTTTGCCTCAAGAAGAATGCAAAGGATATCCAGACTTGTCCCTAAAGGAATCCGGCTTAGGCTTTCAAAGGCTCGCTCAGACGTATCGCTCTACCGAGGCGAATCATCGCTAAGGTGGGTGGCTACGGTGAACTTGTCTTTGCTTAGCCAGCACACATAAAATCTGGAATATTCATGCTAGTCGCTAGGTGAATCACCCCCTGCATGCTAATAAATCCAACGCACCTAGCTAAGAGAATAATCCCAACTTGTATTGCTTGCTAGAACATGGAACTGAAATACTGCTTAACTCAGACCCTCGCATGCTAAGTCCCTTAACGGTTTCATCTCTCGGCTTACCTTCGGGTCCGAGCAACGTGCTTGTTTATATTCCTTAGAAACGCATGCTTGTCTGCTTGAATGTTGCCTTGTTTTCATCCAACTCCGGGAGACTACTCAGTAGTCGTTCCGTGCATGTTCGACCCTGCAAGTATCCGGGACAGTTAGGTCACCAAGTAGTCCCGAACCAGGGGAATGCATTAAGACAAGTTATTGTACAGAACCAAGATTCAAGTATCACGTATACTCGTGTACTCGTGTTCCCGTGCACTCGTGTTCTCGTGTTCTCTTGTTCTAGTGCACGCGTGTTCTCGTGTATCTCGTGTAATCGTGTTGCCTGAGATTGGTCAAATAATCGTGTTGCCTGAGATTGGTCAAATAAATCGTGTTGCCTGAGATTGGTTTAACCCTGACTTGCATGTCGCGGACTAGTTCCACGGACGGTCACCGGGGCACTGGGGCCGATCCGGTCCGAATGGAGCTCGTGTGTAGTCTCGTGTGCAGGGAGGATAGCTTGCAACGCATCGTGTTCGTGTGCCTCGTGTATACGCGTAGCATGCTATCCTTGTCCTCGACTACGTCCATAATGGCTTTGCCAGCGACCGTGTTCATATAGATAAGTCATCCTCGCTTAGCGGCTATCCGCGTGCGAGTCACTGCATCGCATCAATGAACAACTAAACACCTGAACGATCATGTTAAAACGACCCTTCGTGTTGCATATGATATGCCTCCTGAATGCTTATACTTGTCGTGCTTGAATTAACAATATTTGCCTTGGACAGGGAAGGAGATGGTAAGTTGGTAAGTCTCGCTGTATTTCCTCTCATGTTGCACGGCGCACTGTCCGACATGTTAGGCTATTCAATATCTGCATGAAACTGATCCTAAGGCAACTAGAAAGACAACTTAATAGTTGTGCACGGAACCTGTTTTACGTGTTTGGATTTGTCGAGCGGGCGAGTAGCTTCCCCACCAGTGCATTCAATGTACTGATAATCCACCAGTTTGTGTGCAGGGTGCGGAGAACCTCGTTCGGTGCGGATGCCTCCAACGTGCGTGCTAAGGCCAGGAGTTCCCTCTGAAGCCTTGCAACGGTGCGTCCGGAACAGAAGCACATATACAAGACATAATGTTGGAACATAGCCCGAACTCGCCTGAACATCGACTCTACAATCATTCCACAATTGTAGCCACTTGGCACGCTTTTACTGTTTCAGAGAGAGGCTTGAGCGCTTGTAATCTCGGCTATACGCCGCCTGTAACACATGTTCATATCAATAAAAAGTTGCTTTACTTCAAACTTGTGTTTCAATGCTTCCGCTATATTGTCGACTCAGTGAACCTGTTACCAAATCGCTATGCGTTCATGACTCCGCTGCACTCGGACAATCTGTGCGACTCTGTGGCTTAGAACTCTTACCGCCAGCCAATGAATTACGGCCTTGCACGGGCGCGGTTCACGCTTGTGCGGCATCACGCCCGGATGGGTCAAAGCGATCGTTCCGCGGGAGCGCTGGCGAGGGTGATTCCCGCCTAGCGGGAACGGCCGAAATAGCCTGCGGGAGATTGGGGCGTGACATAGTGGTATCAGAGCCTGGCTTCTACGCCTTTGGACTTCAATTCGATATCTCTGTTTCGAAAGCTCGTTTGTGGGTTATGTGCATGCTCTCTCTCAATGCCTCGATGGGATGTTCCAACAATAAGTCTAAATACTTTCAAAATACGTTTTGAATGATATGCTTGCTTGTCTGGTTGTATGCTGCGAGTGGCCTTTGTGCCAACCTGTGCGAACCTTTTGAGAGTATCGCTAGTAGCTTGTCCGATTTTTACTAACCCTAAGTTTGGTTGAATGCATCTATTCGAGGGATGCCTTGAACTAGTGCACCATCCATGACTTAGAAAAGGTGAAACTTGAGTGCAAAGACTTCGCTATCACTGAGCTGGTTGACGTGTTCACGCTAGAGGGGCCCTTCGAAAGTGCGCACGATCCAGTCTGAGCGATATGCTAAGATCGATGTTTGTGCAAGTGAATATCCAAATGGAACAAGTACAACGACTTGTCTAGGATTGCCTCAAACCCTAGATCACTGCTTATCCTTAGTAAGTCTCGAGGACGAGACTTTTTCTAAGTTGGGTAGGATGTAACACCCCGTTCCGCTCTAGCGGACTGCCGTCTCAAACGGCAATAGTGCAGCTGTCCCGACCCGCTTTGCCTCAAGAAGAATGCAAAGGATATCCAGACTTGTCCCTACAGGAATCCGGCTTAGGCTTTCAAAGGCTCGCTCAGACATATCGCTCTACTGAGGCGAATCATCGCTAAGGTGGGTGGCTACGGTGAACTTGTCTTTGCTTAGCCAACACACATAAAATCTGGAATATTCATGCTAGTCGCTAGGTGAATCACCCCCTGCATGCTAATAAATCTAACGCACCTAGCTAAGGGAATAATCCCAACTTGTATTGCTTGCTAGAACATGGAACTGAAATACTGCTTAACTCAGACCCTCGCATGCTAAGTCCCTTAACGGTTTCATCTCTCGGCTTACCTTCGGTCCGAGCAACGTGCCTGTTTATATTCCTTAGAAACGCATGCTTGTCTGCTTGAATGTTGCCTTGTTTTCATCCAACTCCGGGAGACTACTCAGTAGTCGTTCCGTGCATGTTCGACCCTGCAAGTATCCGGGACCGTTAGATCACCAAGAAGCCCCGAACCAGGGGAATGCATTAAGACAAGTTATTGTACAGAACCAAGATTCAAGTATCCTGTATACTCGTGTACTCGTGTTCCCGTGCACTCGTGTTCTCGTGTTCTCTTGTTCTAGTGCACGCGTGTTCTCGTGTATCTCGTGTAATCGTGTTGCCTGAGATTGGTCAAATAATCGTGTTGCCTGAGATTGGTCAAATAAATCGTGTTGCCTGAGATTGGTTTAACCCTGACTTGCATGTCGCGGACTAGTTCCACGGACGGTCATCGGGGCATTGGGCCGATCCGGTCCGGATGGAGCTCGTGTGTAGTCTCGTGTGCAGGGAGGATAGCTTGCAACGCATCGTGTTCGTGTGCCTCGTGTATACGCGTAGCATGCTATCCTTGTCCTCGACTACGTCCATAATGGCTTTGCCAGTGACCGTGTTCATATAGATAAGTCATCCTCGCTTAGCGGCTATCCGCGTGCGAGTCACTGCATCGCATCAATGAACAACTAAACACCTGAACGATCATGTTAAAATGACCCTTCGTGTTGCATATGCTATGCCTCCTGAATGCTTATACTTGTCGTGCTTGAATTAACAATGTTTGCCTTGGACAGGGAAGGAGATGGTAAGTTGGTAAGTCTCGCCGTGTTTCCTCTCATGTTGCACGGCGCACTGCCCGACACGTTAGGCTATTCAATATCTGCATAAAACTGATCCTAAGGCAACTAGAAAGACAACTTAATAGTTGTGCACGGAACCTGTTTTACGTGTTTGGATTTGTCGAGCGGGCGAGTAGCTTCCCCACCAGTGCATTCAATGTACTGATAATCCACCAGTTTGTGTGCAGGGTGCGGAGAACCTCGTTCGGTGCGGATGCCTCCAACGTGCGTGCTAAGGCCAGGAGTTCCCTCTGAAGCCTTGCAATGGTGCGTCCGGAACAGAAGCACATATACAAGACATAATGTTGGAACATAGCCCGAACTCGCCTGAACATCGACTCTACAATCATTCCACAATTGTAGCCACTTGGCACGCTTTTACTGTTTCAGAGAGAGAGAGGCTTGAGCGACTTGTAATCTCGGCTATACGCCGCCTGTAACACATGTTCATATCAATAAAAAGTTGCTTTACTTCAAACTTGTGTTTCAATGCTTCCGCTATATTGTCGACTCAGTGAACCTGTTACCAAATCGCTATGCGTTCATGACTCCGCTGCACTCGGACAATCTGTGCGACTCTGTGGCTTAGAACTCTTACCGTCAGCCAATGAATCACGGCCTTGCACGGGCGCGGTTCACGCTCGTGCGGCATCACGCCCGGATGGGTCAAAGCGATCGTTCTGCGGGAGCGCTGGCGAGGGTGATTCCCGCCTAGCGGGAACGGCCGAAATAGCCTGCGGGAGATCGGGGCGTGACACCTAGTCAGCAGTGGTAAGGAGATATCTGGGCACGTCTGATCGACGAGCAGATCTGAGGTGGCAAAGTCAATCGCTAGGAGATGCTCCACGCAGATGAAGGTCAAGGTCGGCATCAGCGGCGAGATCGGAAGGCGACGGGGGATCGGGTTGATCCGGATCTGGAGGAAGATCTGACGGCAGGGCGTGGCGATGGCGTCGGCTCCGGTCATAGGTCAAGGTGGTGGGTCAAGGTTTGGGCTAGGGTTTTCTATTTGGTTTGAGTCTGGGTCGTGTTTGGATATGTCGGACATGACTCGGGTATTCTGTGTTGATTATGTAGTGGATTGTGTCTGACACAGGGAATTGATGTACTGGATGCAAAATGGATTGGAATGGATGATACGGACACCCGGTGTCGGACCCGAGGCCTGAAATGGACTGACACGAGGAATATGATGGTTGGATACATGGACACCGGCCGACACAGCCTGGACACAATAGTGATGGTGACGTTGGTGGTGGTAATGATTTGAATTTTTTTTTTTTTTTTTTTGGAATTGTGGAAGGCTTGATTTTGAAATTGGTTTAGAAATAAACAAGGAGAAACCCTCCTTAAAAAGGAACTTGGAGGTTGCTCCTCAAGTCATGGAGGGCTCAAATGTAAATACAAATGAGGAATATGGATTAGGATAAAAGAATATCCTAAAGAATTTTGCAAAGGCTAACTAATACCTAATTAGCTACTCATTAAACTCATAATCCAAAACCATAGAAATATTCTATTTATTTAATATCTCAAATGGATACAAAATTATTATGAATCTTAAACGAAAATAAAATAAAATAATAACTAGTCCTTTAAGAGCTTTTTATTAAACCAGAAATAATTTTATGATTCAAAACAATAAATTTTCGAAACTAGGATATTTTATGACATTTTTATAGAATTTTTAGTAATGTATTTTAAAAAGTTAACTAACATTTAGGAAAATAATTTTCTAAACATGATATATGAAATTTAAATTTTTTTTTTTTTGAAAATTTGAAAACCGTATGTCACAAGTCTACCCACCTAAAAAAAAATTGTCCTCAAAATTTAGGAGATGACTAGGATATTTAATGATTGGTTGGTCAGAATGATGAATCATTGAAGAAAATAATTCTATAAGTAGGATATCACCAAACGGAAGAAAACAGGAAGAAAAGAAAAAATATGGTTCAAGATAGGAATAATTTGCAGGAATCACGACTCGACCTTGAATCCTCTAGAAGTTTCAAGTTTTTTTTTGGAAGTAGGCACGATCACTGGAAAAGGGAAAATCTAATATAAAGAATGATATATACAGGAAAGTTATAGCTAATTCGGATGATACAATCGACAAATAGATTTAGGAAACTTACATACAGTCATGATAACTGTCCAGTCGGCGTAGAAGCCAAACTGTAGAGAGAGTTGCACCTTTTATGCGGCGGTTATAATAACCGCTACCTACGTTCGAATGATCCTCTGAATATGCGTATGACACGTGTCCCATTATGAGGTAATGCGTAAAACTGCCTCTCGAAGATCATGGCATGCAAGCCACGTAGGTAACTGCCCCTCGTGTAGAGATGGTTGGCGTAAAAGCTAAATAGCTGTCTTGTTGGCATAAAAGCCAAATAGCTATCTTGTTGGCGTAAAAGCCAAATAGATCTTGTTGGCATAAAAGCCAAATAGTTGTATAATAGGTAACCAACGTAAAGATAGCCAATTTATCTTTTCTGACTGAGGTCTTGAGCGTATTCAGGGCCAAATAGCCTTATCACGTACATTTGCAAATATAGCCTGAGTTGACGTATTTCGAGGAGATAGCATACGGCGTGCTCCTATAGTTGAAAATAGCCTGGTTGGCGTATTTCGAGGAGATAGCATACGGCGTGCTCCTATAGTTGAAAATAGCCTGGTTGGCGTAAAATGTCAGGATGGTGATGTAAGCGTATTAACCCTAGTTTTAGCTCTCCCAGTCATGACAAAATTATAAAGGATAGAACCAAATCTCGTGCATTTAATGCAGAGATATACCTCAACCTCGTGCATTAAATGTCGAGATATGCCTCGAGCTCTGTACGAGAAACAACTTTTGACGTGGCATCTGATTCCGTCTCATCTTGAGCGTAAAGGTTCATCTCTGCCAGTGTAGCATAGGCAGCGTATTCCTTGAATGCGTAAAAACGACTTGTATCAAGGATATGTCACTAAACGACAGTTTGGGTCTCTGTGCAAAAATCACCATCATAGTCGTCCTCTCGATCATCGTGCGGTACTTTTGTCAGGAGTCAGGTTCACTGTTCTGTCTGACAGGTTCATTCGAGGAATACGAAGAGTTCCTCGTATGACTTTATGTTGCATTAAAGACAAACGTATTTTATGCTGTAGGGAGGTGTAGCCACCTTTTTACGCCAAAAACGGCCTTGAAAATGCTGCTTTACGCGGGCAGCTCTGAAGCTCTTTTTTACGCCAAATAGCTCTGAAGCTCTGTTTTACGCGAGCAATTATGAAGTGCTGCTTTACGCGGACTTCATGCATGTTGGGGATTTTGACTGTATAATACGCGTACTATTCCCCAGCGTATTTCATGCTTCTACATCAGGTTTTATCATTCTTCTTATGAAACTATCTTCTTAAAACAAGCAGTAGAAAATTCAGATTCATTATTAAGGTGTGCAAGAATCAGAGAATGAAGTCTGCCCACTCACTTAGATCAATCGTCTTGTGTTTCGATCGGAAACTCTCCGAGAAGACTTTCGCTCGAGTTAGCAAACCGATATCTCTTGTACATAGTGCCAATGCGGAGCGGTGCACAACACTAGCATCAATTCTGGACTAGCCCTGAGTAAAAAATGTAGTGCCTTTATCAATTTTTTTTTGAAACCTTCCTCTCAAAAATTGAGAAGAAACCTATTTGAAACCACTACCTCATTTAAACACCTTTTTGTTTATTTTTTTATTATTAATTTAACCAGTGTTAAGATAAATAAAAATTTAACTTTGTGTCTAATACTTTTAGAGAGTGTCTAATAATTTTAGAGAGAATTTTTAACCGAAACAAAATAATTTGGCTCTATATTTTAAATAAGTCACAAAATACACATTAATAACATTAATTAAAAAGTATTTTTACTTGTCACGTAAAAAAAAAATTTTGAGGTACGAAAACCAAGAAAAATATAATAATTGAATGATTTAACTGTGTGATGCTATATAATTGTTGGCACATAACCAAACTACGAGTGCCAACAAAAATTATTTGTAAAATAAATATCGCTTGACCAGTTTAACATTTGTCACAAACTTTTGCCAAAATCCAATTTTTTTGTCCTAAAAAAGACGTAAAATTTAGACATAATGACCATGGTTAGAGTTAGAAAAGGGCAAGTGAGATCATGTGACCCCACTATATATATATATATATATATATATATATATATATATATATATATAAAAGACACAGAAAAAAGCGGCACTCAATTTTCATATCGTTTCTCTACGAGTCTCTCGGCCATGCGTCAATTTCTCTCCCCCGTCATGTCGCATCTCTGTCCAGCCACGCTGCATCTCTGTCCTGTCACACCTCTCTCTCTCCCTCGTTAATCAGGTAACACCTCTAAATGTATTTGATTTATGTCCTAATTTTTTTTAAATCATTCATGTCCTAATTGGTTTTACCCTTATTTGTTCTTAGATTGTAAAATTTAATTTGCTTTTAGAGGGAATAAAATTATTTGCTAGTATAATATTCTTTGATTAAAAAAATATAAAAATATTTGAAATTAATGTAAATTAGTGGATGAAAATAAAATATTTTTAATCTTGTTTTGTGTTGAGGGAGAAAACAATATTTAATCATTATAAGACCCTAGAATGGAAAGTTCATGATTAAAAATGTAGGATTCAAGTATCGATTTTAAGGTACATTGAATCTCATTGATCATCATAAGACCCTAGGATGGAAGGTTCAGGATTATGATTAAAATTGTAGGATTTATGTATTGGTTTTAAGATACGATGAACCTCCAATTGATCAAATTGTCAAAATTGATCAAAAAGATCTTGTGTGACCTGGCTTGAATGACACTGGAGTTTAAGATTTTGATTATATTTGGTTAGAAATGTGTACTTTAATGCCAATAATATTTTGAATTAAACAAAAAAGAATGAGCAGATGCAATAAGAAAAATAGAATAAACGACCAATGTTAGATATAGTAAATATGCTTTTGTAACTAATTTATACAAATATTTTTTACATTTTTATAATTTTTTTTAATAAAAAATTGAAAAAAAAAGCCTGCTGAAACGGGGGAGGGGAGGCCGGGACCGCACGACAGATCGAGACTGACGTGGCCCATCTATTGGCCCCAGCCTCCTGCTATGGGGGGCCATGTCAGCACGGTCGACCGTGCGCGGTTCCGCCTCGTTTCATAAGGCAGCGTTGATAAAATCTTTAATCATAGCCTACGTTCCTACGAGAAAAAAGAGAGAAACCGATGAAATTCGGCAGCTAAGGAACAAATTCGTCGTTGTGAACTGTCAATCAAACTTGATTCCATCAAATTCTACACGTCCAAAATCTCCTTACGCACGTTTCAATCCGGTGTATGAGGCTGCTATGGTAGTGCTTTGGAGGCACGACACATTCCTGCGGTGACTCGGACAAAAAAAAGAACAGGATATTTGTTTTGAGCAAAAGAACTATATGATACAAAGAGAAGGATTTGATCGATTAGCAAGAGCTCTAGATATTAGGATGGATTATAAGTTGGGATTCGAAATTATTTAGTTAGGATAAATATTTTGTTAAGTTTGATTTTTTTTTTTTTCGGAATTCAGTTATTTAGGTGAAATAGGATCGGCATGAAAGGACTTGAATGTAATTTGGAGGGGGAGTTCGGTTATTGAAGATGGAAGTAGGCTTAGATTAGGAATATGAGTAGGATTTATAATCGGATGTATTGGATTTGATACTGTGAGGTGGGGATTTAGTTACAACAATTCAATTAGGTTGTCTAATTCTACTATGTTTCTGAATTATTAGTTCATATTTTGAATATATAATATAAATCACTAGTACTAATTAATGTAAGATTAGGTTTCCTAATTCTACAATATTTCTGATTTAATTACTAACTCACTGTTATGTATATATAAGAAGGTGGTGTCCTTTGAATTCTTAAATAAAACTTCTTGATCCGGCTACTACTCTCGTAGAGGTGACGGATCCTTGCTCGGCTTCGTTATAATTAGAAGGTAGGTTTATTTTCTTGGGTACATTACATGAAATTGCTTATGTACTTTTTTTGTCGACCATTCAACAAGTTGGAAAATCTGACTGTCGTCCTTTGTATTGATCCATAATTAGGTGCTTCGCAGCGCGACTCGATCGGATTAGTAGTCCAACCGAAATGTGCCAAACATCGGAGGATGCGGCGAAGGAAGCCGGTCGTTGCTTGGGTCAAATGGACGCTCTTGGAGAAGCGTTGGAATCGACTCAGTCGACAAATACAAACCCATCGGTGGACGACCGCTTTGAGGTTCTCTTCAAGAGTTGGCTCGAGTTACAGCAAGATTGGAAACAATACTTCGAGACTCTATGGTCTCTTGTGGACGATATAATTGTTAGCGACGATGACTATGAATATGTCGATGATGATATCGTAGAAGAAGATGAAGCAGAAGGAATTGTACCGGCTGGCGATGAAAATGTAGATATCAATGATGATGATAACGCAGTCTCAATCGAACATGAATTTGATACTCCTTCGATGGAGACTGTATCGGATACCGATACCGATGATTCCTTCGAGACTGTCCCGTTGGTTTCAAAAGTGGATGATGTGTTGAAGGAAGTCGGTCGTAGCTTCGGCCAAATGGATGCTCTTGGAGAAGTGTTGGAATCGAATATGTCGACAAGTACCAACCTACCGGTGGACCACCCTGTGAAAATTCTGCACAAGCGTTGGCTCGAGTTACAGCAAGAGTGGAAACAGTATATGGAGGCTCTGTGGACGTCTGTTGCCGAGGAGATTATTGTCGGTGACAATGAGTACGATGATAAAGTAGAAGATGATAAGGAAGCAATTGTACCGGCTCGTGATGATGAAAAAGCAAACATCATTGATGATAACAACGCAATCACAATCGAACCTGAGTTTGCTACTCCTTCGGTGGAGACTGATACCGATACCGATGATTCTTTCGAGGTTGTTCCATTGGATTCAGAAGTGGATGGCGAATTGAGCATGCTTGAAAACGAATATCCTTAAGAGTTGCTATAAATAAGATGTAGTCAAACAAATACATTGCTGGCTCAATCCGCAATCTTAAAACTCTCTTAGCTAAGCTTTGATTTTTTTTTTTTATAGTGTTGCGTCAACTATGTTAGTTTAATTTTTCGACACCGATAAGATTGTATAGCTTAATTAATTGTTTGCTTTAATTTCTTCAAAGAGTATTATGTGTTTTCAAAATTTACAAGTATATTTGTTTAGATGATAATGTATATATTCGCAACTCAGTGTTTACATGTCTAAAACTTAGCTTTGAGCTGAGTCAAATTTCAAACATGTTTCTGTTTTTGATTATCAAAGATCCATTGGTTGCAGGATAATTTTTTGAGATAAAGGAAGGATGGGATCAAGGAGATCTCTGTTTTTGATTAAGCGTTCAAAAGGAGGATGACACTAGAGTTGGTAATTTAGTCCCACATTGGATATGAGGTGGGATCATGAGATGTAGATAATTGAGATTGGTTCAGACCTTACATTAAAATTTTATTTTTAGGCATATGGGTCCAGTCTAATATTGTATCTCATGGGCCAACTCGGATTCGGATCACACCGTGTTCCCAACAAGTGGTATCAGAGTCCAAGGTTCTAGGGCTGGTTTGAGCGGCTATAATTGGTTCGAGACAGATGATTTTGAACGTTCATAGATTATACAGACTCTTCTCAAGATGCAGTAGGAGCATCAACTACACAAATTAGCTTTAAAGGTGGATCTGACGAGTCCAAGGTGGAGCAAGACGTTGTGGTTGGCACACAATGGTGGTGTGGATGAACGTGTCAGATTTGGTTCTGTGATCGAACGGATCGAGATGACAATATGTTTGATCTCCTGGGTGCTCGGTTAGCGAGAACGGACAAAGGTAGCCGAAGTGTGCTAAAGTTGTTCAGCTAGCGGTAACGAGCAAAGGTAGTCTGGGTTTGCTAAGGGTGCTCGGCTAGCGGGAACGAACAAAAAGGTAGCCGGGATGTGCTAAGGTTGTTCGGCTAGCAAAAACGATCTAGCAAAAATGAACTAAGGTGAAGATTGTTGGATTGTATCTCGTTTTCGATTGAGCGCTCAAAAGGAGGGTGACAATAGAGTTGGTAATTTAGTCCCACATCGGATAGGAGGTGGGATCATGAGGTGTAGATAATTGAAATTGGTTCAGGCTTTATATAGAAATTTCTTTTTAAGACATATGGGCCCAGTCTAATATCGTATTTCATGGACCAACTCGAATTCGGATCACACCGTGTTTCCAACAATCTCATCCAAATTTTGTTAAATGACTGTTTGGTGGTTTGTAAATATAAGTTCATTGTAGGTTTTGCTGTTGTAATGAGAGTTGGAATTACTTTTGACTATAACAAAAGCTGCATAAATATGGATATTTATTGCAGCTTAATTTTGTTACAAGAATACACTATTTATCGCAAAATCAATGTTGCAATTGATGTAACCGATTACAACTGCAACACTAACAGCCAACTTAATAATGGTCGTCCGGTTGCGCTTGGACTTCTATGTTCCAATGGAGACCAAGTTCAATTATAAATCAGGATATAATTGTTCTCAAGTAATAATGGTTTCAATGTAATATTATTGTACATATTCTGAAAGAACTTGTTATTTCCGAAGATTATAAAGATGGTACAGATGTACGTGAAGATCGAAGATCACGATCGATTGCAGCACTTTGGTCTTATGTAACAAGATTATAACTCCTTGCTTTCAACCACAACTTCAACAGAAATTAAGATTACTGACTCTGTGAAATAGAAAGCTTTCAACCACAAGTTGAAAATCCCTAACCATCAAAGCGTCACTTTTCTCTCTTCGAGTCCGAGTTGCAAAGCCCCATTCGGAGATTAGTTCCTAAAAAAAATTCCAAAGAAATAAATAACAAAATGTAAATATTCTTTAGAGGTCTTTAACCTTGTCCTCTAGAAAAATGCCCTATCATCTCAACTACATTGGGCTACCATTCTCTATTTGCACAAGTAAACAAAAGAATGATCTTATATTGAAATGCACACTTCGGATTTCCACATAGATATCACTCTAGAGCTCAAACTAAAAAAATCCTAATAATTCTCCATATATTTCAATATATGGGTTGGGCGTTCCCGATGGTGACTGGATATCATACATTAGGATAGATGTCGCTTACGACTTGAAATTTTTTACATGGGTCAAATAACAACATGATACAAAATAAACTATACATTGAATTTAGTACCATATATGATATCATTCCCATTCATATAACGACATCAATTGTGCCTTTGGTTGCACGTTTAAAGGCACTGTGATGACTGAATCTCTGTGTATGTATCTTGGGTGTCTACAAGCTTATTTTCAAGAGATGGCCAATATCTATGTTCATACACATAGGTAAAAATTTTTTAGAGAGTTCAACTTTTCCACCATGAAGCCTTTCGCTTCCTTTCGATGCTAAGCTATTATGACATGGCCCGAAGTCGAGATCCAACCACTTTGTGGTTTCATCCCATTGTAACATGAGATCTTAGCCTCTTTGTAATGTTGCACTACCACTCTCTATCTTTCAATATTAGGCTACTTCCTCTACAATGCCTCACTCCGCATGGTGCATTACGCTGAGTTGGATTGGAATGAGGTATTAGGTTGGTTACATTTCAATAAGTCAGATTTGAAAACAAGCATTGATGAGGGTTTTGGTTTTATTTACAAATTTTACACGGGACATTCTGAGGTCGATTTATTGCCTCAATGCGGGCAAATGCACGGAGTCAAGTCTCTTGCAACGGATCAATGGGCTAGTTCAGAGAAGTGCAGAGATAGCGAGGTCAAGCAATGTTATAGTTTTTCTTGAATCCGCTCGGGTCAGATGATTGAGAAGCATGGCTTGCTCGCATGGTTATACTAGTTAAGTAAATCATGCTTCGCATAAGACCACAAAAATTGGGGATAGGCTGTATCGACTCAAGTGGAGCGATAGGTGTCACGCCCCGATCTCCCGCAGGCAATCGGCCGTTCCCGCTAGGCGGGAATCACCCTCGTCAGCGCTCCAGCGGAACGATCGCTTGACCCATCCGGGCGTGATGCCGCACGAGCGTGAACCGCGTCCGTGCAAGGCCGTGATTCATTGGCTGGCGGTAAGAGTTCTAAGCTACAGAGTCGCACAGATTATCCGAGTGCAGCCGAGTCATGAACGCATAGCGATTTGGTAACAGGTTCACTGAGTCGACAATATAGCGGAAGCATTGAAACACAAGTTTGAAGTAAAGCAACTCTTTTATTGATATAAACATGTATTACAGGCGGCGTATAGCCGAGATTACAAGTCGCTCAAGCCTCTCTCTCTGAAACAGTAAAAGCGTGCCAAGTGGCTACAACTGTGGAATGATTGTACAGGCGATGTCCAGGCGAGTTCGGGCTATGTTCCAACATTATGTCTTGTATATGTGCTTCTGTTCTGGACGTACCGCTGCTTCGAAGTGATATTCACGCCTAAGCACGCACGTTGGAGGCATCCGCACCGAACGAGGTTCTCCCGCACCCTGCACACAAACTGGTGGATTATCAGTACATTGAATGCACTGGTGGAGAAGCTACTCGTCGTTCGACAAATCCAAACACGTAATATAAGTTCCGTGCACCAGCTATTAACTTGTCTTTCTAGTTGCCTTAGGATCAGTTTCATGCAAACATTGAATAGCCTAACGTGTCGGACAGTGCGCCGTACAACATGAGAGAAAACACGGCGAGACTTACCAACTTACCATCTCCTTCCCTGTCGAAGGCAAACATTGAGGCAAACGTTGTTAATTCAAGGACGGGCAAGTATAAACATTCAGGGGCATAGCATACGCAAACACGAGAATCATTTTAACATGATCGTTCAGGTGTTCAGTTGTTCATTGATGCGATGCAGTGACTCGTACGCGGATAGCCGCTAAGCGAGGATGACTTATCTATATGAACGTTAGTCGCTGGCATAGCCATAAAGGACCATAGTCAATTGGCGGGGTAGAGAATGCAACGAAAGCACGTGAGGCGCTGCAAACTATCCTGTCAATCACGTGAGCGACTATTACGTTATGTTCCATCCGGATCGGGTCGGTCCCAGTGCCCCGGCGACCGCCCGTGGAACGGTGCCTCGTTTCCGAGTTGTCCGCGACATGCAGGTCAGGGTCAGTTTCAAATCCACAACTTGAATAATAATCCATGATTCGTGATCTTAACGAGCGTTTGCTCCAAGAGCTGAGATTCGTTCGTTACATGACGTGATTCTCGTTCAGATATAAACTTGATGTGATTATCATTCAGTTGTCACGTTATAGGATTTCACGTTCAGTATTCATTACCCTGATGCGTGGCCCTGGTTCGGGGATTACCTTGGAGACCCAACGGTCCCGGATACTTGCAGGTTCATTCAGGCACGGAACGACTACGTAGTAGTCTTCTGAGGTTTGGATGAAAACATGGCAATATTACAAGCAGACAAGCATGCGTTTCTAAGGAACATAAGTAGCACATTAGCTCGGACTCGAAGGTAAGCCGAGAGATGAAACCGTTAAGGGACTTAGCATGCGAGGGTCTGAATATAAGCAGTATTTCATTTTCATGTTCTAGCAAGCAAAACAAGTTGGGATTATTCCCTTAGCTAGGTGCGTTGGATTTATTAGCATGCAGGGGTGAATCACCTAGCGACTAGCATGTAATCATTCCAGATTTTATATGTGCTGGCTAAGCAAAGACAAGTTCACCGTAGCCACCCACCTTAGCGATGATTCGCCTCGGTAGAGCGATACGCCGAGCGAGCCTCTGAAAGCCTAAGCTGGATTCCTGTAGGGACAAGTCTGGATATCCTTTGCATTCTCTTTGAGGCAAAGCGGGTCGGGACAGCTGCACTATTGTCGTTTGAGACGGTAGTCCGCTTGAGCGGAACGCGGTGTTACATCCTACCCAACTTAGAAAAAGTCTCGTCCTCGAGACTTACTAAGGACAAGCAGTGATCTAGGGTTGACGCAATCATAGACAAGTCGTTGTACTTGTTTCATTTGGATATTCACTTTCACAAGCGTCGAAATCAGCATATCGCTTAGACTGGATCGTGCGCACTTTCGAAGTGCACTTTTAGCATGAACACGTCAACCAGCTTAGTGATAGCGAAGTCTTAGCACTCGAGTTTCACATTTTCTTAAGTCTTGGGTGGTGCACTAGTTCAAGGCGTGCCTCGAATAGATGCATTCAACCAAACTTAGAGTTAGTGAAAATCGGACAAGCTACTGCGATACACTCAAGGGTTCGCACAGGTTGGCACAAAGGCCTCTCGCAGCACAACAACATACAAGCAAGCATATCATTCAAAACACATTTTGAAAGTATTTAGACTTATTGTTGGAACATCCCATCGAGGCATTGAGAGAGAGCGTGCACATAACCCACGAACGAGCTTTCGAAACAGAGATATCGAATTGAAGTCCAAGGGCGTAGAAGCCAGGCTCTGATACCACTATGTCACGCCCCGATCTCCCGCAGGCAATCGGCCGTTCCCGCTAGGCGGGAATCACCCTCGCCAGCGCTCCCGCGGAACGATCGCTTGACCCATCCGGGCATGATGCCGCACGAGCGTGAACCACGCCCGTGCAAGACCGTGATTCATTGGCTGGCGGTAAGAGTTCTAAGCCACAAAGTCGCATAGATTGTCCGAGTGCAGCGGAGTCATGAACGCATAGCGATTTGGTAACAGGTTCACTGAGTCGACAATATAGCGGCAGCATTGAAACACAAGTTTGAAGTAAAGCAACTCTTTTATTGATATAAACATATGTTACAGGCGGCGTATAGCCGAGATTACAAGTCGCTCAAGCCTCTCTATGAAATAGTAAAAGCATGCCAAGTGGCTACAACTGTGGAATAATTGTACAGGCGATGTCCAGGCGAGTTCGGGCTAAGTTCCAACATTATGTCTTGTATATGTGCTTCTATTCCGGACACACCGCTGCTTCGGAGTGATATTCACGCCTAAGCACGCACGTTGGAGGCATCCACACCGAACGAGGTTCTCCCGCACCCTGCACACAAACTGATGGATTATCAGTACATTGAATGCACTGGTGGAGAAGCTACTCGCCCGCTCGACAAATCCAAACACGTAATATAAGTTACGTGCACCAACTATTAAGTTGTCTTTCTAGTTGCCTTAGGATCAGTTTCATGCAAACATTGAATAGCCTAACGTGTCGGGCAGTGCGCCGTGCAACATGAGAGGAAACACGGTGAGACTTACCAACTTACCATCTCCTTCCCTGTCCAAGGCAAACATTGAGGCAAACGTTGTTAATTCAAGCACGGGCAAGTATAAACATTCAGGGGCATAGCATATGCAAACACGAGGGTCGTTTTAACATGATCGTTCAGGTGTTCAGTTGTTTATTGATGCGATGCAGTGACTCGCACGCGGATAGCCGCTAAGCGAGGATGACTTATCTATATGAATGTTAGTCGCTGGCATAGCCATAAAGGACCATAGTCAATTGGCGGGGTAGAGAATGCAATGAAAGCACGTGAGGCGCTGCAAACCATCACGTCAATCACGTGAGCGACTATTACGTTATGTTCCATCAGGATCGGGTCGGTCCCAGTGCCCCGACAACCGCCCGTGGAACGGTGCCTCGTTTCCGAGTTGTCCGCAACATGCAGGTCAGGGTCAGTTTCAAATCCACAACTTGAATGATAATCCATGATTCGTGATCTGAACGAGCGTTTGCTCCAAGAGCTGAGATTCGTTCGTTACATGACGTGATTCTCATTCAGATATAAACTTGATGTGATTATCATTCAGTTGTCACGTTATAGGATTTCACGTTCAGTATTCATTACGCTGATGCGTGCCCCTGGTTCGGGGATTGCCTTGGAGACCCAACGGTCCCGGATACTTGCAGGTTCATTCAGGCACGGAACGACTACGTAGTAGTCTTCCGGAGTTTCGATGAAAACATGGCAACATTACAAGCAAACAAGCATGCGTTTCTAAGGAATATAAGCAGCATGTTAGCTCGGACCCGAAGATAAGCCGAGAGATGAAATCGTTCAGGGACTTAGCATGTGAGGGTCTGAATATAAGCAGTATTTCATTTCCATGTTCTAGCAAGCAAAATAAGTTGGGATTATTCCCTTAGCTAGGTGCGTTGGATTTATTAGCATGCAGGGGTGAATCACCTAGCGACTAGCATGTAATCATTCCAGATTTTATGTGTGCTGGCTAAGCAAAGACAAGTTCACCGTAGCCACCCACCTTAGCGATGATTCGCCTCGGTAGAGCGATACACCGAGCGAGCCTCTGAAATCCTAAGCTGGATTCCTGTAGGGACAAGTCTGGATATCCTTTGCATTCTCTTTGAGGCAAAGCGGGTCGGGACAGCTGCACTATTGCCGTTTGAGACAGCAGTCCGCTTGAGCGGAACGGGGTGTAACAATAGGCACCTATGTCGGCTCGGCAAGAACGATGAGCAGATGTGTATAAAGTGTGCGGACCCTAGCCTTTCTCCTTTACTCCTTAGTGCTTAACAATGCGTGCTAGCGATATCATAGATTTAACAAGCATAGTTCGGAGAAACAGACTAGTAACATATGTTGAATACTAGAACATTGAAACAAAGTATATCGAGACGTGCATAAAGCGCACGAGTATCGAACGAGAATCATAAGAATGCTTCATAAGTGAATCCTGCAGTTGTAGTTCAAGACCACAAAACTGTCAAGATAGGGATAAGATATCTCAAGAAGGGATACGATATCTAAAAAAATCGGAAAGGCAATGGTGCCACGAAACTATCGATCAGGGATAAGGTTCCATAGAATACTGTGTCGAGAAGCGGCAAGGTGACTTAGTTGTTAGGACCTACGGGTCATCCAACCAGACCATCGATCGAAAGAGCAGCGATGCCACGAGTATGATATAGTAGGACGAGTCGACACGTACCTCGCCATACTTATATTTTGATATTCGGACGAGTAGACACGTACCTCGTCGTAATTACAAAGTAAAGCGATGCTAGTATTGAGTATAACTACCTCGTCATACTAACAAACAAAATATTGCATGGATAAATGATCATGGGCTACCTGTGCACGGACTTGGTTTTCCTCAAGCAAGATGTACTACAACTACCCGGTAAAAGACAGGCAGTGTGGCCAAAATCGTTCGACCTAGGAGAAAATTTGAGAGTGCTCTTCTAGAACGGTATAGCAGGGCTTTTGGGCAGGCTTGCTACCTAGCGCTGAAATGATTATCGCATATCAAGAGAATCTGCTTCGACACGAGACATTTGGGGACCTCAGGTCGACTCGGACTGAGAGGATGCGCCCAAATGTCATGGCATTGTGGGACCTCAGCGGGACCCACACTCCTGAATATAGGGTGTACCGTTTAATGTAAAAAGATGCCTAATATGACATTTGGGGACCTCAGGTCGACTCAGACTGAGAGGATGCACCCAAATTTGATAGGCTATCAAAATTTTCATCCAGGAGGATGAATGTCGTCTTGCCTCGAGCAAGAGTGTGCACATCGGCTATATATTCATAGTCGATATTTGAGCGAGGTGATTCAACTAGTTTTATGTATTTTGCATGTTATACAAGCATGGCTTGCTTATTTATCGTTGCGACTAAGAATAACATGCTTAGCGATCGAGGAATTAGAATATAACTTGCTTAGTTACCGAACGAGATTCGAGTATAACAAGTTTAGTTGCCTATGCGATCGAGTATAACATTTTTGCCTACTTAAGTGATTCAAAGAATAACATGTTTACATGCTTGCATACTACAATATCTACCATGCGAATATGCTTTACTGCTTTCAAATGCATGTCTCAAACCTGAACTAAAATTCATCTAAGTTCTAAATGTCACGTCATGATCTCCCGCAGGAATCACTCGTCCCCGCTAGGCGTGAATCACCGCACCAGCGCTCCCGCTGGACGAACATTTTCATCTGGACGTGATGCCGCACGAGCACAAGCAGCGCCGTGCAAGGCCATGATTCGAACAGACGGTGAAATAACTAAGCCACAGAGTCGCACAGATAGTCCGAATACAGCGGAATAAGAAACGAACAGGCGATTGGGAACAAGTTCATAGAGCCGTCAATAGCGAAAGCATTAAATAGCACAAATATGGAAGTAAAACAAGCACTTTATTGATATTGGACAAGTATTACAAGCGATGCTAGGCCGAGATTACAAGTCGCTCAAGTCCCTCTCTCGAAACAATAAAAGCGTGCCATGTGGCTACATTTATGGAATGATACATAGGCAATGTTCCAATATTATGTCTTGTATATGTGTATCAGCTCCGGACGTAACGTTCCAATGCTCCAGAGCGAACTCCATGTCTTAGCTCGCAAGAAGGGGATTTTTGCACCAAACGAGGTTCTTTCGCACCCTCTAAGCAATCTGGTAGATTATTATTACATGAATGCACTGTTGGGGAGGCTTCTCGCCCGCTCGACAAATCCAAACATGTTATATAGGTTTCGTGCACCATATATTAAGTTATCTTTCTAGTCTTACCTTAGGATGAGTTTTATGGCATAATAAGAAGCCTAACTCGTGTGGCAGTGCGTCGTGCGATATAAGAGTAACACGGCGAGACTTACCAACTTACCATTCGTCCTTTCCTGTCCAAGGATAAAACCAAGTTACACCAAGCACAAATATATATATATATATATATATATATATATATATATATAATCTAAGTCAAATTGCATAAGCAGACATGAGTGTCATGAGCGGGGTTTTGATTCGGGTGCATGAGTTACAAGAATTACTTAGATGTGTTATACTCAGAAGTTTCATGTTTTTAGATGCAGAAACAGATACAGATGTGTTACATAGAGCAGTTCCCTATAATGCAAATGGATCGCACGCGGGGGATGTCACGCCCCGATCTCCCGCAGGCTATTTCGGCCGTTCCCGCTAGGCGGGAATCACCCTCGCCAGCGCTCTCGCGGAACGATCGCTTGACCCATCCGGGCGTGATGCCGCACGAGCGTGAGCCACGCCCGTGCAAGGCCGTGATTCATTGGCTGGCGATAAGATTCTAAGCCACAGGGTCGCACAGATTGTCCGAGTGCAGCGGAGTCATGAACGCATAGCGATTTGGTAACAAGTTCACTGAGTCGACAATATAGCGGAAGCATTGAAACAAGTAAAGTAATCTCTTATTGATATGAAACAAGTGTTACAGGCGGCGTCTAGCCGAGATTACAAGTCGCTCAAGCCTCTCTCTCTGAAACAGCAAAAGCGTGCCAAGTGGCTACAACTGTGGAATGATTGTACAGGCGATGGTCAGGCGATGTTCACAACTTATGTCTTGTATAAGCGCTTCAGTCCCGGACGCACCGTTGCAAGGCTTCAGAGGGAACTCCTGGCCTTAGCACGCACGAAGGAGGCGTCCGCACCGCACGAGGTTCTCCCGCACCCTGCATATCAAACTGGTGGATTATCAGTACATTGAATGCACTGGTGGGGAAGCTACTCGCCCGCTCGACAAATCCAAACACGTAATACAGGTTTCGTGCACAACTATTAAGTTGTCTTTCTAGTTGCCTTAGGATCAGTTTCATGTAAACATTGAATAGCTTAACGTGTCGGGCAGTGCGCCGTGCGATGTTTGAGGAAACACGGCGAGACTTACCAACTTACCATTTTTCCTTCCCTGTCCAAGGCAAACATTATAAATTCGAGCAGAGACATGTATAGCATTCAGGAGGCAAGCATATGCAAACAGGAGGGTCATTTAACATGATTGTTCAGGTGTTTAGTTGTTCTTGATGCGATGCAGTGACTCGCAGGCGGATAGCCGCTAAGCGAGGATGACTTATCTATATGAACAGGGTCGCTGGCAAAGCCATTATGGACGTAGTCGAGGACGAGGATAGCATACTACGCGTGTACACGAGGCACACGAACACGATGCGTTGCAAGCTATCCTCCCTGCACACGAGACTACACACGAGCTCCATCCGGACCGGATCGGCCCCAGTGCCCCGGTGACCGTCCGTGGAACTAGTCCGCGACATGCAAGTCAGGGTTAACCAATCTCAGGCAACACGATTTAACCAATCTCAGGCAACACGATTTAACCAATCTCAGGCAACACGATTACACGAGATACACGAGAACACGCGTGCACTAGAACACGAGAACACGAGAACACGAGTGCACGGGAACACGAGTACACGAGTATACGGGATACTTGAATCTTGGTTCTGCACAATAACTTGTCTTGATGCATTTCCCCTGGTTCGGGGCTGCCTTGGTGACCTAGCGGTCCCGAATACTTGCAAGTTCGTTCAGGCACGGAACGACTACGTAGTAGTCTCCCACGGTAGCAATCAAGCAGACAAGCATGCGTTTCTAAAGGAACATAAGCAGGCACGTTTGCTCGGGCCCGAAGGTAGTCCGAGAGATGAAACCGTTAAGGGACTTAGCATGCGAGGGTCTGTACATAAGCAGTATTTCATTTCCATGTTCTACCAAGCATACAAGTCGGGATTATTCCCTTAGCTAGGTGCGTTGGATTTATTAGCATGCAGGGGTGATTCACCTAGCGACTAGCATAAACATTCCAGATTTTTATGTGTGCTGGCTAAGCAAAGACAAGTTCACCGTAGCCACCCACCTTAGCGATGATTCGCCTCGGTAGAGCGATACGTCAAGCGAGCCTCTGAAAGTCCAAGCCGGATCCTGTAGGGACAAGTCTGGATATCTTTGCCTCTTGATCGAGGCAAGGCGGGTCGGGACAGCTGCACGATTGCCGATTGAGACGGCAGTCCGCTTGAGCGGAACAGGGTGTTACATCCTACCCAACTCAGAAAAAGTCTCGTCCTCGAGACTTACTGAGGACAAGCAGTAATCTAGGGTTGAGGCAATCCTAGACAAGTCGTTTGTACTTGTTCATTTGAATCTTCACTTGTACAAGCGTCGAAGTTAGCATATCGCTTAGACTGGATCGTGCGCACTTTCGAAGGGCCCCTCTAGCGTGAACACGTCAACCAGCTTAGTGACAGCGAAGTCTCAGCACTCGAGTTTCACCTTTTTTTTTCTAAGTCTTGGATGGTGCACTAGTTCAAGGCGTCCCTCGAATAGATGCATTCAACCAAACTTAGGGTTAGTGAAAATCTCGGACAAGCTACTAGCGATACTCTCAAGTGGTTCGCACAGGTTGGCACAAAGGCCACTCGCAGCATACAACCAGACAAGCAAGCATATCATTCAAAACGTATTTTGAAAGTATTTAGACTTATTGTTGGAACATTCCATCGAGGCATTGAGAGAGGGCGCGCACATAACCCACGAACGAGCTTTCGAAACAGAGATATCGAATCGAAGTCCAAAGGCGTAGAAGCCAGGCTCTGATACCAACATGTCACGCCCCGATCTTCCGCAGGCTATTTCGGCCGTTCCCGCTAGGCGGGAATCACCCTCGCCAGCGCTCCCGCGGAACGATCGCTTGACCCATCCGGGCGTGATGCCGCACGAGCGTGAGCCACGCCCGTGCAAGGCCGTGATTCATTGGCTGGCGATAAGATTCTAAGCCACAGGGTCGCACAGATTGTCCGAGTGCAGCGGAGTCATGAACGCATAGCGATTTGGTAACAAGTTCACTGAGTCGACAATATAGCGGAAGCATTGAAACAAGTAAAGTAATCTCTTATTGATATGAAACAAGTGTTACAGGCGGCGTCTAGCCGAGATTACAAGTCGCTCAAGCCTCTCTCTCTGAAACAGCAAAAGAGTGCCAAGTGTAGCACCCCGTTCTCCCGGTGCGGAGAGCGCGGCTAAGAAACACAAGACGGTATCGTTCGATCGGGATAGATTGAATTAAGAACTCGTCCTCGTTATGGATTTGTTTCTTCGGAATCGATTCCCATATTCAGTGGACTGCGCCCCAAGGATCGTCTTAGCGGCAGAGTCAGGAGGGACCTCTCCGCTGCTATCTTTTATTGCCTCGGTTTTCGATGTCGCTTGTTGCTTTCGTGCTTTGAGTTGGTTTTGGGATTTGCTTGTTTTCCTTGAACGGTTTCGATGGTTTTCATTGTTTTCGTTCATAGACTTGCACTTCTATTCCGAGAATGGAAAGAGAGGAAGAAGTATTAATCGAGCTGTTCGTGTGCAGGTGAACGAGCAGTAGGCGGCTTGCGAACGGAGTCGTGAAGCGCCTCTTTCCTTCTTCTTTCCAAAATCTAAGTGAGTGGCTACCAACCCGATTAGCTAGCTCTGCTTCCGAGCCTCACTCCTTCGCCCCGATCAAACGATACCAAGTAATAATAAAAGAAACCAAGATAAAAGAGAATAGACTTGGTTATATGCTTGTCACGAACGAATACTTAAATTCATGCTTGTTCGCTTGGAATAATCATAAAATGTTGCTTGTCTTGTGCAAATACATATTTCATGCTCGTGTTGCCTCGAAGGCGTAAACTTATTCGTGTTGCCTCGAAGGCATAACTTGTCGTGTTGCCTCGAAGGCGTAAACTGATTGCTTAAGTTAACGTATTGTTCGATCATGGACAACTTGTGCACAAGGGTAAGTTCTGCGGACGGTCGCTGGGGCACTGGCACCGTTCCGGTCCGGGCGGAACTCGTGTGTAGTCATCGTGTGCTGGAGGGGATAGCTTGCAATGCATCGTGTGCTTGTCGTGTTCTGTTGCATGCTATCCCTGTCCTTGACTATGTCCGTTATGGCACCACGCCAGTGATCATCGTGTATATTTAAACCTGTTGCATACTAACTTGTGTCTCCGTGGCAGGGAAGGCATGGTAAGTATTGTGCAGGTAATTCAGACGGTCAGGTAAAATCCACCTAACGGTGGCACGTTCATTTCAGTAAATTCAATATGCTGCTTAACTGTAAATGAACTAAGGCAAGATAGAAACCCACAAAAATATGCATGCTTTACTAAACAACGTGTTGATTGGTATAGTCAGGCTAGCTCGCCTTCACCAGCATGTTTCGATATGCTGACCCTCGTTGAAACAGGTTCTCCGCACTAAGGCGAACCGAGCGAGGAGCCGAAGTCGTCTTCCCGATCCAGTCCAGCTGTTAGCGAAATCTTCACCGCGCCTCGAAGCCTTTTGAAGTCCGAAGCTGCAACTCTTCATACACAAATGCAGCTCCGTGGCAAAGCGATCCTCCAGCCTGGAGGTCTTTATCGTTTTGAGTTTATAAAAGGATGTAATGTACAGGACTGCTATCTCATTTTGAGTCAACCCTTTGTAAGCCGTTCGGCATATTAGCTGACTCGTTCAAGAGTTTGTAATAGATGTTCATTATCAATAAAGAGAACTTTTCTATGTTTCAAATCTGTGTTTCAATTTATCTGCGTACTCTGAATACGTGCTTGCTATGCAAATCATTAAAGCCTTGTGCGGGCGCAACTCCAGGCCCGCACGGCGGTCACGACTCGGGGGACGCCTCGGGGCGTGACACCTCGGGGTGTGACATAGTGGTATCAGAGCACAGATTCAAAGTTCCTTGGACTTCGTGCTGGAAAAGTTCCTTTAACGATCAAATTCCTGTACGAACTCTTGAACTCGCTAGGCCAAAATGAGATACGTTCATGCAATAAGTCCATAATACATTATGATCCTAATGTAATTTACCTTCTTTTGAAGGAATGGATCCAGCGCAATCTGCAGCGCAACCACCGATCGAAACACAAGAGAGCAGTTCGGGCAATTCGGGAAGCTCTCGAAGCCAAAGAGGCATGTCTCAAGTCGACCCGCTTGAGCGGGTAATGCAAATGTTAGAATCGCAACGACAACGAGACGATGCTCGCCAAGCTAAGCTCGAGAGTAATCTAGAGACCCGATTCTCAGTCCAGCAGAAGCAGGTCGATGCCCTGCAACAAATCGTTCAGACTTTGGCTGCCAACCATTCCGCCGCAACAGCAACGACTCCGGTGGAACAGCCCGTGCTTGAAGTGGAGATGCCTCAAATCCCAAGGCCGAGGGACGTGACTGCCTTCAACTTGGGCCATTTCAAGAAAGTCTGCAACACCCCGTTCAACGGGACTGAGGACCCAGTGGTAGCTCTAGATTGGCTAGCCGAGATAGAAGACCACTTCACTCTGCTAGAGGTCCCCGAGGATAAGCGCGTCGCCTGCGCGCAACTACAGCTCCGCCTCGACGCACACGATTGGTGGGACGTGCATCGACGATCTCTCCTATTTGATCACGGAGAGGAGGCGATCTCGTGGACGACCTTTCATGCCGCGTTCGAAGAGGAGTTTATACCGCCTCCAGTACAACGTAAAATGGAAAATGACTTCGTGCAGCTGAGGCAGGGCAGTATGACAGTTAAGCAATACTCCGCCGAGTTCAACCGACTCTCGAAGTTCGCTAGGGCCTATTTACCTGATGCAGCGAGTCGAGCCAGAAGGTTTGAAGGTGGACTACGCCCTGCCATCTATTCGCACGTGGTCAATAATCAATATGGAACAATGCGTGAAGTCATGAATCACGCCCTGTCGCTCGAACCACTCTATCCTCATGTTGCTGCCGGCGCTGTGCATACATCCAGTCACAAACGCCAAAGCAACGAGGGAGGAAATACCGCTACAAAGCGCCCGAATAACGCTAGTCAGCAGGACGGGGATTGGAACAAAACTTGTCACTTCTGTAAAAGAAAAGGGCACCTTAAGAAGTACTGCCGTAAAAGACTTGGATTATGCCTCGCTTGTGGCGATCCAGCCCATGCTATTTCCTCCTGTCCGAACCTTCATGGTCGTCGTCCTGAACAAAATAATCCCTAACGGTAAGTTCTACCCTAAGTTTCGGGATGAAACTTCCAATTAGTTGGGTAGGATGTAGCACCCCGTTCTTCCGGTGCGGAGAGCGCGGCTAAGAAACACAAGACGGTATCGTTCGATCGGGATAGATTGAATTAAGAACTCGTCCTCGTTATGGATTTGTTTCTTCGGAATCGATTCCCATATTCAGTGGACTGCGCCCCAAGGATCGTCTTAGCGGCAGAGTCAGGAGGGACCTCTCCGCTGCTATCTTTTATTGCCTCGGTTTTCGATGTCGCTTGTTGCTTTCGTGCTTTGAGTTGGTTTTGGGATTTGCTTGTTTTCCTTGAACGGTTTCGATGGTTTTCATTGTTTTCTTTCATAGACTTGCACTTCTATTCCGAGAATGGAAAGAGAGGAAGAAGTATTAATCGAGCTGTTCGTGTGCAGGTGAACGAGCAGTAGGCGGCTTGCGAACGGAGTCGTGAAGCGCCTCTTTCCTTCTTCTTTCCAAAATCTAAGTGAGTGGCTACCAACCCGATTAGCTAGCTCTGCTTCCGAGCCTCACTCCTTCGCCCCGATCAAACGATACCAAGTAATAATAAAAGAAACCAAGATAAAAGAGAATAGACTTGGTTATATGCTTGTCACGAACGAATACTTAAATTCATGCTTGTTCGCTTGGAATAATCATAAAATGTTGCTTGTCTTGTGCAAATACATATTTCATGCTCGTGTTGCCTCGAAGGCGTAAACTTATTCGTGTTGCCTCGAAGGCATAACTTGTCGTGTTGCCTCGAAGGCATAAACTGATTGCTTAAGTTAACGTATTGTTCGATCATGGACAACTTGTGCACAAGGGTAAGTTCTGCGGACGGTCGCTGGGGCACTAGCACCGTTCCGGTCCGGGCGGAACTCGTGTGTAGTCATCGTGTGCTGGAGGGGATAGCTTGCAATGCATCGTGTGCTTGTCGTGTTCTGTTGCATGCTATCCCTGTCCTTGACTATGTCCGTTATGGCACCACGCCAGTGATCATCGTGTATATTTAAACCTGTTGCATACTAACTTGTGTCTCCGTGGCAGGGAAGGCATGGTAAGTATTGTGCAGGTAATTCAGACGGTCAGGTAAAATCCACCTAATGGTGGCACGTTTATTTCAGTAAATTCAATATGCTGCTTAACTGTAAATGAACTAAGGCAAGATAGAAACCCACAAAAATATGCATGCTTCACTAAACAACGTGTTGATTGGTATAGTCAGGCTAGCTCGCCTTCACCAGCATGTTTCGATATGCTGACCCTCGTTGAAACAGGTTCTCCGCACTAAGGCGAACCGAGCGAGGAGCCGAAGTCGTCTTCCCGATCCAGTCCAGCTGTTAGCGAAATCTTCACCGCGCCTCGAAGCCTTTTGAAGTCCGAAGCTGCAACTCTTCATACACAAATGCAGCTCCGTGGCAAAGCGATCCTCCAGCCTGGAGGTCTTTATCGTTTTGAGTTTATAAAAGGATGTAATGTACAGGACTGCTATCTCATTTTGAGTCAACCCTTTGTAAGCCGTTCGGCATATTAGCTGACTCGTTCAAGAGTTTGTAATAGATGTTCATTATCAATAAAGAAAACTTTTCTATGTTTCAAATCTGTGTTTCAATTTATCTGCGTACTCTGAATACGTGCTTGCTATGCAAATCATTAAAGCCTTGTGCGGGCGCAACTCCAGGCCCGCACGGCGGTCACGACTCGGGGGACGCCTCGGGGCATGACACCTCGGGGCGTGACATAGTGGTATCAGAGCACAGATTCAAAGTTCCTTGGACTTCGTGCTGGAAAAGTTCCTTTAACGATCAAATTCCTGTACGAACTCTTGAACTCGCTAGGCCAAAATGAGATACGTTCATGCAATAAGTCCATAATACATTATGATCCTAATGTAATTTACCTTCTTTTGAAGGAATGGATCCAGCGCAATCTGCAGCGCAACCACCGATCGAAACACAAGAGAGCAGTTCGGGCAATTCGGGAAGCTCTCGAAGCCAAAGAGGCATGTCTCAAGTCGACCCGCTTGAGCGGGTAATGCAAATGTTAGAATCGCAACGACAACGAGACGATGCTCGCCAAGCTAAGCTCGAGAGTAATCTAGAGACCCGATTCTCAGTCCAGCAGAAGCAGGTCGATGCCCTGCAACAAATCGTTCAGACTTTGGCTGCCAACCATTCCGTCGCAACAGCAACGACTCCGGTGGAACAGCCCGTGCTTGAAGTGGAGATGCCTCAAATCCCAAGGCCGAGGGACGTGACTGCCTTCAACTTGGGCCATTTCAAGAAAGTCTGCAATACCCCGTTCAACGGGACTGAGGACCCAGTGGTAGCTCTAGATTGGCTAGCCGAGATAGAAGACCACTTCACTCTGCTAGAGGTCCCCGAGGATAAGCGCGTCGCCTGCGCGCAACTACAGCTCCGCCTCGACGCACACGATTGGTGGGACGTGCATCGACGATCTCTCCTATTTGATCACGGAGAGGAGGCGATCTCGTGGACGACCTTTCGTGCCGCGTTCGAAGAGGAGTTTATACCGCCTCCAGTACAACGTAAAATGGAAAATGACTTCGTGCAGCTGAGGCAGGGCAGTATGACAGTTAAGCAATACTCCGCCGAGTTCAACCGACTCTCGAAGTTTGCTAGGGCCTATTTACCTGATGCAGCGAGTCGAGCCAGAAGGTTTGAAGGTGGACTACGCCCTGCCATCTATTCGCACGTAGTCAATAATCAATATGGAACAATGCGTGAAGTCATGAATCACGCCCTGTCGCTCGAACCACTCTATCCTCATGTTGCTGCCGGCGCTGTGCATACATCCAGTCACAAACGCCAAAGCAACGAGGGAGGAAATACCGCTACAAAGCGCCCGAATAACGCTAGTCAGCAGGACGGGGATTGGAACAAAACTTGTCACTTCTGTAAAAGAAAAGGGCACCTTAAGAAGTACTGCCGTAAAAGACTTGGATTATGCCTCGCTTGTGGCGATCCAGCCCATGCTATTTCCTCCTGTCCGAACCTTCATGGTCGTCGTCCTGAACAAAATAATCCCTAACGGTAAGTTCTACCCTAATTTTCGGGACGAAACTTCCAATTAGTTGGGTAGGATGTAGCACCCCGTTCTCCCGGTGCGGAGAGCGCGGCTAAGAAACACAAGACGGTATCGTTCGATCGGGATAGATTGAATTAAGAACTCGTCCTCGTTATGGATTTGTTTCTTCGGAATCGATTCCCATATTCAGTGGACTGCGCCCCAAGGATCGTCTAAGCGGCAGAGTCAGGAGGGACCTCTCCGCTGCTATCTTTTATTGCCTCGGTTTTCGATGTCGCTTGTTGCTTTCGTGCTTTGAGTTGGTTTTGGGATTTGCTTGTTTTCCTTGAACGGTTTCGATGGTTTTCATTGTTTTCGTTCATAGACTTGCACTTCTATTCCGAGAATGGAAAGAGAGGAAGAAGTATTAATCGAGCTGTTCGTGTGCAGGTGAACGAGCAGTAGGCGGCTTGCGAACGGAGTCGTGAAGCGCCTCTTTCCTTCTTCTTTCCAAAATCTAAGTGAGTGGCTACCAACCCGATTAGCTAGCTCTGCTTCCGAGCCTCACTCCTTCGCCCCGATCAAACGATACCAAGTAATAATAAAAGAAACCAAGATAAAAGAGAATAGACTTGGTTATATGCTTGTCACGAACGAATACTTAAATTCATGCTTGTTCGCTTGGAATAATCATAAAATGTTGCTTGTCTTGTGCAAATACATATTTCATGCTCGTGTTGCCTCGAAGGCGTAAACTTATTCGTGTTGCCTCGAAGGCATAACTTGTCGTGTTGCCTCGAAGGCGTAAACTGATTGCTTAAGTTAACGTATTGTTCGATCATGGACAACTTGTGCACAAGGGTAAGTTCTGCGGACGGTCGCTGGGGCACTGGCACCGTTCCGGTCCGGGCGGAACTCGTGTGTAGTCATCGTGTGCTGGAGGGGATAGCTTGCAATGCATCGTGTGCTTGTCGTGTTCTGTTGCATGCTATCCCTGTCCTTGACTATGTCCGTTATGGCACCACGCCAGTGATCATCGTGTATATTTAAACCTGTTGCATACTAACTTGTGTCTCCGTGGCAGGGAAGGCATGGTAAGTATTGTGCAGGTAATTCAGACGGTCAGGTAAAATCCACCTAACGGTGGCACGTTCATTTCAGTAAATTCAATATGCTGCTTAACTGTAAATGAACTAAGGCAAGATAGAAACCCACAAAAATATGCATGCTTCACTAAACAACGTGTTGATTGGTATAGTCAGGCTAGCTCGTCTTCACCAGCATGTTTCGATATGCTGACCCTCGTTGAAACAGGTTCTCCGCACTAAGGCGAACCGAGCGAGGAGCCGAAGTCGTCTTCCCGATCCAGTCCAGCTGTTAGCGAAATCTTCACCGCGCCTCGAAGCCTTTTGAAGTCCGAAGCTGCAACTCTTCATACACAAATGCAGCTCCGTGGCAAAGCGATCCTCCAGCCTGGAGGTCTTTATCGTTTTGAGTTTATAAAAGGATGTAATGTACAGGACTGCTATCTCATTTTGAGTCAACCCTTTGTAAGCCGTTCGGCATATTAGCTGACTCGTTCAAGAGTTTGTAATAGATGTTCATTATCAATAAAGAGAACTTTTCTATGTTTCAAATCTGTGTTTCAATTTATCTGCGTACTCTGAATACGTGCTTGCTATGCAAATCATTAAAGCCTTGTGCGGGCGCAACTCCAGGCCCGCACGGCGGTCACGACTCGGGGGACGCCTCGGGGCGTGACACCTCGGGGCATGACACCAAGTGGCTACAACTGTGGAATGATTGTACAGGCGATGGTCAGGCGATGTTCACAACTTATGTCTTGTATAAGCGCTTCAGTCCCGGACGCACCGTTGCAAGGCTTCAGAGGGAACTCCTGGCCTTAGCACGCACGAAGGAGGCGTCCGCACCGCACGAGGTTCTCCCGCACCCTGCATATCAAACTGGTGGATTATCAGTACATTGAATGCACTGGTGGGGAAGCTACTCGCCCGCTCGACAAATCCAAACACGTAATACAGGTTTCGTGCACAACTATTAAGTTGTCTTTCTAGTTGCCTTAGGATCAGTTTCATGTAAACATTGAATAGCTTAACGTGTCGGGCAGTGCGCCGTGCGATGTTTGAGGAAACACGGCGAGACTTACCAACTTACCATTTTTCCTTCCCTGTCCAAGGCAAACATTATAAATTCGAGCAGAGGCATGTATAGCATTCAGGAGGCAAGCATATGCAAACAGGAGGGTCATTTAACATGATCGTTCAGGTGTTTAGTTGTTCTTGATGCGATGCAGTGACTCGCAGGCGGATAGCCGCTAAGCGAGGATGACTTATCTATATGAACAGGGTCGCTGGCAAAGCCATTATGGACGTAGTCGAGGACGAGGATAGCATACTACGCGTGTACACGAGGCACACGAACACGATGCGTTGCAAGCTATCCTCCCTGCACACGAGACTACACACGAGCTCCATCCGGACCGGATCGGCCCCAGTGCCCCGGTGACCGTCCGTGGAACTAGTCCGCGACATGCAAGTCAGGGTTAACCAATCTCAGGCAACACAATTTAACCAATCTCAGGCAACACGATTTAACCAATCTCAGGCAACACGATTACACGAGATACACGAGAACACGCGTGCACTAGAACACGAGAACACGAGAACACGAGTGCACCGGAACACGAGTACACGAGTATACGGGATACTTGAATCTTGGTTCTGCACAATAACTTGTCTTGATGCATTTCCCCTGGTTCGGGGCTGCCTTGGTGACCTAGCGGTCCCGAATACTTGCAAGTTCGTTCAGGCACGGAACGACTACGTAGTAGTCTCCCGGGATTTGGATGAAAACACGGTAGCAATCAAGCAGACAAGCATGCGTTTCTAAAGGAACATAAGCAGGCACGTTTGCTCGGGCCCGAAGGTAGTCCGAGAGATGAAACCGTTAAGGGACTTAGCATGCGAGGGTCTGTACATAAGCAGTATTTCATTTCCATGTTCTACCAAGCAATACAAGTCGGGATTATTCCCTTAGCTAGGTGCGTTGGATTTATTAGCATGCAGGGGTGATTCACCTAGCGACTAGCATAAACATTCCAGATTTTTATGTGTGCTGGCTAAGCAAAGACAAGTTCACCGTAGCCACCCACCTTAGCGATGATTCGCCTCGGTAGAGCGATACGTCAAGCGAGCCTCTGAAAGTCCAAGCCGGATCCTGTAGGGACAAGTCTGGATATCTTTGCCTCTTGATCGAGGCAAGGCGGGTCGGGACAGCTGCACGATTGCCGATTGAGACGGCAATCCGCTTGAGCGGAACAGGGTGTTACAGGGGATGCCGCAATCGAGCCAACTTAATCTATATGACCGAGGGTCACTAGCATGACTTCCATAGTGGACAATGTAATCACGAGACAAAGATGGCATGCAAGCAAGTATACAACGGTGGCATTAAATCCATCCCGCCCCAAACAGACGACTACTTAATTGTTCCTTCTAGATCGGATCAGCCAGAGTGCCCCAACGACCGTCTGCAGAACTTGGATTCGAGAATCCCCTTGTGCACTAGTTGTCCGTGACCGCGCATATCCTCAAGTTTTCCAGATTCTCGAAGGTATGGATACAGTTACAGATTCAGTCAGGATCTATCAGGTACAATATCAACTCCCCGAGCCATCAGATTCAGTACAGAACGAGTATTAATTTTCAGAGATGTTGTGATGTTATCTTGCTTAACTGTCCATGATGTAGTCCCGTAGTTCGAGAAATTCCTTGGCGACCTTACAGTCTCGAATACTTTCAATGTTCTATACTTGGTTCGTAATGACTATCTTGATAGCCTTCTTGCCTCAACTGAGCGAATCATAGATGGTGAAGTGCAATAATTTGTGGCATGCATATAAGTGACAAGCATTAAAATGAGGCAAACGAGTATAAGTTAGCATGTAAGCAGACAAGCTTTAAAATGAGGCAAACGAGTACAAGTTAGCTCTAACTCGGTCTCTACTACACCTTAGCGCGGAATATATATCGCTTAATGCGGGGTACGGTATGATCCATCGTGACTGATGATCTAGGGATGAGGCAAATTTATCCAAGTCGATAAAATCGTCCAAGCGTATCTAGCATATTCACTTATAACATTATTCGATTTCAGCACATCACCGAGTTTGGATAGTACACATATTCCAAGCGTCCCTGAAATACATGTATTTCAACCAACTTTGAGATAGCGGAGTCAGACGAGTTACTCAAAAAAGTGTTAAGGGTTCTCGTCTTACAATCACGATGATACCTCCAACAGGGTTAAAATAAAATCCAAGTCATTTCCAATCCAACCAGAAATCAAACATTGTACTACCGTCAAGCACGATTTCTTCCATCTACCGACTAGCATCCATTTTCTTTCGTCCATTTTGTTCATGTCAAACATAGCACACATTTATCGTTCCAAGTCTAACTCCAAGTCTTACTGCCCCAGTTCTATGGTTTGCTTAAGCAATACTCTAAAGTCGATTATACAAGTTCTTTCACTCCACACAGGGTCGTTTGCCTAATTACTAGGTCAGCTCACAAGGTCATAGGTACAAGTTCAAGCACAAAACTCATCATACAAATTAGTCGCACGATGCTCACCCTAATTCCTAAGGTCAAACCATTATTCATTTGCACGAAATATTCTATCCAAGCTTGTTTCATTCAGATTTCAAAACATCGAGCATAGATCATTCTACTCACATTAACACGTTCGTTTGTACAGGGTTGAGTCCGTTCAGTCAAATCCATGATATATCTATGTCGCATGTCAAGCCTAGCAATTCACATAGTCTATCGCTTGAAACATATTTTGATAGAAATCATATATCCATTCTAAGTCTAGACCACCAAGTCATGATTCAATTTCCAATCACCGATCTCAATCATAAACTCTAAGTCGTCCGACAAGATTCATGTATCCGTTCACAAAACCATCAAGCGTGTCTTACTCCAGGTTCTAGACTATTTCATCCAGAAAATACTTTCGATTCACTTGTATTCTCAAACTCATTTTTATCGTATCGAATCACTAGTCAAGACGATCCTTCAATTTACACGCTCCGGTCTCCCGCAAGTTCGATCATCCTTGCTGGATGTGAGATCACCACTTCAACTCTCTTGCTGGATAATCGTCCTAATCAGGACGTGACGCATATACGAGCATGGAGTTACGCTCGCACAAGACAAAGTTATAGATGATATATAGATATATTCAAAGACTCATGAGGAGCATGAGCAACACCTGAGGATTATTCTGAAGATATTATGACAAGAGAAGTTATATGACAAGTTATCAATGTATGAGTTTTTCTTGGACAAAGTTAGTTTCCTTGGGCATATTGTGACATAAGATGAGATATTAGTAGAACCAAAGAAGATATGAGATGTTAAGTCATGGACCATGCCAGATTCTACAGCTGAGGTGAGAAGTTTCTTGGGTCTAGAAGGTTGTTATCGGAAGTTCGTGGAGGATATTGCAATGATTGCCAAGTCGATAACGAAGCTCATAAGGAAGAACAAAGTTTTTTTTTGTTTGGACAAAGGAGTTCCATGATGCTTTTAAAAAATTAAAGAAGAGGTTGATCATGGCTCCAGTTTTGACCTTACCATCGGGAACATGAGGATTTTTATTTTCAATAATGCCTTGGGTAAGGTTTTGGTTGCATTTTGGAGTAGAACAAGAAGGTGGTGGCGTCTGCCTCCAGACATTTATGATTTTATAAGAAATACTATCCCAGCTACGATCTCAAGTTGGCATCAATAGTATTTGCTTTGAATCTTTAGAAGCACTACCTTAATGGTGAGAGAGTGGAGTTGATTACAGATCACAAGAGCCTCCACAAGAGCCTCAAGTACGTGTTCAGCTCGAGGGAACTTAATATGAGGCAGAGAAGATGGCTCGAGTTAATAAAGGATTTCAATCTCAGATTGTAGTATCACCCTGAAAAGGCAAACATAACAGCTGATGCATTGAGCAGATATACAATGGCAATGAACTTTACTATGGATAGATATCTATTGGAGGACTTAGAGAGCTTGGGTATCGAGATATTTATGAGTTGAGGGGCAAATAATGAGTTTATAGATCAAATCTACTTTGATGGAAAATATTAGAGCGGCACAAGCAGGAGATGAAGAACTTCACGGTATTAGAGTTCAAGTGCAAGAAGAATTAACCAATATTTTTATTATTCATAAGGATCGATCATCGAGGCATGGTGATGGACGTTTTGTGTCACGATCCACACCAGGATGATCGGAGCACGAGTATGTGGGTACGTCCAGCCTATACTGCAGCATCGACGATAGAACGATGTCTAGGTCATCTATAATCGATACATGTTCAACTAATAACTAATGTACTTAATCATAATATTCTATAGGAAGAATTAAAAGAAGATAAGATAAAACGACTAGTAAAGAAGAAACTAGAACATAATATTGAAATAGATAAGCTAGTCTAGATAGTCACCTCATGGTCCAAGACGCAGATATGGTCTCAACTAAACAATGTCCATAAGTTTGAGAACGTGTGGCAATAAAATTCCTAAAAATGATATCCAGTCAGGATTGGAGAGAAGTACAAGTACTAACGGCAGTTCCAGTTATACTGATAAAGACTATAAAGCAGTGAGTAATGACTATACATGATAAAAATAAAATACTGAAATATAAGAGAACTAGAGAGGCATATAATCATCTCATAGAGAAATAAATAGCAGTGAGTACACTGTTAATGGTAAGCAGTGAAAGCAGATACATGTAAATGCTAGCAATTTATAAACTAAAAATCGAGGAATAGGAATACTGGCTAAATGCCTTGAAATATTAGTTTTTTATGTGATCAGTTTGGGACCAGATCAAGCTTGTTATATATGATTTGTTATGATACATGTAAGGTCAGGCTAATCATCTGGTTAGCTATGATGTGAGCAAGAGTCAGGCTAATTATATATAATAGGCTATGCGACATGTAATATGGTCAGGTTACACCCTAAGTGATATGTGCGGTGAGCTATGATGCATGTAAGGTGGGGTATGCTCACACAACTTGCTAATATTTTCCTGTCCCCGACTAATATGATGGATCCAATCACGACTACTAATGACAGGTATATATGATACTAGTCCGTGTATCCACTGTATCGAAATCAAGTATACACTACAACTAGAATCATAGTAATGATAAAAAATAAAGAAAACTGTCAGAGAATGTACTCGCCTCAGTTTGGTTGAAGTCGACTTGCGCGACATGAACATATCGACACAAAATAGGTACAATGCCACACTAATCAATATGATCCCAGATGATGTAAGGGTACATCCCAATGAGTCCGGAACAGTCCAAATAGCTATGAACGATATAAAGAAGTCCATAATCAGAATTTGACATGAGTTTTGTGACATAGATATCTAAGTTTGAACGGTCAGCAAAAGACAGAAAATAAAATGTACAAATTAGCTAAGTTCAACAATAACCAATTTAGGCTAAGAGAATGGGTTGGTTGATTCCTACAAAACTTATTTTGAAAAATAATATAGATTTGTACAAATCGATTAAGAACTACTTATTTATAAACTTTATTTTAATATACTTTATATAAAGAGTTTATTATAATATAAGACCACTTCTAAACATGGTAGCATTTGAAGCCCAAAAATCAAATCTATGAGCATGTTTTAAATTTCTTGTAAACAACCGTAAATCCAACTATTTATTATTTTCCAAAAATAATAAATAAATATTTTATAACAAAAACTTTATAATATAACAAAATATTTTATATGACAAAATATAAAACTATAGACCATTCTTCACAGTAATCAAAGAAGAAACGAAGTGAGAAGAAGAAGAAGAGAGAGGAAGAACTAGAGGGAGGGAGAAGAAGGGAAAGAACTTACCTCCGGAAGCTCCGACAGAGCGCTCGGCCACAGGTGAAGACCGGCAAGGCGACTGGAGGAGGAGCTGGGGGTTCAGGTGAGGAGATATCTGAGGTGTCAAAGTCGATCGCTAGGAAATGCTCCAAGCAGACGAAGGTCCAGGTCGGCATCAGCGACGAGATCGGAAGGCGGCGCGGGGGATCCGGTTGATCCAGATCTGACGGCAGGGCGTGGCGACGGCGTCGGCTCCGGTCAGAGGTCAAGGCGGCGGCCGGTCAAGGTTAGGGCTAGGGTTTTCTACTTGGTTTGAGTCTGGGTCGTGTGTGGATGTGACGGACACGACAAGGGTAGTCTGTGTTGAATGTGTCGTAGATTGTGTCCGACACAGGAAATAGATGTACTAGTTGTAAAATGGATGGAAATGGATGATACAGACACCCGGGGTCGGACCCGAGGCTTGACACGGGCTGACACTAGGAATATGATGGTTGGACACACGGACACATGCCAACACAGGTTGGACACAGTGGTGATGGTGACATTAATGGTGGTAATGACTCGGGTTTTTTTTTTTTTTTTTTTGGAATTGTGGAAGGCTTGATTAGGAAATTGGTTTGGAAATAAACAATGAGAAACCTCCTTAAAAGGGAACTTGTACCTTTCTCCTCAAGTCATAGTCATGGATGACTCAAATGTAAATACTAAAGAGGAATATGGTTGAGGATAAAAGAATATCCTAGAGAAGCTTCCAAAGACTAACTAATACCTAATTAGCTACTAATTAAACTCTTAAACCAAAACCATTGAAATATTCTATATATTTAATATCTAGTCCTTTAAAAGCTTAATCGAAAATAATAATAATAACTAGTCCTTTAAAAGCTTTTCATTAAACCAGAAATAATTTTATGATTTCAAAACAATAAATTTTCGAAACTAGGATATTTATGACGTTTTTATAGAATTTCTAGTAATGTATTTTAAGAAGTAAATCAATATTTAGGAAAATAATTTTCTAAACATGATATTTGAAAATTTGGAAACCGGAGATTACATTTTGTATCTAGCGAAGAGATATAAGAGGATTCATATCTTGGACGAGGCCCAAAAGTCTCAATATTCTTTACATTCTGTAGTGACGAAGATGTACAAGGACTGGAGTAACCATGTTTTGTAGTATGGAATGAAGAGAAAGAGAGGGGTCGCCCATTTTATTTTGAGATGTTTGGTATATCAGCAGGTTAAAGAAGAGAGGCAAAGACCCGAAGGATTATAACAGCTATTGCCCATTCCAGAGTGGAAGTGGAAACACATTACGATGAATTTTGTGACTGGGTTGCCGAGGATGCAGAGTGGGAAGGATGTGATATGGTTCATCTTAAATAGGTTGACCAAATTGGCACACTATACTTTTTAAGGTTGGGTTGTTTACCAAAGGTCTGACAGAGTTACATATTTGACAGATAGTGTGATTGGATGGAGTACCGGTGAGTATTGTCTCCAACAATGATTCTCGATTTACATCATACTTTTGGAGGAGTTCGCAAGAAAAGCATTGGAACATAGCTCAAGTTCAGTAGGACTTATCACCCACAAACTGATGGATAGTCATGACGTACTATTCATACGCTCAAGAACATGGATTTTTGGAGGTCATGGGATGATCACTTGCATTTGGTGGAGTTTTCTTATAATAAAAGTTATCAAGTAAGTATAGTGATGTCACCTATTGAGGCGCTATATGGACGAATGTGTCATACTCCCGTCATGGGACGACGTTGGAGAGAGATCCTTGTTAGGATTGGAGATGGTCGTGGAGGCTAGGGTGAAGGTGAAGAAGATTCGTGAGCGACTCAGAGTAGCACAAGACAGACAAAGGCATTGGACAGATAGCCATCGGAGGACATTGACATTCGAAGTTGGCAACTTGGTATTCTTGAAGATTTTACCGACACGTGGTACCATCAGATTTGGTAGAAGTAGGAAGCTTAGTCCGAGGGCATTGCGAAAGTTGGAAATATGGCTCATAGATTGGCCTTATCACCTACATTGGAGAGTACATAATGTATTTCACATATTACAGTTGAGGAAGTATATAGAGGATCCTAGCCATATATTGGACCATTCAGTAATCGAGGTGGGACCAAGCCTACCCTACCAAGAGCAACTGGTAGAGATTTTGGATCATCGTGAGAAGACCTTGAGGTATCAGACTATACCCTTGATTCAAGCAGCATCAGAGGCTTTGGGTTCGATGGCTAAAACCATTTTTGGAACCCTTTCCTCTTAACAAAATTCTTTGATAGGAAACCCTCTTTTAAACCCTCCTCTCAGGGAATTGGAGAAGAAACCTTAAAATACTCTCCGCTGTAAGATACTTCTTTTCATTTATTTATTTAATCAATTTAATTTATTTTAAATTTTAACCCTATAACTTTGTTCAAAAAAAATTTAAGTGAAGGAAAAAAATGGTTTTTTATTTTTATTAAGTGACAAAATATATCTTAATGTAAGATTAGGTTTCTTAATTCTACTATGTTTCTGATTCAATTACTAACTCACTATTATGTATATGTATATATATAAGAAGGTGGTATCTGTGAATTCTGAAAGGAACCCATCTAAAAGATCTCTATCCTGCTATTATTCTCCTTGCTCTGCTTCGTTATTATTAGAAGGTATGTTGATTTTCTTGGGTACATTACATGAAACAGTTCGACTACAAAAACTCAAATAAAAACTTGCAATATATTTGTGACAGGTAGACTTAATTATCTGTTTAGGTCCTTAAAAGTGTACTTATTTTTTCTGATCTTCCTTGTTGGTGTTGATCCATAATTAGGTGGTATATCGCAGCGCAACTCGATCCGATTAGTAGTGCTACCAAAATGTGCGAAACTTCTGAGGATGCGTTGAAGGAAGCCGGTCGTTGCTTGGGACAAATGGACGCTCTCGGAAAAGCGTTGGAATCGACTCTGTTGACAAGTACCAACCCATCGGTGGACGACCGCGTGGAGCTTCTCCACAAGATTTGGCTCGAGTGGCAGCAAGAGTGGAAACAGTGCCTGGAGGCTCTGCGGTCTGTTGCCGACGACATTATTGTCAGCAACGACGAGTATGAATATGTCGATGATGATGTCGTAGAAGAAGATGATAAGGAAGATGATGCAGAATCAATTGTACTGGCTCGTGATGAGGAAAGTGCAGACATCAATGATGATTATAATGCAGTCGCAATCGAACCTGAATTTGCTACTCCTTCGATGGAGATTGTACCCGATACCGATACAGATACCGATGATTCCTTCGAGGTTGTTCCGTTGGATTCAGAAGTGGATGGTGAATTGAGCATGCTTGGAAACAAAGATCCTTTGAGTTATGGTAAATAAGATGTAGTCATACAATTTTTTGTTGGAGTAAAAAAACTTAGGGAAGCTTTTTCATTTTTTTCCATAATGTTTTTCTTCTTCTGCTCTTACGAATGTTAATTGGTTATTTTAATTTCTTCAAAGAGTATTAATTATTTTTGATTTTTTATTACTATAATTGTTTAAGTGACAATGTAAATATTGGCAACACAGGGATTTTCTCAGTGTTATATGCCAAAAAATTAGCTTTGATCGCTCTAGTATAATTTCCAACATGTTTTATGAAATTATCAAAGATATGTTGATTGCAGGATTTTTTTTATTTTTGTTGTTGTTGTACGGTATCCTTGATCATAGGAATGCGACAATGGAATAAAAATGAGATATATTGTTAATGCGTGAATACGAAGGCGCAAAGGATCAAAGTCATTCACCAAATAAAGAGATCCGAAAGAAAAATGAGCTTATGCGACGATTATGTGTCGCTTATGCGTCCACCTAAGATTGCACAAATAGTTGATCAACATACTTCTTCCTTCATTTCTCTTAAGATATGAAATGGATACGAGAGTCGATAAAAGCGAACAATGAAACAAATCATCAAAAACAATATACGAAGACACATTCATCAAAATCGAACAACGAAACTTCCAACAAAACAACAATAAAAATGATGGGAAGAAGCTCATATATAGAGTTCGATTCATTGTATTTTGGGACTGAAAGCCATTATAGTCAATCCATGAGTTGGAAATGGTCTCAATTACTAGTTCCGATCAATTGAAATCAGCACTGTTTTTCCAAGATGATTTCTATTATGACTGGCTTGATCTAGCCTCCTGTAGTGCCCCGCTCCGCGTTGGCACTATGTACAAGAGGTATCGGTTTGCTGACTCAAAAAAAAAAAAAAATTCTGAAGAGCTACTTGTTGAACCATAAGACGACTGATCTAGGTGAGTGGGCAGAACTTCATTCTCTGATTTTTGTACGCCTTAATAATGAATCTGTATTTTTGTAAGGCTTGTTTGCTAAATAGATAATGTTCGCATTAATTGAGAATGATAGAACGAGAACTTGCATGCTTAATAAGAGACCTTATATGTTTGCCTAAAAGAGATGGAACCATTGCCATGGTAAGTATAGAAATGAATGTTACATGCTAGTTACACTGACACCGCTATCGAATGAACCATTGCCATGCTAATAAGAAGAGTAATCGACTTCCAGAGCAGAACTGAATGCTTAGTAAAAAGAGATAAACGAACTACTGCCATACTTGCTTAAATAGAGATTCTGCATGTTCCCTATCATAATGAAAGAGATAGAAATTGCATGCTAGATTTATAGAATCATTATCGTACTTGCTTATAATATGTTTTGCTTGCCTATTTCCTTATATCGAACTACTACAGATAGAACTGTTTGAATAACTTGTATTGTATGATATTGAACCTATCGATTGATTGAAATAAAGAATCTTGAACCTATTGAAATGATTGAACCTATCGAATTGATTGAAAAGAAGAGAATTGAGATGTCACGCCCCAGTCCCAAAATACATAGGACTAGGAACACGTAAGCATGCCAGCCGTATGTATATGGCAACTCCAATATATGGATATCATACAAGTCACAGATATGCTAATCTCATCCACACAACAAGTCATAGAAAAGAAATACTAAACTAGAATAAGGAGTCTGAAATATCCAAAATAATGGTCGGGTGGAGACAAATCTACTACCAAAGACTATATCCAAAACTAAAATGAGAGAGGAGTATAAAATCTCTAATATAAAATAATGTGAAGACAGAAGTGTATCAGCTAAAAGAATCCATCGCTAGATAATCAACGATGCTCAGAAGGTAAGACATCCTCGGCAGAAAGGAATGCGTCAGGTCCAGGCCCGTTCTCCTGCAGATACTCCTAGTCGTCTATACCTGGCAAGGGACCAGGTCCTCAGAGGGACATAACAAGATACATAGAAGCAAGCCAATTTGAATACAATGAACATGCATAATGTTTGAAAATAATTAAGTACGTTGTACAAGACAATCTATATGAATGCAATGAGGACAACTTTTCGACGTATGGGCAAGGGTAGGCTACTCGATCTAATCCTCACAACTCACACACCCGTCTAGAACATCATCAGCCGACATACCGCGGGGGTAGTGACCCTCGTGACTCCATCAATCGACATACCGCGGGGGTAGCGACCATCGGACACGACCACCATAGTGCGTGCTAGTGACTACGGTGTTACCAGAGTGGTTAAAGCCCATACGCCTAATGATTGTCCTCGATGATACTAAGTGTCAAGTGTGTGTCAACATATCTAATATATAGTAATGACTGAAAGAACTACACATGCAATGAATAAACAAAAATGAAATAAATATACAGAAATATACTAAGCATGCAAAATACTGTAAATAACTTAGCAAGGTATCTTGCTTGACAAGAAAGCTGCAAAATGTAGTGTCCCGATGTCAACACCAAGAGTCAGAAGCTACGGCCTCAGAATGAACGTCTCCGGATGCTGAAATAAACATCACCAACGTTCCCAGAATAAGCAAAATAGCTAAAAAATATTTCCCTTTCGTCCAATTTGGACACAGGGGCAAAACGGTAATTTTGGGTAAAAGTGGGATCCACGTGTCGTCCACTTTGCACCGAAAAGCGTGCCAAGGGTAACAGTCTCTAAATGGGATAAACTATAGGTCAAACAACTCTAAATGTCAATACGAACCCAACGGTTTGTCCAAATGTGGATTCCGATGGGCCGAACATGTAACACCCCGTTCCGCTCAAGCGGACTGCCGTTTCAATCGGCAATAGTGCAACTGTCCCGACCGACTTTGCCTCAACAAAGAAGCAAAGGATATCCAGACTTGTCCCTACAGGAATTCGGCTTAGGCTTTCAGAGGCTCGCTCAGACGTATCGCTCTACCGAGGCGAATCATCGCTAAGGTGGGTGGCTAAGGTGAACTTGTCTTTGCTTAGCCAGCACACATAAAATCTGGAATATTCATGCTAGTCGCTAGGTGATTCATCCCTTGCATGCTAATAAATCCAACGCACCTAGCTAAGGAAATAATCCCAACTTGTATTGCTTGCTAGAACATGGAAAATGAAATATTGCTTATATTCAGACCCTCGCATGCTAAGACCCTAACGATCTAACTCTTGGCTTACCTTCGGGTCCGAGCAAACGTGCCTGCTTACGTTCCTTAGAAACGCATGTTTGTCTGCTTGTAATGTTACCATGTTTTCATCTAAACCCCGGGAGACTACTACGTAGTCCTTCCTTGCCTGAATGAACCTGCAAGTATCCGGGACCGTTAGGTCACCAAGGCAATTCCCGAACCAGGGAATCTGTACCCTGAATGAATAAAACACTGAATCACAGCTCGTGGAGCAAACTACTGAATCAACTGGCCTGGCCTGGCAACTGACTACTGTAAATGAATACTGCCTCAACAAGTTCTGTATATATACTGCCTCGAACTCGCTCCATACCGGACTTGTTCAATATATACAATACTGCATTGAACTTGTTCTTGTACCAGACCGAGACCCTGACCTGCATGTCTCGGACAACTTGGAAATAAGTCACTGGTTCCACGGACGGTTTTTGGGGCACCGGGACCGATCCGATCCGGATGGAACAAACGTTAGTCTACTGCATCTGGACAGGATGGTTTGCAGCCACCACTGCATCTTTGTTGCTTTCCATCCTTGTTCAAGACTAAACGGAACAACGCATTAGTCTACTGCATCTGGACAGGATGGTTTGCAGCCACCACTGCATCTTTGTTGTTTTCCATCCTTGTTCAAGACTAAACTGTGCTTTATGGCTATGCCAGCGACTCATGTTCATATAGATAAGTCATCCTCGCTTAGCGGCTATCTGCGTGCGAGTTACTGCATCGCATCAATGAACAACTGAACACCTGAACGATCATGTTAAAACGACCCTCGTGTTTGCATATGCTATGTCTCCTGAATGTTATACTTGCTCCTGCTTGAATTGACGATGTTTGCCTTGGACAGGGAAGGAGATGGTAAGTTGGTAAGTCTCGCCGTGTTTTCTCTCATGTTGCACGACGCACTGCCCGACACGTTAGGCTATTCAATATCTGCATGAAACTGATCCTAAGACAAATAGAAAGACAACTTAATAGTTGTGCACGAAACTTATATTACGTGTTTGGATTTGTCGAGCGGGCGAGTAGCTTCCCCACCAGTGCATTCAATGTACTGATAATCCACCAGTTTGCTTGCAGGGTGCGGGAGGACCTCGTACGGTGCAGATGCCTCCAACATGCGTGCTAAGGCCAGGAGTTCCCTCTGAAGCCTTGCAACGGTGCGTCCGGAACAGAAGCACATATACAAGACATAATGTTGGAACATAGCCCGAACTCGCCTGAACATCGACTCTACAATCATTCCATAATTGTAGCCACTTGGCACGCTTTTACTGTTTCAGAGAGAGAGAGGCTTGAGCGACTTGTAATCTCGGCTATACGCCGCCTGTAACACATGTTTATATCAATAAAAAAGTTGCTTTACTTCAAACTTGTGTTTCAATGCTTTCGCTATATTGTCGACTCAGTGAACCTGTTACCAAATTGCTATGCGTTCATGACTCCGCTGCACTCGGACAATCTGTGCGACTCTGTGGCTTAGAACTCTTACCGCCAGCCAATGAATCACGGCCTTGCACGGGCGCGGTTCATGCTCGTGCGGCATCACGCCCGGATGGGTCAAAGCGATCGTTCTGCGGGAGCGCTGGCGAGGGTGATTCCCGCCTAGCGAGAACGATTGAAATAGCCTGCGGGAGATCGGGGCGTGACATAGTGGTATCAGAGCCTGGCTTATACGCCTTTGGACTTCGATTCGATATCTCTGTTTCGAAAGCTCGTTCGTGGGTTATGTGCACGCTCTCTCTCAATGCCTCGATAGTAAGTCTAAATACTTTTAAAATGCGTTTTGAATGATATGCTTGCTTGTCTGCTGTTGTGCTGCGAGTGGCCTTTGTGCCAACCTATGCGAACCCTTGAGAGTATCGCTAGTAGCTTGTCCGATTTTCACTAACCCTAAGTTTGGTTGAATGTATCTATTCGAGGGACGCCTTGAACTAGTGCACCATCCAAGACTTAAGAAAAGGTGAAACTCGAGTGCTGAGACTTCGCTATCACTGAGCTGGTTGACGTATTCACGCTAGAGGGGCCCTTCGAAAGTGCGCACGATCCAGTCTGAGCGATATGCTAAGATCGATGCTTGTGCAAGTGAATATCCAAATGGAACAAGTACAACGACTTGTCTAGGATTGCCTCAAACCCTAGATCACTGCTTGACCTTAGTAAGTCTCGAGGACGAGACTTTTTCTAAGTTGGGTAGGATGTAACACCCCGTTCCGCTCAAGCGGACTGCCGTTTCAATCGGCAATAGTGCAACTGTCCCGACCAGCTTTGCCTCAACAAAGAAGCAAAGGATATCCAGACTTGTCCCTACAGGAATTCGGCTTAGGCTTTCAGAGGCTCGCTCAGACGTATCGCTCTACCGAGGCGAATCATCGCTAAGGTGGGTGGCTACGGTGAACTTGTCTTTGCTTAGCCAGCACACATAAAATCTGGAATATTCATGCTAGTCGCTAGGTGATTTACCCCCTACATGCTAATAAATCCAACGCACCTAGCTAAGGGAATAATCCCAACTTGTATTGCTTGCTAGAACATGGAAAATGAAATACTGCTTATATTCAGACCCTCGCATGCTAAGACCCTAAAGATCTAACTCTCGGCTTACCTTCGGGTCCGAGCAAACGTGCCTGCTTACGTTCCTTAGAAACGCATGCTTGTCTGCTTGTAATGTTACCATGTTTTCATCTAAACCTCGGGAGACTACTACGTAGTTGTTCCGTGCCTGAATGAACCTGCAAGTATCCGGGACCGTTAGGTCACCAAGGCAATTCCCGAACCAGGGAATCTGCACCCTGAATGAATAAAATACTGAATCACAGCTCGTGGAGCAAACTACGGAATCAACTGGCCTGGCCTGGCCTGGCAACTGACTACTGTAAATGAATACTGCCTCAACAAGTTTTGTATATATACTGCCTCGAACTCGCTCCATACCGGACTTGTTCAATATATACAATACTGCATCGAACTTGTTCCTGTACCAGACCGAGACCCTGACCTGCATGTCACGGACAACTTGGAAACAAGTCACTGGTTCCACGGACGGTTTCCGGGGCAACGAGACCGATCCGATCCGGATGGAACAAACGTTAGTCTACTGCATCTGGACAGGATGGTTTGCAGCCACCACTGCATCTTTGTTGCTTTCCATCCTTGTTCAAGACTAAACGGAACAACGCATTAGTCTACTGCATCTGGACAGGATGGTTTGCAGCCACCACTGCATCTTTATTGCTTTCCATCCTTGTTCAGGACTAAACTGGTCCTTTATGGCTATGCCAACGACTCATGTTCATATAGATAAGTCATCCTCGCTTAGCGGCTATCCGCGTGCGAGTTACTACATCGCATCAATGAACAACTGAACACCTGAACGATCATGTTAAAATGACCCTCGTGTTTGCATATGCTATGCCTCCTGAATGTTATACTTGCTCCTGCTTGAATTGACGATGTTTGCCTTGGACAGGGAAGGAGATGGTAAGTTGGTAAGTCTCGCCGTGTTTTCTCTCATGTTGCACGACGTACTGCCCGACACGTTAGGCTATTCAATATCTGCATGAAACTGATCCTAAGGCAACTAGAAAGACAACTTAATAGTTGTGCACGAAACTTATATTACGTGTTTGGATTTGTCGAGCGGGCGAGTAGCTTCTCCACCAGTGCATTCAATGTACTGATAATCCACCAGTTTGCTTGCAGGGTGCGGGAGGACCTCGTACGGTGCAGATGCCTCCAACGTGCGTGCTAAGGCCAGGAGTTCCCTCTGAAGCCTTGCAACGGTGCGTCCGGAACAGAAGCACATATACAAGACATAATGTTGGAACATAGCCCGAACTCACCTGAACATCGACTCTACAATCATTCCATAATTGTAGCCACTTGGCACGCTTTTACTGTTTCAGAGAGAGAGAGGCTTGAGCGACTTGTAATCTCGGCTATACGCCGCCTGTAACACATATTTATATCAATAAAAGATTTGCTTTACTTCAAACTTGTGTTTCAATGCTTCCGCTATATTGTCGACTCAGTGAACCTGTTACCAAATCGCTATGCGTTCATGACTCCGATGCACTCGGACAATCTGTGGCTTAGAACTCTTACCGCCAGCCAATGAATCAAGGCCTTGCACGGGCGCGGTTCACGCTCGTGCGGCATCACGCCCGGATGGGTCAAAGCGATCGTTCCGCGGGAGCGCTGGCGAGGGTGATTCCCGCCTAGCGGGAACGGCCGAAATAGCCTGCGGGAGATCGGGGCGTGAAAGAATACAATTTTGTCCAAAAAGTCAACTATGGGGCCCGCCAATTGGCGACTTGGTCAACCATCTCATAATTGCATAAAAATTGGGTCACAGGACCAGCGCGTTACCACGAGTCAAGTAGCGCAAGTTTCGTCACAATCTGACAAGCGTGCACAAAATACGCGCGAGTTCCACAAAAGTTGCGACACAGGGTGTGTCTGCGGATACGGTCTGATTTCGGAGCGCTCACGCATCCGAATCAGTTCCCACAATTTTTTTACGTGTCTGGTTATGCTGCGTGCACCGTTCGGTATACTTGGTACACGGCGGGGCGGTCCCGTTTGGCGGAGCGCCCTCCGTTTCACAACTTTTAAAAATCTGGAGAAAGTGGGTTTGCGGAGTTTTGTGACGAATTTAATTCTGTCCACAACAGCGAATAATCTAGGGTTATTTAACAGAAAATAAACTAGGTCAAGTGGTCTACGCATACCAAAAAGAATCACCGAATTCGGATCTCTGTGGTGGGAGATATGAACTCGGCAACATGGGTGGTCACCGCAGTTTTCTGCGATCCCAGAATTCGGTCTGCTCGTGCCAACTTGGGCGCTGTTTTCGCCTATGGGTACACGTTGTTCGAGGTCTGCTATTATACGAATATGGAAGAGGGTTAAGGGGTGAGCATACCGGTGAAGACGAAACGACGTTTGGTTGAGCGAGTCGACGGAAAACAACTACGGAGCGAAGGTACCTCGTGTGGGAATCTGCAGTACGCGAGGTCGGGGTCGTCGGGATGTTTTGGACGGCCTGGCGGGGTTCTCTGGCTGCGGTGGCGGCTCTAGATGAGAAGAGGAGGTCTGGAAATTTTAGGTTAGGGTTTTATGAAATAATATATATATATATATATATATATATATATATATATATATATATATATATATATATATATATATATATATATATATATATATATAGGATAGGAAGAGAGAAGAGATGGGTTAGGGGGTTCGCAAGGGGGGGCGCTGTGCTTTTGGTCGTGGGAATTAGAATTTTTGCTAAGTGAAATAGGAAGAAAAAGCAACGTTTGCTAGGTTGGCTGTGCTAAGTTTTTGCTAGCAAACTAAGTTGCTAACGTTTTGCTTTAAGAAAGGGGTGGGTTATTAGTATTATTATTATTAGTTTATTATTAATTCTTTTCTTTTTTTTTCTTCTTCTTAAATTATATATATATATATATATATATATATATATATATATATATATATATATATATATATATATATATATATATATTTGTGTATATATATATATATATATACATACATAAGAAAATTTATAGAGTAGAATAATGCACACCGTTAGGCTAGCAACTGCTCAAGGGGTCTCCTACATGAAATAAATTCTGAAAAATTTCTGATGGTCCCATAAATCCTCTAAGTGTCCCAACACCTAAAATAAAAATTAATAAAAATCTATTTCTCCTATTTAGCACATAATTACCATAATTAAATTATTAATTAATAAAAAATAATAAATACAGTTTTTAGAAATAGGGGTTTTACATTCTACCCAACTTACAAAAATTTCGTCCTCGAAATTGACACTAACCCATATTCATAATGATAACTATAACTATTACACTACATTGGTATCTAGTAGGACTCCTAAAACTCATGGTCTGCCATTCAACACTTCCTCATCTATTGTCCATCCACTATTTTATCCTCTAACTCATCTACACTACCCAACTTACAAGAATTCTACTAGTAGTCACATTCTTTGAAGCTATTGTCTAGGTTTGTAAGGCAAATATATTTATTGGGTCGAGAATCTTGGGATACCTGTCTAGAATCTCATAACTATGACTTTTTCCCGTAACCGTCAAGTATTATAGTCTAATACTGCCACGCCACCTGGCCAGTATGGCTGTAAGTAATTCGACTACCCTACCATAATCGTCTGGCTGCAACTGTCGCTACCTCGCCAGCGATTTGTCATAGTCATCAGTTCGTAACAAGTGCCTTCAACTCTTTCCTAGGCATAGTCTAAGTTTTTAGGGAAACACTTAAGGTCTTGACTAACTATTAGGGGTATGATCTAGCTCAAATGATCTAACAATTTCTACTAGGCTACATGGTGCTACTTAAGGGTTAAACTACTAAAGAATACACATCTTGCTATAGTGCATATACATATTAAAAACTCATCCTTAGTTATCAAGCATTACTAACACATTTATGTTTAACTAACAAAATAGGGGTGAGGTTGATATCAAACAATTCATAATGGCACGAAAGATACGACTATGATAGGAAAAGTTAAGCACGAGATAAGGAACGAATATAAAAGGAGAAAATGAGTCACTCAAGAGGGCGAGATAAGGATAGGGGAAAAATACTACTACTGCTACTCACGTCATCCATTAGCATCGCGTGTATGCCATATGGGTAAAATATACATACATCCTCATAACTGCTAAGCTACCATATATATAATTCTACATCTATTTGTACATCTACGATCTTGTGTCACATTGGGATTATGAGTATGCAAAGACAATTATAACTAAAAGGTCGTATCTGTATCCACGGCTTCCCGTGTCTGTTCTCCCATATTTGTCATAATAAGTGCTTGGCCTTGTCCTTGGTTGTTCAACTGGGGTCTAGTCCCCTCCATTTGTGCAGACTGTAGAAGCAGTGGTGGGTCCCTTTGGTCTTCTATACTTGAGGGTGTATGCGGTGTTCCTGATTCTAATGCCATAGGTCTCAGGTTCTGTTTAGGACATTCTCGGGCTTGATGGTGACTTGATCCACATATCATGCACAACCCCAATCGACGATGACAGTCTCTTAGAATATGACCTGTCTTACCACAATAGTGACAAGTACGGAGCTCCTTAGTTGGATATGGTGCAGCACTATCTGATTGCTGGCGTGTCAAAGGGTGTCGAATGGGTCCTCCTTGCTGTATCCTTACTGGTCCTTTGTGACTGCTCTGTTGAATTCCATTTCCCTTGCTGATGGCCTCCTGGATCCTAGCCTCTGTCAATAGCTCGGCATAAGAGATCAGGGACTGGGAGCTAGTGTAGTGTTAGAGCTCCTGAGTCAGCCCGCGGTGAAACCTCTTAGCTTTCTCCAAGTCATTAGGTATTAGGACTGTGCCATACTTACTGAGACGGCTAAACTCTGCGTCATACTCATCAACCGTCTTGTGCCCTTGCTCAAGATGGAGGAACTGGTTGTACAATGCGTCCCTTACTGTATCTGGGAAGTACTTCCTCTCAAAGCACTCCAAGAATTGTTCCCAAGTCTGACGCGTACCCAACTGGCGCTCCATTGATTCCCACCAGTGATGCGCGTTGCCTTCTAACTGAGTCCTCACGCCTATCATCCATAGGTCAGTAGGTAGTTGTGATGCCTCTAACAACTTCTTGGTATTGGCAATCCAGTTCGTGGTCTCCTCTGGACTCTCATTGCCCTTATATGGCTTAGGGCCCATCTGCACAAAGTCCTTGACTGAACCAACCCGAGCTTGTGGTACTGAAACTAGTGCCTGGGTTGGTGCAGGGGCTAGTGCAGCCATTCTCTCAAGCACTGCCAGAAATTCTAGCCTCTGCTCTGCTGCTTGCTGCCTCTGTTCCTGTATTATCATCTGGAAGAATTGGAGTAGCTGCGCTTGGCCATCTTGTGGTACTAGTGGAGCTGGAAAAGTTTTATTAGGTATCGTGGAAGGGGTTGATAGAATTTGATTGTTAGTCAGTCCATCCGATCCGGGAAGAAGAGGTGTCGTTGAGGTCACCCCTGGTGATTGGTCGTCGTCCCCTGGATACGTGTTGTCCCCGGTGGCGGCATGCCCGTTATGAAAATTCATCTCTCTGTAAGAGATGGACGAGGGATTAAGAAGAGTACATTAATCAAGCAGGATGCAAGCACTTAAGTAGGACATGTTGCAAGGAAGGTAAGTTATAGTCAAGTGTAGATGAGATCTAAAATTCTAATCCTAGGTGCAGGCTTGCTTGGTACAGTAACGTAATCAAGACAATATACTCCCGACCTGCATGGGTCACCACAAAAATATGTCACGCCCCAGTCCCAAAATACATAGGACTAGGAACACGTAAGCATGCCAGCCGTATGTATATGGTAACTCCAATATATGGATACCATAATACACACGTACGCTGCAATATGAATATAAACTCACATGTGGTATATATATTAATACAAGTCACAGATATGCTAATCTCATCCACACAACAAGTCATAGAAAAGAAATACTAAACTAGAATAAGGAGTCTGAAATATCCAAAATAATAGTCGGGTGGAGACAAATCCACTACCAAAGACTATATCCAAAACTAAAATGAGAGAGGAGTATAAAATCTCCAATATAAAATAATGTGAAGACAGAAGTGTATCAGCTAAAAGAATCCATCGCTAGATAATCAACGATGCTCAGAAGGTAAGACCTCCTCGGCAGAAAGGAATGCGTCAGGTCCAGGCCCGTACTCCTGCGGATACTCCTGGTCGTCTATACCTAGCAAGGGACCAGGTCCTCAGAGGGACATAACAAGATACATAGAAGCAAGCCAATTTGAATACAGTGAACATGCATAATGTTTGAAAATAATCAAGTACGTTGTACAAGACAATCTATATGAATGCAATGAGGACAACTTTTTGACGTATGGACAAGGGTAGGCTACTCGATCTAATCCTCACAACTCACACACCCGTCTAGAACATCATCAGCCGACATACCGCGGGGGTAGCGACCCTCGTGACTCCATCAATCGACATACAGCGGGGGTAGCGACCATCGGACACGACCACCATAGTGCGTGCTAGTGACTACGTTGTTACCAGAGTGGTTAAAGCCCATACGCCTAATGATTGTCCTCGATGATACTAAGTGTCAAGTGTGTGTCAACATATCTAATATATAGTAATGACTGAAAGAACTACACATGCAATGAATAAACAAAAATGAAATAAATATACAGAAATATACTAAGCATAATAAATACTGTAAACAACTTGGCAAGGTATCTTGCCTGGCAAGAAAGCTGCAAAATGTAGTGTCCCGATGTCAACACCAAGAGTTAGAAGCTACGGCCTCAGAATGAACGTCTCCGGATGCTGAAATAAACATCACCAACGTTTCCAGAATAAGCAAAATAGCTAAAAAGCACTTTCCTTTCGTCCAATTTGGACACAGGGGCAAAATGGTAATTTCGGGTAAAGTGGGGTCCACGTGTGGCCCACTTTGCACCGAAAAGCGTGCCGAGGGTAACAGTCTCTTAATGGGACAAACTATAGGTCAAACAACTCTAAATGTTAATACAAACCCAACGGTATGTCCAAATGTGGATTCTGATGGGCCGAACATAATTTTGTCCAAAAAGTCAACTATGGGGCCCGCCAATTGGCGACTTGGTCAACTGTCTCAGAATTGCGTAAAACTTGGGTCACAGGACCAGCGCGTTACCACGAGTCCAGTGGCGCAAGTTTTGTCGCAATCTGACAAGCGTGCACAAAATACGCGCGAGTTCCACAAAAGTTATGATACGGGGTGTGTCCGCGGATACGGTCTGATTCCGGCGCGCACACGCATCCGAATCAGTTACCACAAATTTTTGACGTATCCGATTACACTGTGTGCACCGTTCGGTACACTTGGTACATGGCGGGGCGGTCCCGTTTGGCGGGGCGCGCTCCGTTTCACAACTTTTGGAAATCTGGAAAAAGTGGGTTCGCGGGATTTTGTGACGAATTTAATTCTGTCCACAGCAGCTAATAATCTAGGGTTATTTAACAAAAAATAAACTAGGTCAAGTGGTCTACGTATACCAAAAAGAATCACCGAATTCAAATCTCTGTGGTGGGAGATACAAACTCGGCAACATGGGTGGTCACCGCAGTTTTCTGCGATCCCAGAATTCGGTCTGCTCGTGCCAACTTGGGCACTGTTTTCGCCTATGGATACACGTTGTTCGAGGTCTGCTATTATACGAATATGGAAGAGAGTTAAGGGGTGAGCATACCGGTGAAGACGGAATGGCGTTTGGTTGAGCGAGTTGACGGGAAACAACTCCGGAGCGAAGGTACCTCGTGTGGGAATCTGCAGTGCGCGAGGTCGGGGTCGTCGGGATGGTTTGGACGGCCTGGCGGGGTTCTCTGGCTGCGGTGGCGGCTCTAGATGAGAAGAGGAGGTCTGGAGATTTTAGGTTAGGGTTTTATGAAATAATATATATATATATATATATATATATATATATATATATATATATATATATATATGATAGGAAGAGAGAAGAGATGGGTTAGCGGGTCCGCAAGGGGGGGGGGGGGCGCTGTGCTTTTGGTCGTGGGAATTGAAATTTTTGCTAAGTGAAATAGGAAGCAAAAGAAACGTTTGCTAGGTTGGCTGTGCTAAGTTTTTGCTAGCAAACTAAGTTGCTAACGTTTTGCTTTAAGAAAGGGGTAGGTTATTATTATTATTATTATTATTAGTTTATTATTAATTCTTTTCTTTTCTTTTCTACTTCTTAAATTATATATATATATATATATATATATATATATATATATATATATATATATATATATATATATATATTTATATACATATATATATTTGTATATATATATATATATATATATATATATATATATATATATATATATATATATATATACACACATAAGAAAATTTATAGATTAGAATAATGCACACTGTTAGGCTAGCAACTGCTCAAGGGGTCTCCTACATGAAATAAATTCCGAAAAATTCCTGATGGTCCCATAAATTCTCTAAGTGTCCCAACACCTAAAATAAAAATTAATAAAAATCTATTTCTCCTATTTAGCACATAATTACCATAATTAAATTATTCATTAATAAAAAATAGTAAATACAGTTTTTAGAAATATGGGTTTTATATGAGAGCTCTGGCTCTATCGTTGATTGAATGTTTGCTTGTTTATGGACGTGTGCATCATATAGTCTTTATCTGATATAATTGTATTCATGCATTGGTCTGACAACTTGTGCACAAGGTATCAGGTCTCTTGAGCGGTGTCCTGGGGCACTAGGAACTGTTCGTCCTGGGAGAGACTAATCTAACACCCTGAGGCTTAAAATCTTTCCGATTAGGGTGGTGTGGCTTTTAATGTAGTACTGAACCATGAGTCACGACTGCTATTTTGAGTGTATTTTAGTGCGTAGCAACTATGTGTCTCATCAGCTATTATTCGATCTGTCATTAGTGAGAAGGGCTTGTACGTCCCAATTGCTATTCCCAGGGATCCACGCTCGGGGGCCATCATATTGTTAGGGCGCATGCTAGGTTAGCCTTCTTGTATACCTAATTATTTGATGCAGAGACTGACATGGAATAGAACCATATATGCAATTGTTAAAAACTTATATGTCTGTTGTAGGGATAACCGTTCGGCGATAGCTAACGATCACTGAATAAATGATCACTTGTATTCCTTATGTTCCTTATTCTGAATGCTAAATGAGATGTATTTGTTTTACTGGAATATGCTGCTATCCATTGAACTGAATTGAATAGTCTACTAGAAATCGATTATGGTTCACGATACATGCTGTGCACTGCACGATAAAACACCGTCCCTACTGTATGCTTAGTTGTATTGAACTGAACTCTGATTTCAAAGATGTTTCCAAAAGAAGTAATATGACTCTGCTCATGTACTGCATGTAACGAACCTAGGTAAACTAGAAAGATCACTAGTAATAAAATATTTTATCACCTGCTTACTTAGTATTGGTTTTAGTGAATATTGCTTCTGTTCGTTGATTTATACTCACCAGTACTTTTCCCAAAGTGTTGACCCACCAACAGTTTGCTTGTTCGCAGGTGCTAGATCGTCCGAGGAAGCGATAGCCATGCCTCATCCCCAGGACTCAAAAATCTGGTTTCGATGCCTATGCCGTATCGAGATATTTTGAGCAACTTTTGTATAGAGGGACAAAATATATGGAACAATGCCATTGTATTCAGAGAACCTCGTGCCTTGAGCTTTGTCTCGTATACTCAGATGAATTATTATTTGTAACACTTCTCCTCCGCTGCAAACTCGATCAGTTCGATGATAACCAAGATGACTTATGTTGTTGTCTTGTGCGAGAGCATCTCCAGGCTCGCATGACATCACGTCCCGAGGGGAACGACCGTCCCGCGGGAGCGCTGGCGGGGTAATTCGCGCCCGGTATGGGCGATCTGGACCGCGGGATATCGAGGCGTGACACCTCCAGTCATGCAACACATCGCCAAGATAGGAACACTATATAAAACATAAGAATATGCATAAATGCATCAAATGCTTTTCAAGGTTTTAAAAATAATTTATTTTTATTTGTTTGATATTCTGATACGAAGAACTTAAAACTATATTGCTACCAGATACTCATAAAATGAGTCTGAAATACCAAGAACCATGGGATAAAGATGAGGAATGTGCCTAATATAATTAAGTAGATGCTAGACTTGTTTGTAACAAAAGGGAATTGGATATTGATTGTTGGTAAAATGGCCAATTTATACTTTGATGTACTTCAACCTAATTCATACATCTATTTCGTAAATAGAAGCAGTTCAAACATACATCATGCGCTTATAACATATTTATCTAGCGCTCAAGTTGTAGGAGATGTTTTTTTCCCCTAACATATTGCTCTAGCATTTTAAATTAAGTATAAATATTGCTTGTTTTTCATAACTATATACACATTCATTAGCAGAAACAAAAAAGCATAAGTTCTAAATACTTTATTCAACACAGCATACAAAATATTTCTTCTTCAATTTCATCTTCAAATAACAATAAATCTGAAATTATTTAATAATTTGAAAAATAATTTTTTTTGGTACTTAAAATTATTTATCTGTTAATATTTAAACCAAATATCCATTTTGAGCACTGTAAATTAAATGATAATTGGGAAAGATTAAGGACATCATTGTATTGTAATGATCACTTTTAAGCGTAAAAATAAACACCTTAAGTTGGAAACTAGATTTTTTTTCTACTTAAAATTATATATAATTATCTTGATTTTAGTCAATGTGTGTTCTGTTACACTAAAAATCCTCTCATCCAACCATACAAACCACTCTCAGTGACTTTAAAAGTGAACTTCCAATTTTTCAAATTGGGAATGGAGGATCAACGTTATTGCCTTAGAAAAAATATGCATCTTAGCAGAATGATATCATCCATCTAAACAAAACCTTAAGGAACCAAATTAATTCATCCTTTTGTCAATAAAGAAAGGCCAATGGCAATGGATGTTTGTGATCTATGTACTCTCTTGACCATAAACATATCGACTGAGATACCGAAATGTTAAGGTTAGCAAGATCTAATGAAGCTTTAGTACCTCATAGCCATATCTGTGTTGTACATGCTTCAGAGTTGCGAGGGATCGATTCCAGTAGCCCAATATAAAGGCTTTAACAACTCAATTAATCTCGAAAGAGACGTCATTTGATACATATTGGCTACTTGAGTACTATTTAGGGCTTTAGATGAAAATATGACGTGTTATTTACAATAAAATGTAAAATAATAAACATACAAAATGACTATTGCTGATTCACAATTCTTAACCCTTGAGTAGTCTATCATGGGAGTAATGGAACAAGGCTGATGATAGATACTTTCCATGACAATGCGTTATGAAACTGGAATCAAGTTAATGGTTCAAACCATTGCCATATAAATTGTGCTAGTTTATAAGGAACAAGTCATTTCCTAGCAAAAGCCCATGACAGAGTGATAGAACCAATTCAGAGTACACAATAAGCCAAATTTTTATTATAGGAAATGTTGTGAGAATTCGAGTTCAAGCAATATTTCTGTAAGCTAAATTGTGCTAGTTTGATCATGCAGAGAAAACTTAGGCACGGGATGATTTTGTTCTCGGAATTCTATATAGACTCAATCACAAAGTAGAATGTCAAATCTACTGTGATGTTTAGTTAGCTATACAGATATTATCCTTCACTAGAAACCTTCAGATGTAAAAGAAATATTAGACAAGACTGATGGAACGAAATCGAGCTAATTTGTTCAGTCTAGTACAAAAGGAAATATGTGAGCTACTTTCCCGAGCGCTGAAGTCCTTGTTGTCATGCCCCGATCCCGTAGGGGGGGCGTTCATCCTCGCTTGGGTCCTTGCGGGTCCGATTTGTCCTCGCTTGGTCGTGATGCCATGCAAGCCTAAATTGCACTTGCACAAGGCCAAAGCTTTGATCAAGGGCAAGTAAGCTATTCAAGACAGAAGAAGCGGCACAATATTGCAGAAAAGTAAAGAACATAATGGCATATGAAAATAAGCTCTTTAATGATAATCAAGATGTGTTACAAGCGGCTCTTGGCCGAGATTACAGTTCGCTCAAGCTCTCTATCTCTCGATTACAATGACATCATTCCATACATTACATCCTTTTATACAAAAGCAGCTAAATGCAATCTCGATACGGCTCAAGGCATCGACTCCAGATTTTTGGGTCCTGGCGATGAGGCACGGTTATCGCTTCCTCAAATGATCCCACACATGAGAACAAGCAAACCGTTGGTGGGTCAGCACTTTGGAGAAAGTACTGGTGAGTATAAAATCAACTAACATAAGCAACACTCCCTGAAACCCACACTAAGTAAGCATGTGGCAAAATATTACAATACTAGTGATATTGCTACTTTTACCTATGTTTATTTCATGCTGCTCAGGATTATAGTCAGTTTACATCTTTTCGAAAATGTAGCTTTAAAACCAGTTTGCATATTCAATACATACAAATAAGCTTATAGACACAGTGTTCTATCGTGCAGTGTGCAACATGCATCGTGAGCCATATTCGATCTCTAGTGGACTGTTCATCTCAAATCAAGACAAGTTCAAGTGGACTATACAATTCGATTCAAAGGGGTAGCAGCATATTCAATGTAAAATCGATGAATCACATTTAGAATAAAGGTAAGGGACATAAGGAAATACAAGTGATCACTTATTCAGTGATCCTTACCTATGGCCGAACGGTTATTCCTGCAGCAGACATACAAGTTATCAACAATTTGCATATATATATAAACGAGGTTCTCCTTTCCTGTCTGTTTCTACATTAAACAATTAGGTATGCAAGAAGGCTAGCCTAGCATGCGCCCTAACTACATGATGCCCCCCTCAACGGGATCAGCAAGTAGGACGTACAAGCCCATCTCACTAATGACAGATCGGCTAATAGCTGCTGAGACACATAGTTTCTATACACTAAAATACTCTCAAAATAGTAGCCAGGATACATGGTTCAGCACTACACTAAAAGCCACATCCTCCCGTAAATAAGGACTTCAAGCCTCAGGGTATTCCAGATCTCTCCCAGGCTGAATGATCCCCAGTGCTCCAGGAACCGCTCGAGAGATAACCCTTGTGCACAAGTTGTCAGACCGATGCATGAATGCACTTCTATCAGATAAATACCATATGATGCACATGATCCAGAACAAGCAAGCAAGCATATCTATCAAGCTATAGAGCCAGAGCTCTCAATACTCTTGCCTAATAGCCACACCCTCCCGTAAGTAAGGATTTTAAGCCTCAGGGCGGACTATTAGTCTAGATGCACAAGTTCAAGATATTCACACAGTTCTATCTCTTTAAAAGCGATCAGTGAAATATGTTCAAGCAATCTAGCTCTTTTAACAAGTAACAAGTAAGAACAGTTATATAAATCTAGTATACAATTCTATCTCTTTATAGACAAGCATTCAAGTTCTACTCAAGTTAGCATGCGATAGAAACATATAAACATTCTTTTACTCTTGTTTATTAGCATGGTAGTGGTTCGTTTAATAGCGGTGTCCGTGTAACTAAGCATACAATATTTCTATCTTTAACTAGCATGGCAATGGTTCTATCTTTTTAGATAAGCATACAAGTTCTCTAGTTAGGCAAGCAGATTCGTTTCAATGACAAGCAATACAAGTTCACTTATCTAGCATGCAGAGTCAGTTTTATCATTCTTTTATGAAACTATCTTCTTAGAACAAGCATTCAAAAACTCAGATTCATTATTAAGGTGTGCAAGAATTAGAGAATGAAGTTTTGCCCACTCACTTAGATCAATCGTCTTGTGGTTCGATCGGGAACTCTCCGAGAAAACTTCCACTCAAGCAAGCAAAGCGATATCACTTGTACATAGTGCCTACATGGAGCGGGGCACTACACTAGCCACTATATCAAACTTGGAATAGTCAGAGGGATTCTATGAGAATGGCACGTCATACTTGGTTTGCCGGTTGAGGAAGAGCTTGTATAGTCTGAAGTAGGCTTCGAGGCAGTGGTACATAAAGTTCGAATAGTTTATGGGGAAGCATGGTTATGCACAGACGACGTCTGACCACTGTGTATTTTTGACATACTTTGTCGAGGATGATATCATCATTTTACTACTCTATGATGATGATATACTACTGGTGGGTCGGAACGCCACTAGGATAGCGGAGATGAAGCGCCAACTGGGTGCGACCTTCTCTATGAAGGATTTGGGCACAGTAAAGACTATTATTGGGATGGAGATCAGCCAGAGAGAGAGAGAGAGAGAGAGAGAGAGAGAGAGAGTGAGTCCAAGCTGCTACACTTGTCCCAAAAAAAGTACATTTATCGGTTACTTTAGCGTTTCGGGATGGACGGGTCAAAAGAAGTGAGTAACCCTCTTGCTGCTCACTTTAAGTTCACTGAGAAGAAGTGTCCATCTACCAAGGATGAGAATGATGATATGGAGTGGGTTCCATATGCCTCAGCTGTGGAAAGTCTCATGTATGTTTTGGTGTGTATGAGACCAGGCATCGCTCACGTAGTTGGCACAGTTAGCAGGTATCTTTCCAATCCTAGAAGGGTACATTATAGTGCGGTCAAGTGGATTCTACGATACCTTCATGGTACTACCGATTGGATACTTTCTTTTGGTGGTGACGAGCCAAAGCTGGTTGGGTATACCGACGCTGATATTGTAATGCCATGCACCCGCATGGTGCATTACGCTGAGATTTTGAATAGAAAAAATATTGATCGAGTTGATTTTTGTGTACAGGTGGTGTACAGAGTTAAGTACAATCAGGGAAGTGCCTCGCACGGGTTAAGGCATGGGCATCATAGAGTGGAATCAATGGGTTCGTTCAAAGCAATATAGAGATAGAGGATTCGAGCGATAATGTCGTCTTCCTTAGTCCGATCGGATCAATGATTTGGAGAGCACGACTTGCTCGCACAGTCTTACTGATTGAGTAGATCGTGCTTCACATTGGACCATGAATTCAAGAAATCAGCCATATTGGTAAGGCAGAGTGCTAAGCAGATTCAGACTTGGTGAGTGGGCTCTATCCCTTCTCTTCTACTCTTCATGCCTAATAAAATGGACTTTAGTGTGCATGGATTTTCGAAAGATTAGTTGGTATGGTTCGGTTGAGTAGAGGCATTTCTTCGAGAATATTAAGATAGATCATTGATAGATAGAACATGGACGACATTTTTATAGATCAATGATAGCTAGAACGTGGATGACATTCAGGGGCATGCATAAAGAGTACGCAACAGTTGTGGTGCAACTCCACGGAATTGCAAATTTGAGATAGATAGGAGCGTACATTGCGCACGAGGATCAAGTCGAGATATTTCGTCAAGTGAAGCGTGCATTTATGGTTCAAAACTAGGCAACTGCTGATAGGGTTTGGTGCTATTGGAACATTGGACATGGAGCTTATCTATGTGGCATGGTGCTATAAACCCCGTAATGATGTGTCAGAATGCCTTTGTGTGTGGTACCTCGGGTCGCTAACCGGAACATGGGATATAGGAACACGGAAGAGAATGATATCATCGAGAATATATATTATGGCAAATAGAACCTTACATGGTCATGGGCATGCCGAAGTTCAAGGGGATGGTTCTTCGAATGATTAGTATCGGTAGCTCCGGTACCGTTCGACCTAGGAAGAACCAGTTGATTCATCGTTTAAACAAAGAAGGGGCACGGGGTATTGCGGGACTTCAGCTGGGATTACGGGACTTCAGCTGGGATTGCGTCCCAGACTGGATTATAGTTGTGTGTTTCAGCTAGAGGAGTAGCATTTGGGTTGGTTTATGCTATTGAGTTTATCGTGCTTTATTTTTGTTACGTTAGTTAGTAACCGAGTTCTGCGGGTGACACGGGTTGCATGTATCATTGATTTCACTGTACAATGTTTGAGTAGAACACACTCAGTGGCTTGCATGATTGAAATGCTTAGTGATTCAATGCTTACCATATTTCACCTACTTTCTTGATAGAAATGTTACTGCTCTTATGCATAGATGTTTTACTGTTTTCCCTAATATGTCATGCCGCTGCCATATAATCTATCTAGGCTCAAGTAGAAAGATCACTATTTAATAATTGTTTGCTTCACATGATTACATAGTGTTGGTTTATGGGAGTGGGTTATCCCACTCACCAGTATAATTGTATACTAACCCACGTTTGTGGGCATTCTTTTCGGGTTCTCAGGTGTGATAGCTTAGCTTAGATATACGAAACATGATGCATGAAACGACGAGTACCTTTATGGGCAAGAGAGAGCAAGAGTGTTCTAAGCCTTCATAGCATCTTCATTTGGACCCTTTGGGAGCTTCGCTTCGTATACTCTGATGTGTTATTATTTGTGTAATGTCCCACCTCCAGCGGTTCACTAATGGACCATTTACAACTTTGACTCGATTGAGAACCGAGTTTGGGAAAAACCTTACCGCCTAATCAATTACGGACGAAATATAATGAACCCTTCCAACTGATGGAACGGCTTCTATTGAAATAAATCCAAGAGTTTTCGTTGGATATTTTGTTGCTTGATTTTGTATTATTTTAAGTTTTGTCTTGCTTTTAATGATTTGGTTTTCATGATTCGCTTTTCTCGTTTGCGTATTTATTTTGAATCGTAAGAAAAAGAGATCGAAAGATGCCAACCAAGTATTGTTGCAATTTCAGGACGCATAACCAAGGAGTGATCGCTGCGTAAGGCTTTTCCATTCTCTCACGTTGATTCATTCGGTGAGTGGCTTCAGCCCTTCGATGAATCCTTTGGTCTGTATGCCTTAATAAGATAAATCTCTAGTTCATTCAGTTGCATGTTTCTTTGCTCAATGATATCACCATAACAAGATAATAATTTAAAAAAGGATAGAAATTTGCATGCTAGATTTGTAGAACTACTATCTTAGTTTTTCATATAAAAAGAACTACACTTGAAACTTAGAATTGTTATTGAACTCGTTCAGAGAATTGATGCATGACCCTTGTCGCTTGAATCGAATCGAATATGAAAGATTGACTTATTAAAGAGCTAAGGCTCTATAGAAATGAGATAATGCATATTGATCAAACTGTTGCAATAATTTTTTTTTTAGTCTGATAGAATGTTTTTCATCGCATCGATCTCAGACAACTTGTGCACAAGGTATCGGGTCTTTCGAGCGGTATCATGGGGCACAAGGAACCATTCAGCCTGGGAGAGGCTAATGGGAACACCCTGAGGCAATGAAGTCCTCGCTATTAGGCGAATGTTTATGTCTATTAGTAAGCTGGTTCACGTTTCAAAGCAGCCATTTGAGTGTATTTTGGTTTAGTGCTGGGCCGTGAAAACACCGCTACTAATCATGGATTTCCCCTAGAACATCATGTAGTTAGGTCGCATGCTAGGTTTATCTTCTATGCACACTTGACAATTGATGCCAACACATATGCATGAGTTATATACATATCTGCAAATTATTGCTAACTTGTGTGTCTGCTGTAGGGATAACTGTTCGGCCGTGGATAAGATTTATCATATGCGTAGTTAAATCTATTGTTTATGTTTCTTTGCATAAATTATTAAAAAGAACTTAATCAACTAGAAAGATCACATAATAATTATGCTAGCTTCACATGTTTACTTTGTGTAGATTTCTAGGTGAGTATGGCCACGGTCGCTCACTAGTACAAGTTAATTACTGACCCACGTTTGTGGACAAATATCCAGGTTCTGGTAGCAAGAGTTTGGCAAGCATTTTGAAGCTTTAGGAGCGCATCCCTCAAGCAAAAATGTGCCCGTGCTACTTCCTTAGCTTTATCTCCAGTGTGTAAGCTCTTTTTCTGCTAGATATTTTTATTTTGGTCCTACTAAAAGAAAATGATGTATGGGCGTTGTGGCTAGTTTTGTGTTTGTAAAAAGAGTTGTTATCCATCTATGACATATTTTGTAATCAGCCAAGGTAGTACTTTATAATCCAATTTTAAGTATTCAATAAAGAAAGTGTTTTGTGTTCCTATCAAATTTGTTCAAACATTGGTTCTCTGCATTTTAAATTCTGTGCTTCCATATATGTATATTTTTGTCTAACTTGTGTTTTGTGTAGGTACTATGCATTGTGCAAGCGCAACTTAGGCTTGCATGATATCATGCCCAAGCAAGGACGATCGATTCCGTAAGGGCCAAGCAAAGGCGATCGACCCTTTGTGGGATCAGGGCATGCCGCAAGGATCAAGCGATGACGAGCGACCCTTGCGGGAGTTGGGCATGACAATTTATAACAATACTTTTCTTTTGTTGCAACATGGACGTTTCGATGATAACTATGACGTTTAACATCATCGCCTTATGCGAGTGCAACTCCAAGCTCACACGGCATCACGTTCCGATAAGAAAGATTATCCTGCAGGAGTGCTGGCATGGTGATTCACGTTCAGCGAGGATGATTGAACTTGCAGGAGATTAGGGCATGGCATTTTGGTATCAGAGTTCTCGGTTCATTTTCTCATACTTTTTCCTTTGCTTCATCACAAACTCTAAATGGCCTCCGCGAATAAGATAACTCTTGGTTCTACTCGGTGCCATATTGGATGTTCCATGCAATAAGTCTATATATTTATTGTATGTGCATGTGTTTCATTGCATTCATTTTTATAGGATTCGATAGAGTCGTGTAGCACCATTAGGCATTGTTGCATTCATGCAACGAGTTATGTGGCAGTGTTGTATTGGTGTAGCTTATTATTTTAGGGGATTTTGGTTGCAGCAATGGAGCAGTTGGTTTGTTGGACGTGATTGGGTATTTTGGCATATCGTGAGTAAAAATATTGGAAAGATACAAATGAGTTGAACAAATTTGAGTTTTGGCTTAGAATATCATAGAGAAAGAATATTGCACGAGTTGTTCGTGCAACGAATGTGTCGGACGACTTGAGAATAGTGGAGAGTATCGAGAATGGAACATTGTGCAAGTTGCAACGAATGAGAACAATAGAAAAGTAAGATGGTTCATGTGTTAGATGAGTTTCGTGTCAGACTTTGAGTAAACGATTGAGTTATGGTCGGCAGGATCACCGTAGAATGGATAGCTCAAACAGATTATTGGATTAGTATAGAGAAAAGTATGCTATGAGAAATAACTTGATTTCGAGTGGTATATGTTATACCACATAGTGTTGTGTGCATCAAAATATTTTGGATGGAAAGAAGTTGAATTATCACGAAAAACGCGGGTAATGGAAATGTAAGTTGGTTGTGCGCATTGGGTGAGTATGTTTCGGAACTTGGAGAAAGTGAATGTTGAGTTGTGATTGGTAGGATCACCATGGAATAGTCAGTTCAGAGTAGACGTTGGTCGATGGAGAGTAAATCTAGTGCTGAGAGTGACTCAATTCCAAATGGTATATGCAATGCCACAGAGTGGGGACCGGGGTAGAAAAGTTTAAAACATATAAGTGATTGGTTAATTGGTGTAATGGAGTTTGACTCAGGTATCCTTCGATGCGTCAGGTTAGAGCGATCATAAACAGACTCGTGTAAATGGAAGTTACGTTGGAGGAACATAACAAGTAATAGAACGCTTGTTGGGAATTGGAAGGAGTGATACAGACCAAGTATTGAAGATAGGAGAAGATCGGTCTAACGGGAAGTTGAATATCATAATTCTACTCGCATGATGTGGAAGATTCAATAGAGTAATTGTTGATGAGAGAATTTGAGCTTAAAGAACAAACAGTTCGTGTATACGTGCTCGAGCGATGGATGTGTCAAGGAGTAACGAGCATGGACTATGGAGTTCAGTGATGTAAGGTGCAGTTGATCGAGGAGAGGATCACGTTCGAGTACAAAGGAGCAATACGATTGGTTCACATCTAACTTAAAGGGATACAAATATTAGTGCTCGAGAATTTTGACTCAGAGTTTAACGAATGCAGGGTTAGTGAAATGGTGCAACTAAGGTGGACGAGTTCTTCGGAAGACGTGATCGTGCATGATGCAATTTAAGTCGATGTTTGGCCAGATTGAAAGTTAACACTTATAGTACCGAGATGAACGTGATACAACAAAGATGATTAAACAGGAAGTGATAGTGCATATAAGATTGGCGTACAAGTCATCGAGAACGTGTGGACGCATTAGCACAAAAAAATCAAGACGGTACTAAGGAATGGAACGAGAACAAGGATTATGGCAGATAAACCTTTGAAGATAGCAGAACAAGAAGGCAACGTCGATGTAATTCACCGTACCGCTCGAGCGAGTTAGACGTACAGTATTGAAGCATGGTGTATGGATAAGAAATGGAGCAAGCTTACAGTTTCAAAATTGGTTTCATGTAACGGTGTGAGAAGCCAAACAAGGCGGTTCGAGATTTTGATAGACTCGGGGCAGAACGACGGAGTATTGGGAGACGGTTTCAGCAGCGCAGTTTCTCGATTAGTGGTTTGGATAGATAGTCAGACTCTAGGTGGTTAGGAGGAATTTTGGTTAGCAGATTCGTCAGCGGTAGTTCATGCAGTGCTCGAATTCAGAAGTGTGTTCGGATTGGATTGTTGGATTATAGATCAATTTGTAGATGAGAAATAGCGTAGTTTATAGTAACTGTCCATTATAATGACTTACAATTATCGAGCGTAGCTTCGTAATAGCTGACCCTAGCGACTTAACCACCAAATCGAAGTGAATATTGTAGACCCATAGAATGACCCTTGCGGTGGCGCATTTGGGAATGCATCGAGGGTGGATGATGAGTGGTGCATGTTGAAGATAGGCCTAGGTGACTGAGTGTTGGATTTGAGAGATTATTGGAATAGTCTTCAGCTGAAGATGCAGCCGGAAGATCGAAGCAATGATATGGGAATGAGCTTGTATCAACTAATGAGATTCAGAATCGCAGATTTATAAAGATTGCATTGGTTTTGACGCGTCGTGTCCTAGAAGGGGACGACGAGAAGGGGACGATGCCGACGATAGGGGACGATGTGGTTGGTGAGGGTGAACATCCCCCGTGGGGGAGGAGTGGGGGGGAGGAGGAGGAGGAGGAGGAGGAGAGGGGGCCGGAGGAGGGGGGCGGAGAGCGGAAGGAGGAGGAGGAGAGGGTGGATAGCCCTTAGTAAATTTTGGAATAGCCTGAGTAAAAGCACTTTCAAACTGGACTAGCATCAATACTGGAGTAGCCCTCAGTAAAAAATGTAGTGCCTTTATCAAAAATCTTTTGAAACCTTCCTCTTAAAAATTGAGAAGAAACTTATTTGAAACCATTACCTCATTTAAACACCTTTTTGTTTTTTTTTATTAATTTAACCTTTGTTAAGATAAATAAAAATTTAACTTTGTGTCTAATACTTTTAGAAAGTGTCTAATAATTTTCGAGAGAAAATTTCTAACCGAAACAAATAATTTGGCTCTATATTTTAAATAAGTCACAAATTACACATTAATAACATTAATTAACAAGTATTTATACTTATCACATAAAACAAAATTTTGAGGTACGAAAACCAAGAAAAATATAATAATTGAATGATTTAACTATGTGATGCTATATAATTGTTGGCACATAATCAAACTACGAGTGACAACAAAAATTATTTGTAACATAAATATCGCTAGACCAATTTTACATTTGTCACAAACTTTTGCCAAAACTTAAATTGTTTTTGCATACAAAAAAGACGTAAAAGTTAGACATAATGACCATGGGTGGAGCTAGAAGAGGGCAAGTGAGATCATGTGACCCCACTATATATATATATATATATATATATATATATATATATATATATATATATATATATATAATACAGTAAAAAGAGGCTCTCTATTTTCATATCATTTTTTTTCTACGAGTCTCTCGGCCATCCGTCCAATTCTCTCTCCCGTCGTGTCGCATCTCTCTCCAGCCGCGCTGCATCTCTCTCATGTCACACCTCTCTCTCCCTCATTAATCAGGTAACACCTCTAAATGTATATGATTTATTTCCTAATTTTTAAATGATTCATGTCCTAATTGATTTTACCCTTTTTTGTTCTAAGATGACAATATTTAATTTGTTCTTAGAGTGAATGAAATTATTTGCTAGTATAATATTCTTCGATTAAAAAAATAAAAAAAATTAAATCAATGTAAATTAGTGGATGAAAATGAAATATTTTTAATCTTGTTGTCTTGAGGGAGAAAATAATTTTTAATCATTATAAGACCTTAGGATGGAAAGTTCATGATTAAAATTGTATGATTCAAGTATTGTTTTTAAGATATACTGAATCTCATTGATCATCATAAGACCCTAGGATGGAAGGTTGATGATTATGATTAAAATTGTAGGATTTAAGTAATTGGTTTTAAGGTTCATGATTATGGAGGGTAGTTTAGGAATAAACAATTTTTGGTATCAAGTTGAAAATGTTAGTTGAGATAGGGTATTAATTAGTACCTATCAAAGTTGATCGTGTCAATTTGAACATTTTGGATAGCTGAGGGTATCAAGTTGTAGTTAAACCATAAAAAATAGAGCTTTCTGATCAGTTTGATTGATTGGCTGATGTCGGGGCGTCTTCGATGAATAACGGTGGGTCATGGACTGACGGAAGATGTTATGTCTGTGTAGGGCCGGCTCCAGCATTTTGGAGATCCTACACAATTCTCATAAATGAGGCCTTCATCCCCCTATTTAATTTTTATTTATAAATTCAACAAATTCAATAAATCCAAAATACAATATAAGTTGTACTGGGAAACACATAAATATTTACCAAGATTCAATAAATTAAACAAATCCAAGCTCCACATTTATTACAAAAATGAAACCAAATAACACTAAACTAAATCGAAGAAGAAAAAGTTTATACTCTTCTCGTTTTTTTACGTGCAAATTTGTCAATTAAATCGTTGTGATCAAGTTTATACTCTTCTCGCTTTTTTATGTCCAAAAAATTAGTACAAATTATAACAAAGTTTTTTGATGGAAAATATAATTAATAACGAACCTTTCAATAAAAATTTAGATATGAATGACACGTGGAAGCTGGCTCTAAAAAAAAAAAATTTGATTGGTCATTTGATTTTGATCTCCAGTCTCCTAGAAAGTTTTTGTTCTTGGGTTAGAAATAGTTTGAACTTGATGTCTGGTCAGATATTGAAATTTTGTTGAATGCAAACAAACAAATATAATTGAAATTTTGCTGAATGCAAACGAACTTGATGTCTCAGTCTGATGATTCATCAGACATTTGATGTTTGAAAAAAAAAAAATTTGATTGACCAAATAAAAAGGAAAACAAACAAACAAATATAATAGGGAGGAACAAAGTTACAAACAAACAAACAAAGTAATGTTACAGTAACATTAGAATTTAGAGACTTGGAGCCGGCTCCATTTGCCGAATGCGTTAAATTAGGAACAAACAAACAAAAAGGAAATTAGTAACATGGACGTACAATAATTAGAGAACAAAAGTGGAAAAAAAATCAAATCTCTCAAGCAAGGACTAAACAAGGAGCCGGCTCAGAGCCTCCGATGTCGCTCCGTTTGGCGATGTTACTGTGGCCATAAAATCTTCATATCTCAATCCGGATTACAGCCATACCCCGAATCCGAATGAAGGAAATTTTTTTATAGAGATGATTCAGTATAAGATAAATTATTTAGGAATTGAGAGAGAGAGACTCAGAGAGAGAGATGATCTATAAAATAGCCAAACCAAAACTCAAATTTATATAAAATTCACAAGAGAAAAAAAAAGAGACTGTAGAATTAAAGAAGAGAATTACCTGCATTTTCTTTCCGTTGGGAAAATTTTTTGTCACTCGCCACTTTTCTTTCCGTTGAGAGAAAATTAAGTAATTTTCGGAAAAGATGGAGAAAGAGGAGATGGAGCTAGACTGATTCTTTGATAGGTATTAATTTGGTAATTGCAACTGGACAATTGGACTTCTTTTATTTTTTGGTCCGTGGGGAGTGGGCCAAGTCCGTACAAAGCTACCAAAAAAATCTGCAGTGTATAAAAAAAAATATTTGGAGGCCTCCATTGGAGAGGAGGCCCTAGGCGTAGGCCTAGCCTGCCTCCCCCTAGGGTCGGTCCTGGTGGTCTTTCGGGGATTTGAAATCTTTAGTTAGGGGGGGGATATTTTGTTAGGTTTGTATTATTCGGTTTGGAATAGGATTAGTTAGGTGAAATAGGATCGGATGAAAGAACTTGAACGTAATTTGAAGAAATTTGGAGGGTTGTTTGGTTATTGAAGATGGAGTAGGCTTAGATTAGGACTTTGATTAGGACTTAGAAATTAATGATAAGGATCAGAATTATTAGCAGGGGAGGATTTGAATGTATATGATTTATTTTTGGCTGTGGGGATTAATTTTTTTTTTTTTTTTTGGAAATGGATAAGATCAGTATAAGATGGAGATTTGAAGGGTGGAATGGGTTTGGCAAGATTATAATCGGATGCATTGGATATGATACTGTGAGGTGGGGGATTTAGTTACAACAATTCAATTGAGTTCCTAATTCTACTACCTTTCGGAAATATTAGTTCATATTTTGAATATCCGTATTATTATCAATTTATTACCAAATTCTACTATGTTTCTGATTTAATTACTAACTAACTATTATGTATATATAAGAAGGTGGTATCCTGTGAATTGTGAAAGGAAACCATCGAAAAGTTCTCTATCCGGCTATTACTCTCCTTGCTCTGCTTCGTTATAATTAGAAGGTATGTTGATTTTTTACAGAAACTCAAATAAAAACTTACAGTATGTTTGTGACACGTAGACTTATTTTTCTGTTTAGGTCCTTAAAAGTGTATTTATTTTTTCTGATCTTTCTTGTTGGTGTTGATCCATAATTAGTTGTATATATCGCAGCTCAACTCGATTGGATTAGTCCTATATACCAAAATGTGCCAAACTTCAGAGGATGCGTTGAAGGAAGCCGGTACTTGCTTCGGCCAAATGGACGTTCTTGGAGAAGCGTTGGAATCGACTATGTCGACAAGTGCCAATCCATCGGTGGAGGTTCTGCACAAGATTTGGCTTAAGTGGCAGCAAGAGAGGAAACATTGCCTGGAGGGCCTTCCGTCGGTTGCTGGCGACATTATTACCAACTACGATGAGTATGACTATGTTGTTGATGATATCGTTGAAGATGATGATAAGGAAGCAATTGAACCAGTTTGTGACGATGAAAATGCAGACATCAATGATGATAATAACGCAGCCGCAATCGAACCTGAATTTGCTATTCCTTCAGTGGAGACTGTACCCGATACCGATACCGATGATTCCTTTGAGGTTGTTCCATTGGATTCAGAAGTGGACGGTGAATTGAGCATTCTTGAAAACGAAGATCCTTACGAGTTACTGTAAATAAGATGTAGTCATACAATTTATTATTGGAGTCTTAAAACTTAGGGAAGTTTCTTCAATTTTTTCCATAAATGTTTTTCTTCTTCTGCTCTTACGAATTTTAGTTACTTTTTATTTATTTATTATGGTGTAATTTTAGAGCCCAGTTAATTGGTTCTTTTAATTTCTTCAAAGAGTATTAATTATTTTCGAATTTTTGTTACTATAATTGTTTAGGTGACAGTGTATATATTCGCAACACAAGATTATCTTGTGTTATATGACGAAAAATTAGCTTTGATAGCTCTAGTATAATTTCCAATATGTTTTATGAAATTATCAAAGATATGTTGATTATAGCATTTTTTTTTAATAATGATTGGATCAAGAAGATTTCATCCAAAATTTATTAAAGTGTTGTTCTATTGTCTATAAATGTAATGTTTTTTGTGTGTAGTTTTTGTTGTTGTAGTGGGTTTTGCAATTACTTTGACTACAACAAATACCTGCAATATATGAGAAAAAAATCATTTATTCATAATAAGAATTTAAGAAAAATTGATAATAAATTATCTTACAAGTTACAACAAGGGTAGGTAAAAAAAAAAACCTTTTTAATAAAATTCTTTTGTTGTTAATCCTTGATCATATGGACGCGACAATGGAATAGAAATGAGATCAATTTGTTAATGCTTGAGAACAAAGGTGCAAAGGATCAAAGCCACTCACCAAATGCAGAGATCCGAGAGAAAAATGAACTTATGCGACGATTACGACTCGCTTATGAGTCCACCTAAAATTGCACCAACAGTTGATCATCATATTTCTTCCTTCTTTTATCTCAAGATTTGAAATGGATGCGAGAGTCGATAAAAGCGAACAATAAAATAAATCATCTAAAACAACGCAAAAATATATTCATCAAAATCAATCAGGAAAACGTCCAACAAAACAATAATACAACTGATGGGAAGAAGCACTTATATAGAGTTCGATTCATTATATTTTCGGACTGAAAGCCATTAGAGCCAATCCATGAATTGGAAATGGTCTCAATTACTAGTTCCGATCAACCGAAACCAGCAAGGTTTTTCTAAGATTTCTATTCTGACTGACTTGATCTAGCCTCCAGTCACGCAACACATCGCCTTGAACGAAATGAATATGCATAAATGAATCAAATGCTTTTAAAGGTTGTAAAAATAATTTATTTTATTTGTTTGATTTTCTGAAACAAAAACTCTGAAGTTTTGATCCGAAACTATATTGCTACTGATACTCATAAAATGATTCTGAAATACCAAGAACCATGGGATAAAGATGAGGAATATGTCTAATATAATTATGTAGATGCTAGACTTTGATGTACTTCAACCTAATTCATACATCTATTTCGTTAACAGAAGTAGTTCAAACATTCATCATGTGCTTATGACAAATTTATTTAGCGCTCAAGATGTGGGAGACGTTTGTTTTTTCCTTAACATATTGTGCTAGCATTTTAAAGTATAAATATTGCTTGTTTTTCATATTTTTATAGTGCACTTTAAAGTGTTGTTAATAATTTTTTCATCACTTTAAAGAACATTATATATATATATATATATATATATATATATATATATATATATATTAAAAACATTCATTAGCAGAAATGAAAAAGCATAAGTTCTAAATTTTTTTATTTGCATAACAACTCAATTAATCTCGGAAGAGAGGTCATTTGATACATATTGGCTACTTGAGTACTATTTACAATAAAATGTAAAATAATAAACATAACAAAATGACTATTGCTGATTGACAACTCTTAACCCTTGAGTAGTCTATCACGGGAGTAATGGAACAAGGCTGATGATAGATACTTTCCATGACAATGCATTATGAAACTGGAATCAAGTTAATGGTTCAATTCATATGCCATATAAATTGTGCTAGTTTATAGGGAATAAGTCATTTCCTAGCAAAAGCCCATGACAGAGTGATAGAACCAATTCAGAGTACACAATAAACCAAAATTTTATTATAGAAAATGGTGTGAGAATTCGAGTTCAAGCAATATTTCTGTAAGCTAAATTGTGCTAATTTGATCATGAAGAGAAAACTTAGGCACGGGATGATTTTGTTCTCTGAATTCTATATAGACTCAATCACAAATTAGAATGTCAAATCTACTGTGATGTTTAGTTAACTATACAGATATTATCCTTCACTAGAAACCATCAGATGTAAAAGAAATATAAGACAAGACTGATGGAACGAAATCGAGCTACTTTGTTCAGTCTAGTCCAAAAGGAAATATGTGAGCTACTTTCCCGAGCGCTGAAGTCCTTGCCACTATATCAAACCTGGAACAGTCACCGGGATTCTGTGAGAATGACACGTCATACTTGGTTTGTCGGTTGAGGAAGAGCTTGTATGGTCTGAAGTAGGCTCCGAGGCAGTGGTACAGAAAGTTCGAATCGTTTATGGGGGAGCATGGTTATGTACGGACGACGTCTGACCACTGTGTATTTTTGAGGTACTTTTTCGAGGATGATATCATCATTTTACTGCTCTATGATGATGATATACTACTGGTGGGTCAGAACGTCACTAGGATAGCGGAGATGAAGCGCCAACTGGGCACGGCCTTCTCTATGAAGGATTTGGGCACAGTAAAGACTATTATTGGGATGGAGATCAGCCCCAGAGAGAGAGAGAGAGAGAGAGAGAGAGAGAGAGAGAGAGAGTCCAAGCTGCTACACTTGTCCCAAAAGAAGAACATTCACCGGTTACTTCAGCATTTTGGGATGGACGGGTCGAAGAAAGTGAGTAACCCTCTTGCTGCTCACTTTAAGTTCACTAAGAAGTAGTGTCCATCTACCGAGGACGAGAAGGAAGATATGAAGTGGGTTCCATATGCCTCAGCTGTGGGAAGACTCATGTATATTTTGATGTGTACGAGATCAGGCATCGTTCACGTAGTTTGCACAATTAGCATGTATCTTTCCAATCCTGGAAGGGTACATTAGAGTACGGTCAAGTGGATTTTACGATGCCTTCATAGTACTGCCGATTGGATACTTTTTTTTTGGTGATGACGAGCCAAAGCTGGTTGGGTATACCGACGCTGATATTGTAATGCCCTGCACCCACACGGTGCATTACGCTAAAATTCTGAATGGAAAAAGTATGGATAGAGTTAATTTTTGTGTACAGGTGGTGTGCAGAGTTCAGTGCAATCAGAGAAATGCCTCGCACGGGTTAAGGCATGGGCGTCATACAGTGGAATCAATGGGTTCGTTCAAAGCAGTATAGAAATAGAGGATTCGAGCGATAATGTTATCTTCTTTAGTCCAATCGGATCGATGATTTGGACAGAATGACCTGATCTCACAGTCTTACCAATTGAGTAGATCGTGCTTCATATCGGACCACGAATTCAAGAAATCAGCCATATCTGTAAGGCAGAGTGCTAAGTAGATTCAGACTTGGTGAGTGGGCTCATCCCTTCTCCTCTACACTTCATGCCTGGACTCTAGTGTGCATGGATTTTTGGAAGATCAGTTGGTGTGGTTCGGTTGAGTAGAGGCATTTCTTCGAGAATATTAAGATAGATCATTGATAGCTAGAATGTGGATGACATTTTCAGGGGCGTGCATAAAGAGTATGCAACAGTTGTGGTGCAACTCTACGGAACGACAAATGTGAGATAGATGGGAGCGTACATTGTGCACGAGAATCAAGTCGAGATATTTCGTCAAGCGAAGCGTGCATTTGTGGTTCGAAACCTGGCAACTGCTGATAGGGTTTGGTTCTATTGGAACATTGGACTTGGAGCTTATCAATGGGGCATGGTGCTATAAAATCCGTAATGATGTGGAGTCTACCTTTGTGTGTGGGACCTCGGGTCGCTAATCGAAACATGGGATAATAGGAACACAGAAGAGAATGATATCATCGAGAATGTATAATATGGAAAAAAGAATCTTATACGGTCATGGGCATGTTGAAGTTCAAGGCGATGGTTCTTCGAATGATTAGTATCGGTAGCTCCGTACCGTTCGACCTAGGAAGAACCAATTGAATCATTGTGTGAACAAAGAAGGGTTACGGGGTATTGCGGGACTTTAGCTGAGATTGCGCTCCAGACTGGATTGTTGCGCCGTATATACAGATAAGTGGGGGCCTTCGGTGGGGCTAGCAGCCCGCACGCGAAGAATTCACCATTTGCCACGAATCGCTCGATATAATTGGCTTGCGAGTCGCTAGTAACCTTCACTTCATATAGATAGCATGCATGTAGTTGTGTGTTTCAGTTGGAGGAGTAGCATTTGGGTTGGTTTGTGTTGTTGAGTTTATCGTGCTTTATTTCTGTTACGTTAGTTAGTAACCGAGTTATGTCGGGTGACACGGGTTGCATGTATCATTGATTTCACTGTCCGATGTTTGACTAGAACTCATTCAGTGGCTAGCGTGATTGAAATGCTTAGTGATTCAATGCTTACCATATTTCACCTACTTTACTTCTTGAAAGAAATTTAACCGCTCTTATGCATAGATATTTTACTGTTTTCCCTAACATGTCATTCTACTGCCATATAATCTATCTAGGCTCAAGTAGAAAGATCACTATTTAATAACTGTTTGCTTCACATGATTACATAGTATTGGTTTAGGCGAGTGGGTTATCCCGCTCACCAGTACAATTATATAATGAACCACGTTTGTGGGCATTCTTTTCAGGTTCTCAGTTGTGATAGCTTAGTTTGGATAAACGGAACATGATGCATGGAACGACAAGTACCTTTATAGGCAAGAGAGAGCAAGATTGTTATAAGCCTTCATACATTTGGACCCTTTGAGGGCTTCGTTTCGTATACTCTGATGTGTTGTTAGTTGTGTAATGTCCGTGAAAGCCTTCATAGCATCTTCATTTGGACCCTTTGAGGGCTTCACTTCATATACTCTGATGTGTTGTTAGTTGTGTAATGTTCCGCCTCCAGCGGTTCACTAATGGAACACTTACAACTTTGACTCGATTGAGAATCGAGTCTCAGAAAAACCTTATCGCCTAATCAATCACGGACGAAATGCAATGAACCCTTCCAAATGATGGAATGACTTCTATTGAAATGAATCCAAGAGTTTTCGTTGGATGTTTTGCTACTTGGTTTTGTGTTGCTTTAAGTTTTGTGTTGCTTTCAATGATTTAGTTTTAATGATTTACTTTCCTCGTTTGCGTATTCATTTCGAATCGTAAGAGAAAGAGATCAAAGGATGCTAACCAAGTATTGTTGCAATTTCAGGACGCATAACCAAGGAGTGATCGCTGCGTAAGGCTTCCCCATTCTCTCGCGTTGATTAAATCGGTGAGTGACTTTGGCCCTTCGATGAATCCTTTGGTCTGTAGGCCTTAATAAAATAAATTTCTAGTTTATTCAGTTGCATATTCCTCTGCTCAATGATATCACCACAATAAGATAATAATTTAAAAAAGATAGAAATTTGTATGCTAGATTAGTAGAACTGCTATCTTACTTTTTCATATAAAAGAACTACACTTGAAACTTAGAATTGTCATTGAACTCGTTCAGAAAATTGATGCTTGACCCTTCTCGCCTGAATCGAATCGAATATGAAAGATTGACTTATTGAAGAGCTAAGGCTCTATAGAAATGAGATAATGCATATTGTTCAAACCGTTGCAATAAAAAATTTCTAGTCTAATAGAATATTTTTTATCCCATCGGTCTCGGACAACTTGTGCACAAGGTATCGGGTCTCTCGAGCGGTATCATGGGGCATAGGGTACCGTTCAACCTGGGAGAGGCTAATCATAATATCCTGAGGCAATGAAGTCCTCGCTATTAGGCAAGTGTTTATGTCTATTAGTTAGCTGGTTCATGTGTCAAAGCAGCCATTTGAGCATATTTTGGTGTAGTGCTGGGCTGTGATAACACCGCTACTAATCATAGATTTTCCATGGACCATTATGTAGTTAGCTCACATGCTAGGTTTATCTTCTATTCATTCTTGACACTTGATGCCAACACAGATACATGAGTTATATACATAATCCAAATTATTGTTAACCTGTATGTCTACTGTAGGGATAACCGTGTAATACCTCGTTCCGCTCAAGCGGACTGCCAATTTAAACGGCAAAAGTGCAATGTCCCGACCCGCTTTGCTTCAGCAAGAATACTCGTTTGAGGCAAAGGATATCCAGACTTGTCGCTTCAGGAGTTCGGCTTAGGCTTTCAGAGGCTCGCTCAGAGTATCACTGAACCAAGGCGAATCATCGCTAAGGTGGGTGGCTACGGTGAACTTATCTTTGCTTAGCCAACACATTTAAAATATGGAACGATATATGCTAGTCACTAGGTGAATCACCTCCTGCATACTAATAAGAATATAACGCACCTAGCTAAGGGAGTAATCCCAACTTGTATTGCTTATATTAGAACATGGAAATAAAATATTGTTTATATTCAGACCCTTGCATGCAACCTTTGCCTTGTGCAGCTGGACCCTGCTATGCCTCGATAGAACGATATGTATATGCTCTTCTTAGTGCATTGTTCACTTGTTTACACTGCACGACTCTAGCTTATATCGCTCGGAGTGTCCCCTTACGGTTTCACTACTCGGCCTACCTTCGGGTCCAAGCTAATGTGAATGCTTATGTTATACAAATGCATGCTTTTCTGCTTATATATTGCCTCGATTCAGTGCTTGTCATATAATTGCATGCTAGTATCTAGTGAATGCTATCTTGCCTTGTTTTATCCAAACTACCGGAAGGCTATCTAATAGTCATTCCATGAAAGTATGAACATTGAAAGTATTCGGGACCGTTAGGTCGCCAAGGCAATCCCCGAACCAGGGGAATGCATCATGTCAAGTTACATCTGAACAATCAATCAAGGATTTTCATGTCTGCTTGTGCGAAATTTGAAATAAATGAACCAATGAGTCAGGAACGGCCTGGGATGGCTTGTAGCAAGGATCATGACATGCGCCTACAACCATTGTCGTTTACTCAGAATAATGAAAGAACAACAAAGAACTCATTCATTCAGTCATGGACGCTTGTGCACAAGCTTGATCTCCTCGGACGGGGCGCTGGGGCACCGGGACTGATCCGGCCTAGGGGGAAGATCCGGTTATCGCGCTAGTTTGTTCCTAGCACGGATAAGTTCGGTCGGGTTACCGGGGCATCGGGACCACCGTCTTATTGTGACTATGTCCATAATGGCTACACCAGTGACTCCTGTGCATATACATGATCATACTCGCTTAGCAGCAATCCGTGTGCGAGTCATTGTATTGCATCTATGAATCTGAATCCAAGTATCCTGATAAAAGAACAATGAATCTGTGAATCATTCTTGAATCTGAGTAATAAGTACACTTGTGTTCTATAGTTTAAAAGAAGAACTCGTGCACCTGTTTTAGAACCCACTTGTAGCACACTTATGTTGCATATTCTATTGCCATTGAATGTTTTTGAATGTTGGGGCTTGAATTTAACTTGGTTTATTCTTGGACAGGGAAGGAGAATTGGTAAGTTGGTAAGTCTCGTCGTATTTTCTCCTATATCGTACGACGCACTGCCACATGAGTTAGACTTTTCATATATGCCATGAAACTGATCCTAAGGCACAACTAGAAAGACAACAAAATAGTTGGTGCATGGAACCTATGTTACATGTTTGGATTTGTCGAGCGGGCCAGTAGCCTCCCCACCAGTGCATTCGTGTATTGATAATCCACCAGGTTGTTTATAGGGTACGGGAGAACCTCGTTCGGTGCGGATGCCTCCTTCGTGCGGGCTAAGGCGTGGAGTTCACTCTGGAGTCTTGGAACGCTGCATCCGAAACTGAAGCACATATACAAGACATAATGTTGGAACATCGCCTGAATATCGCCTGTACGTCATTTCACAAATGTAGCCACTTGGCATGCTTTCACTGTTTCGGAGATAGAGGCTTGAGCGACTTATAATCTCAGCTATACGCCACCTGTAACATTGCACAATATCAATAAAGAGTTATTTTAATTTAACTTGTGTTATTCAATGCTTCTGTTATTGTCGACTCAGTGAACTAGTTACTAAATTGCCTATGCGTTTATCATTCTGCTGCACTCGGACAATCTGTGCGACTCTATGGCTTAGACCTCTTACCGCCAGCCAATGAACTATGGCCTTGCACGGGCGTGGCTCACGCTTGTGCGGCATCACGTCCAGATGGGCCGAAGTGATCGTCCCGTGGGAGCTCTGGCGCGGTGATTCTCGCCAAGCGGGGATGGTCGATTAGCCTACGGAAGATCGATGCGTGACATATTGGTATCAGAGCTTGGCTATATGCCTTAGGACTTCATTTCGATTTTCTCAGTTTCGAAAGCTCGTTCGTGGGTTATGTGCACACTCTCTCTCAATGTTCCAAACAAAATATTCCAACAATGAGTATAAATACTTTCAAAAATGTGCATTTTTGAATGATGTGATTGCTTATACGGAACTGAAATATGATTGGCCTTTGTGCCAACCTGTGCTAGACCCTTTGGAAATTAACTCGTGCTAGAATTGCGACTTATGTGCAAACCCAAATTGCCTATACATGTTTGCCAACTGGTTAGTGCGAAATCGATTATTGCCCGAACAATTAGCTTTGCACACAACCTTTCGGCTAAGTTGTGTTAAGTATCACGTGCCAAGACCCTTTGGTGCAAGCTAAGTTGCTACGGATTTGGATATCGTTCAGGAATAAGACGAGTCAGACTTAGAATGCCAACCGATAGAAATATTTCGAATTTATCGCTTAGGCGAATATTGAGAATCGTACTTAGATAATAGGAAATATAGCTTAAATAATATTTTGTGTCAGAAGATACAAATTGAATATGGATTTAATAGGATGACTCAATTTCGAGTGTTGTATGGATCATTTAGAAATGTCCTAACGGATTCATAAGTCTCGTATGAAAGTTGGATTGAACAAATTTGGGAATATCTTGAATAAATGTTAAGGCCTATATCGAATTGGGATTCACGAAAATGGAAATTGATATCTCGTTAAGGAAATTTGTTGGAAACTAAGAGTATCGTACGAGCGATTTCGGATTAAAGTGAACGGATTGAACTCGAATACAATATCGCTTGAATAAGAAGTTAGCTGAAAATAAATATCTGGATTCGATGAGGGAGATGAACGATAATGTATTTGGCTTAGAGTTTGGAAGAATGATCTTGAAATCAAGTTCGAAACGATAACTCTTAGAATTAGTCCCAACGAGAACAGTTATCCTAAGGGAGCACCGGCGTGGTAATTTTACGTACGGCAGGGATGATCGAACTCAAGAGAATATGTTCAGTGATTATTCCAAACGAACTCGATGAATGGAACGTATCAAAATAGAATAGACTTGGGCTTGAATAATTAAAACTGGTTGCTTGAGGAGTGCTAGAAGTAGACTATGGATTACCGAACGATAACATTGAAGTTGGATAATTTTGCTAGACGAATTATAATCACTACATGAACGGACATGACTTGGTGAAGTATTAAGGAGTCTCAATCGTGCCGAAGTAATCCATAACGTTCAAACATACTTGTCTTGTGCGAGCGTAACTCTATGCCCATACATGCGTCACGCCCGGGTTAGAACGATCATCCAGCGAGAGCGTTGGCGTGAAGATCTCACGTCCAACGAGGGTAATCAAACTTGCGGAAGACCGAGGCGTGACAAACTAATGGATTGGCTTGACTTTTGGTTCGACACGATAAGACAAATTTGGAAATACACGTGATTGGAAAATATTTTGAGGATAAGTTAGCCTAGAACCTGGAATAAATCACGCTTGTTGGTTTTGTGAATGGATACGTAAATCAGGTTAAATGAATTAGAGTTATAAACTAAAGGTTTAGAATCGAATCTTGGCTTGGTGGACTAGACATGAAATAATTAGGGATTATATCAAAACATGTTTGGAGGAATAGACTATGCAAATCACTAGACTTATCCTGCAACTTGGATATATCATAGGATTTTATTAAACGGACTTGTCCCCCGTGCAAACGAATGTGTTATTGAGAGTAGAAAAATTTGTGCTCGAAGTTTAGAAATCTGAGTGAAATGAGCTTGGGTTGAACACCTCGTACAAATGAACAATGGTTTGACCCTAGAAATTTGGGGCGAGCATCGTACGACAAAATTGTACGATATATCGTGTGCTTGAACCTGTACCTATTGTAGAAGCATAAAATATGCTGAGGAATTGTACGCGTATTATACAGTCAAAACTTCCAACATACATGAGGTCCGCGTAAAATAGAGCTTCAGCACTGTGTGGCGTAAAATATGACTTCAGAGCTTTCGGCGTAAAATAGAGCTTCAGAGCTGCCCACGTAAAGCAGCGCTTCAATGCTGTTTTGGCGTAAAAGGTTACTATACCCTCCGGTGTAAAATACGTTTGTTTTTAAAGCAACGTAAAGTTGTACGAGGAACTCTTCGTATTCCTCGGATGAATCTGTCAGACAAAACAGTGAACCTGACTCCTGACAAAAAAGTACTACACGACGATCGAAAGGACGGCTGTGATGATGATTTTGTACAGAGACTGTAAACCCCCTCGACCAATTCAGGGTTAATTGGAATTAAATCAAGAGACTAGAATTAAATTGGAATTAATTAGGATTTATGTACGTCAATTATACATCTTAATACACCTTGCCGTTGCTTCGAGGTTGGAGTACCACACCAGTAGTCATCTTCCACCTGTCACGACCCGCACCCGGTGTAAGGGTACTAGTCGGAAACAACGCCCAGCCTACGCCGCAGAATCGGCGGTAGAACGCTGTCTAGATAATCTATCTAATATAATGAACCACCAATAATAATAGTATACTCAATCACAGAACTAAGATAGAATGAGCACGAATCAGATAAAGAATAGAATAGTCACAATACAACTCATGAGTCTAAAATAATACATCAATGAGTCTGAAGAGTAACAAAATAAGCTGGAGACAAATCCAGTACAAAAGAATATACTACTAGGCTACAACTCCAGGGTCAACTGTCTTAGTTGGGATAAGTCCCTCTTGAGCCAGAGTCTCAGAATCTAAACCCACAACATCCTGGGGTCCATAAAAGGTAGGGTACCACTCCTCAGTATCATCTGGAAAAATATATCCAGTCAGGAAAGGAGCAGAGTACATCTCTAATAACAGTTCTAATCCATGATAAAAACTATGTAACAGTAAATAGCTGTGGATAAACAAGATGCACAAATAGATACAAGAGATATATAGACAATGAGGAAATACTGGAAAGAAATACAATAATGAGCAATATGCCAATGGAACAATAATACTAATGACTAAGTGTGTGAGTACTAGCTTAATATGTGATCGACTTGGGCAAGATGCAATGCGGCCTGGCTAATCATACATGCGGTGTATGATCAACACTATTCAATTACCAGTACTTTATTCAATAGGGATTTGATCACATATCTATACTAATACTCCCCACCCCCGACTGGTATAATAGATCCAACCACGGTATGCTATGGCACTAGATTCCCCAAGAAGAGAGCGACTCCTCCCGAAAATCGGTGTCTGTACATGTACAAGATAACCAATGAAACAATACTTGCACCATATAAACCATATACCAAGGAATAACATCTCATGACGAGATCCGGATATACCAATCCGTGTAACCATAGTGTCAAGAGAAACATGTATATCTACACTAGATACAACGAACATAGAGGATATCATAAATGAGAAACTATCAGAGAATGTACTCGCCTGAAGTCCAAAGAACAGTCTCACAGATGTCTGACTCGGTACCTCGAAGACCTAGATATGGAATACCACATTAATACAAGGTCCCGGAAAGAGAACAAGTAAAACTAGTCAACTTCTAGGTCAATAAATCAATTCTAAGTTAAAAGTCAACTATGGTCAACTCTAAAGTCAAACATGGTCAAACCAAGGTCAATCTTACAAGACATCTATATAAATAATATAGAAATAATAAATACAACAATTAGGAATCAAGGTTTGATCCCAATTGGTACCCACACAAAGTATACTAATAATACAATATAATATACACTCTAATATAATGTATATACAAACCAATATTTATACAAATAAAATAATATATCACTACTAGTACTATACTACACAAAAGCACATATATATATACATATATATATACAATTATAATATATAAAATATAATTTAAATCTGCCAATTTGTCACTGAAACAGTGAGCTGAAATACAAATATATAAAATAGACTTATAGTGACAGTCTGACTGTCACAGAAGAACTGTCACAGAAAAGCCGAATAATAAACCACTGCTGCCTCGGATTTGCTGACAGTTAAAACTGTCGCAGAATCTGTCGTGAAACCCGCTGCTGAAAACCCGCCCACTGTATTTAATGACAGAATTGTCATTAAATACCTAAAGCTACAGCGGCTGCTGTAACCGAACTATATAATGACAGTTTTCAACTGTCATTAAACCTACTGTCACCAAATAGTAAATATATATATATATATAATATATATGTAAACATATAAATCAATATATATATATATATATATATATATATAAAACAATTTAATAACTATATACTTATATATATATACACATAAACTTACACACTTAAATACCAATATTTACAAAACACATGCACATATTAATGTACGTATTTTACATGGCTAGAAGCACACATAAAAATACATTCATTAATATACAAATAATTATATAATAATTATAAATAATATAATTACATATTTAAACACATAAATATATTTTATAAAATATTTATGTATAATTTATTTTATTAACATAAGTACATATATAATTGCATGCAAGAAAGCTACATATATATATTTATACATCACATTAGAACACATAGAAATATATAAATCTATGCTACAATAAATACCATAATAAATACACTAAAATAATATCTATATATATTTACTAATTATAAATAAAGAATTTAAAGCATAAATAATTAGATCTATACATAAACACACCAAATTGGAAAGTTTCACACCGTATCCCACTAGATCTAGGATACGCATGCGACACGAGTCCAACACACAACCAAATGCACCCCGAAGGATACAAACAAGTCACAAATAATATTTATGAATAAATCAAAGTGTCAAAAGTAGATCTATGTGTCCGTGTCAAAAATACGATATGTACAAAGTCTCGTGTCGGAGGAAAAACCCCCAAAGTGACACGTATCACCAAATAGTTGGGATATGAACCACATGTACCCAAATATGGACATGACACAAGCCCCAAACACATAAGCACATGCCCAATTGATCTATAGGATCAATTGACACACACAACAAAATATAAATTCGGAATTCCAACAAAATTGACACAAAATGCACCATAACTTTCTCCATGGGTCTCCTATGAACACAAAACAAAGTCCTATGGGTAGTACATACATATATGTTGATTTTACATGATTAAATCTCAGATTTAGAAGCTATTTTAAGGGGAAAAACTGAATTATACCTATTGGGAGATGGATTCCCAATAAAACCTCCAATTGAGATGAAGTTGCTTCCAAATTGTAGATCCTTGCTCCTCTTTCTAGATCCTTGCTTCCTCCTTCTAGATCCTTGCTTCTTAACTTTCTAATGGTGAATTGGGAAGAATTTGGAACGAATTTGGTGGAGAATTGGAATGGGAATGGAGGGAATTTGGGAGTGGGAAATTCTAGATCTAGATTTGGAAATGAGAATGAGAGGAGAGAGAAATTCCCCCCCTCTAATATTGGCCGGCCATGCCCCCTTCCCCAAGCAATTATAAAATGTCCAATGTACCCCTTGGGGCCTCTCATGAAGAAATAATTAAGGAAGGAAGCTTCTAGTTTAATCATTTAATTAATTTAATCCATCTCCTTAACCATGGGCTTTCTAAATGGGCCAAATCTAACTATTTAATTCATGTTGGTCCATGGGTCCAAACTAAACTAGTTGGGTCCACTAAATAAGTCCAAAATAATTAAATAACATCTAACAACAATTAAATAATACAACAAAAATTATTTACCATGCACAATATTTAATTAAATAGGAAAAGACTAAAATACCCCTTTTCCTAAAATGTGGTAGTGACAATTCTATCCTCCTTAAAATAATTTCGTCCTCGAAATTCAAAGACGAAAACTACCCCCAAAAAATCACAGAACAGAACTAAAGAATCACAACTAACTAATGAACAAAATATAACAATGAACAGAACATAACTAGAGAATTAACATACCTCAATGTACAAACAAATATGGATAACGCTCTCGCATGTCATCCTCTCTCTCCCAGGTAGACTCCCCCGGAGAGTGATGCCTCCATGCGACGCGTACCAAAGGAATAGTCTGGTTCCTCAGCACCTTCTCTCTCCGATCCAGAATCTCAACTGGCTGCTCTGGATAGCTAAGAGTAGGGCCCACCTCTATCTCTGAGTGATCCAATACATGACTAGGATCTGCCACGTATCGTCTCAACTGCGACACATAAAACATGTTGTGCACTCCCTCCAATGCAGGTGGCAAGTCTAGTCTATAAGCAACTGCACCGACCCTATCTAGAATAGTGAAAGGTCCGATGAATCGCGGGCTAAGCTTTCCGCCTCCACCGAAGTGAATCGTGCCTCGTGTCGGAGAAATCCTCAGAAACACCAAACTACCCACCTAGAACAAAACACCATCTTAAGAACTTAATCTATAACAAACAAGAACAAGCATAAACAAAATCTAAACTATACCTCAAACTCCAAAGGTCTTCGATGGCTATCGGCCCAATGCCGCTGTCTGTCCTGCACCACTCGAAGTCTGTCTCTGATCAACTGAACCTTCTCCGCTGCATCCACAACCATCTCTGGCCCAAGCAAAACTCTCTCTCCAACATCGTCCCAAGACAAAGGAGTACGACACCTCCGACCATATAGAGCTTCAAAAGGTGACATCTCTATACTGACCTGGTAACTGTTGTTGTAAGCAAACTCTACCAAATGGAGATGGTCCTCCCAAGAACCTCCGAAATCTAGTACACAAGTGCGCAACATATTCTCGAGAGTCTGGATAGTCCACTCAGATTGCCCATCTGTCTGGGGATGATATGCAGTACTGAATTTGAGCTGAGTGTCCAAACTCTCCTGCAAACTCTTCCAGAAATGAGAAGTGAAACGACTATCCCGATCTGAGACTATGCTGACGGAAACTCCATGTATCCTAACAATCTACCTCACATACATCTCTGCCAGCTTCTCCGTAGACAAACCCACCTTGAAAGGCAAAAAGTGGGCCGACTTGGTCAATCTATCAACAATGACCCAAATCGCGTCTTTCCCTCCTGGAGATCGTGGAAGTCCGGACACAAAATCTATAGTAATGTGTTCCCACTTCCACTCTGGAATAGGTAATGGCTGAAGTAAACCTCCTGGCCTCTGCCTCTCGGCTTTCACCTGCTGGCACACTAAGCATCTGGATACAAACTGTGCCACTTCCCTCTTCATGCCATACCACCACACACTCTCTCGCATATCCCGATACATCTTGTTAGCACCTGGATGTATGGAATACTGAGAGTGATGCGCTTCCTGCAACACCTCCTCTCGCAACTCCCCACTAGGCACACACAATCTAACTCCATGCCTCAAAGATCCATCCTCTGCAATAGTGAAATTATCCTCCAATCCTGCTCTCACCTGAGCTCTGATACTCCTTAGAGATACATCATCATACTGTGCTGCCTTGATCCTGTCCATCAAATCTGAGTGTATCTGCAATCCCCACATCTGCATAGCACACCCAGGAACACTCACCTCAATGCCCAAGCTCTCCAAGTCCTCCAACAAATATCGATCCTGCGTCAAGAACATAGCTACCGGATACCTTCTCAAAGCATCGGCAACTACATTGGCTTTCCCAGGATGATATTGCAAAGAGATATCAAAATCCTTCATCAGTTCCAACCACCGACACTGTCTCATGTTCAACTCCTTCTGCGTGAAAACGTACTTCAAGCTTTTGTGGTCTGTGAAGATCTCTACACGCTCTCCATACAAATAATGTTTCCATAACTTCAGAGCGAAGATGACGGCTGCCAACTCCAAATCATGGATAGGATAGTTCTTTTCATGAGGATGCAATTGCCTGGATGCATAGGCAATCACTTTCCCATGCTGCTGAAGAACACAACCTAAACCCTTTCCTGATGCATCACTATAAATAGTGAAACCTCCAGACCCTGATGGCAACGTCAAAATAGGAGCAGACGTCAACCTCTTCTTCAACTCCTCAAAAGTAACCTGGCAATCCTCCGTCCAAACAAACTCTACCTCCTTCCTTGTGAGTTTGGTCATCGTCTCGGCAATCTTTGAAAAATCTTGCACAAACTTCCTGTAGTAGCCTGCCAATCCCAAGAAACTCCTGATCTCTGCTACCGAACTCGGAGTCTTCCAAGATTCTACTGCTGAAATCTTCCTCGGATCCACTAAAATACCATCACCAGTCACAACATGCCCCAAGAACTCCACCTTGTCCAAGAAAAACTCACATTTGGACAACTTCCCATAAAGCTTCTCCTTCCTCAGCACCTCCAACACAATTTTCAAATGCTCCTCATGCTCCTCCGGTGTCCTCGAGTATATGAGTATGTCGTCGATGAACACCACCATGAACTTGTCAAGGTACTGGTGGAACACCTTGTTCATCAAGTTCATAAATACCGCCGGCACATTAGTCAAACCAAACGGCATCACCATAAACTCGTACTGACCATACCGAGTTCTAAAAGCAGTCTTCGGTATATGCTCCGGCTTCACCTTCACCTGATGGTAGCCTGATCTTAAATCTATCTTAGAAAACACTGTTTGCGTCGTTTATTTTCTAAACGGGAAAAAAGGAGAAAGGGAATGGGGGAGTGTTCCAAACGACGGGGTTTATAAGAGGCCCGCGCCCTTTCTGCTTACAAACAAACTTGTACAAATTTGATCCTATGCTAGGATGTGGGAGTACAATTTATTTAATCTGGGTAAAAATTGCTATAGGTGTCTGATCTGCGGTCGATAACTTTAGCCCTTGGGCTACACGATGTTGAAGAAGTGCCGTGGAAGACAGGATGCAGCTTCGGAGGTTGCAAAGGAGGGTGGATGCGCGATGCTGAAGGTCCTCGCTCCCTATTCCTTGCCTGAGCTCTGTATTCTTCTCTCTCTCTCTATCTCTCCATTTTGATCTCCGGTTCGATGACCTTGTTCGATCCTTCTTTCAAAGTTTTGACCTTTTCCTTTTAGTTGGAAGTTTTTTCGACCTTGTTCTCCATTGATAGGGGTCTCTATTTATAGAGTTTTGGTGACAGTGACCACTCTGCTGGTGTAGCAACCGAGGAGTGGACAGTAGAGCACCCTTTTACACAACGGTTAAAGTAACCAATGCCTGCATAATAATGACCTTTATGAGTGAGCAAGTGATGCGCGTCCAACTAAGGGGACGAAACGCGTATATCTGCTGCGAAGATCACGGCGTAGAAGCCACGTAGGTAGGTATCCCTTGTGTAGAAGAGGTTGGCGTAGGAGCCAAATGACTGTCACCTTGGCGTAGAAGCCAAATAGGCATAGAAGTCGATCAGGCGTAGAAGCCGAATAGGCATAGAAGCCGAATAGGCGTAGGAGCCGAACATACGTAGAAGCCGAGAGAGCATAGAAGCTGAGGACGCATAGAAGCCGAGAGAGCATAGAAGCTGAACTGGCGTAGGAGCCACTGTGTAATGTGCTTAGTGCTGATGTGGACGTCTTTAGCCGGAGTCACGGCTTTTGGAGATATAATCAAATCTTTGACAGAGATTTGCCATCATCCTGTGCATTAAATGCGGAGACGTGCTTTGAGGGGAAACTGTCACCGCTCTGTGCGCTTTGACGGAGGAACGTGCCTGAGGGGAAACTGTCACCGCTCTGTGCGCTTTGACGGAGGGACGTGCCTTGAGGGGACACTGTCACCGCTCTGTGTGCTTTGGCGGAGAGACGTACCTCGAGCCCTGTACGAAGCGCAGCTTTTGACGTGGCAGGCGGTTTGTCTTCTGTGGAGCGTAAAATAGCCCATGTTTGCCTGTGTAAAACAAGGCAGCGTGTTCCCTTTGCACGCGAAGAGAGCGGTTTACGCCGGGGGATTTTAGTAAGCGCCGGTTTGGTGATATTTTAACCAAATCCTCTGCATTAAATGCAGAGATCCGCCACCATACTGTGGAACGCGTCCCGAGGGGTCTGCCACCGTTTTCAGCCGTCGTCTGTGTAGCCGTGCAGCACTTTTTGTCAGGAGTCAGAGGCCGGGTTCACTGCGTGACTGGACAGTTTCTTTTCGGGAATACGAAGCGTTCCTCATACGCTTTAATGCTGCTTTGAGAGCGGCTGGGTTTTACGCCATGGAGGCAATGAAGAACCCTGTTTTCTATGCTGGTTTGGCTCTGAAGGCCTCTGTTTGCGCTGCTCTGCATCGATGCCGCGTAGATCTTCCCAGCGTATTTTTCATGCTTCTACAAGACCCCCTTCAAAGCTTTTAAATTTCTCGGAATTTGAAACGCTTTGAATGAAGCATGAACGGCCCCTCGTAACTCGAAACGTTTCTGAATGGAGCGTTAAAACGGTCGATGCTGACTTTATGGCAGATTTATTGGGGACCGCTGTGATCTCTTTCGCCTATAAAAGGCTGGGGGGGTGAACCTATTTTCACCACATTCCCATCACCATGCAGAGATGATCGCCGGAGTTCGTTGGGCCGATCTGAGGAAGAAGGAGATCATGTTCTTCCAGCATATAGGGAGCCGAATAAGACGGCGTCTTCGAGCAAGTGTCCACTGCAACGGTGGATCATGGAAGGATATCTTAGCCTCCCTTGCTCGGGATAATCAGCAACTTCATATGGTGGTTCTTCCGGGAGAGGGGAAGGATCATATTTTACCATACGGCCGGCAAGCTGTGTATCTTACCCTGAGATTCCCACAGACGAGATTAGACAAACTATAATCTATCGTCCCCAATCGAGTTGGGCTTAAAGAAGCCTCAACTGGATCGGCCATGGCGAATGGAGGATCTTCTTGTTCATGACTGTGGTAGTCGATGAACAGCCCTCGAAGAAGAGGAAGACCTTCACCCATATGAGAACCTGTCAGTACAGCTTCTGGGCGATCTTCGGACGATGATGGGGGGACTCCTTTGTAGATGGAGTTTCCCTCATATGTAACCATGAAGAATAGAGGAAAAACCCTTGTAGATTGGATTTTCCTCATATGTAATCATGATTTTAATCTTTAATAAGATCGTCTTCTTCTCCATATGATCGTCTTGCCATACGTTGCTTGTGAAGTCTGAATATGTGCAGCTTCGACACGTCTGAATCTTTACGCTGACTCTGATAGAAAGATTATTAGGCCCTATCCTTTATGCATAGCGGATGGTCCATAGAACACTGCTGAGCACTTTAAACATTTAGAACTGTCCTGTTGCTAGGACTGAGGGACTGCGTAGAATTTCTGAACTGTTGCCTCTCTGATGAGTGGAATTTCGTCTTGTTCAGACTTCGTCTTCAAGAATGATCTCTCGAAACTCCCTTGGAACAGGGTCAAGATTTTTAGCTGTCAAACTGAGTTTCCACTTTGATAGACGAGATGTTCAGACCGGAATCTGGATGAACCTCCAATTTTCTGGACCCGAGAGGAGTAATTTCTCAATGTTTGAACTCTGCATACTTTGGGTACTTGGGGATGCTTTGGGTCAAGAACGAGTATCTTCTGTGTGAACTCTTTGTACTTGACCGCCTTGGGGACTGTTTGGATATGCAGAAAGTCGTGGAGCGGGAAATCATGTCTGTAGCCTCTTGAGCGTAAAACACCATCGGGCGTAAAATCGTAGATTTGTGGTTCCTGAGCGTGAAGTCGTAGGTTTATTGCCTCTCGAGCATAGAATGCTACCGAGCACAAAGGCATCCGGGCAAGAAAAACTATAGACTTGTAGCTGTCGGACGTAAAGCCGTCAGATTCATAGCTGTCGAGCGTAGAAAAGCTCCTTTAGCGTAGGACTGTAGATCTGTAGCCTGTGAGCGTAGAACACCATCGAGCGTAAAATCGTAGACCTGTGGTTCCTGAGCGTGAAGTCGTAGGTTTGTTGCCTCTCGAGCATAGAATGCTACCGAGCACAAAGGCATCCGGGCAAGAAAAACCGTAGACTCGTAGCTGTCGAACGTAAAGCCGTAGATCTGTTGCTGTCGAGCGTAGAAAGCTCCTTTAGCGTAGAACTGTTTGATTTGTAGCTCCTGAAAAGAAAATTTCTTCGAGCGTGAGGTTTGCGGATCTGTTGCTGCTGAGCGTAAACTGAGCGCCACCGAGCGTGAGATCGTCGATTTGGTATCTGCTGAGCGTAAAGTCGTAGGTTTGTGGCCTCTCGAGCATAAAAGCTACCGAGCACAAAGGCATCCGGGCGTAAAACCATAGACTTGTAGCTTGCGAGCGTAAAACCGTAGATCCGTTGCTGTCGAGCGTAGAAAGCTTATTTAGCGTAGAACCCGCTGAACCGTTTTGCACGAAAAACCTTTCGAATTTGCTGACTGTCCGTCTTTCGAGGGTAGTGGGCTGACGTAGCATCCAATCATAATCAACTATTAATTTGTGAGTTTTGGTTAGGGTCTCGAAGGGTTCATCCGAGGATTCGAGGAGTCGACCCGGACTGTATATATATCCCAAGCTTTTGAGAGAAAAACTTTTTATCTGTCTTCAGCGAAAGAGAGCTTTCGACTGTTCGAGTTTTTCTTCTTTCCTTCTCCGAGCAATTCGAGTTTCCAGAAATGGCGCCGAAACAAACCTCCTCCGCTAAGGGAAAGAGCATAGGTTCTTCTTCTCATTCTTCTGTCCCGGCGAGGGAATTTTCGGTCGGGCAAGGGGAACTTCCCTCTGAGGGGAGCATCCCGCCGACGACTAGCGCACCCGGCTTTAGAGGTAGAACTTTTTGGGATGACACAAACGACGAAAAATCCTTCGCACACGTTGAACGTGACTGCGCTAGGTCGTCTTCTGTGATGATAGCCTCTTTTGAGGAAGATGACGCACGGAGGCATTTTCATCTTTTACGCCCACATTTCTAATGTGTCAGCGTAAAAACTCCATATTTTCGTAGCCCTGAGCGTAAAAAGCTCGAGCTACCGAAAATTGGCGTATTTCGTAAAATTTGAATCTTACGTTTGTGGAGGAGACTTCCGGCGTAAAGTGACCAAATTTGTACCATCTTAGCGTAAAGCACAGACTGTCGTTTCCTTGGTCCGTGTGTTTGTGCCAGACTTGTAATGACATATCTTTCTTGCATTATCTTGCAGTTGATCTGGGTGAGTCCCCATTGGCTGAGGTGATGGGCTCCGCTGCCGGGATGCTGCACTCAAACTACCTGGAGGATCTGTCCCATTTGGCATTTCCCATCTCTGGACCCCAGTATCCTGAGGGAAGGGAGCTTCTGATATCGGCCCAGGGTGAGCGAATGCTGTTGAGTATGATCAATGGCGAACCCTTGGTACGTGTAGATGGGGAGAAGTACATAAAGCCGGCTTTCCTTTTTGGGGACATGATTGATAAACAGTCCCAGACGAAGCCCAAGAGGGAGCCTTGGGTTTTCCCTACCGGGGATTTGTTCTTGTACCTGCCGACGATGCCGAGGGATTATCCCATCTCGGCCTTCTTCCATGCGACGCATCCCAGGAAGATGTCATGGAAGCTGACTCCTGATCTTCATGGGAAGCCGGGAAAGATCTTTCATTTGAAAGGCGCTGACCAGGGGTCGTTTGTTAGTCGCCCTTTTGGCGTTGTGACGCTGTTCCGGGGACTGTGCCCGGGTAGTGTCCCGAGTGAAGTTAGCTCGGTGATCCAGCCTGTCCAGCTGTCGACCTTCTGCAACGACTTCATGAGTCGAGGTGGGGTGTATCCCAAGGAGAATCCTCGGTGCAATGGGTGGATCGCCCCAATGAACTCCCGATGGAGATGCCTAGTTGACTGGGCCTTGACGCACTTCCGAAGAGAACTGGAGGGCATTGGACTATATGCCGCTGTGAGTGCGACGAGTGTTGGGTTGCCTCCCAATGTTAATTTGTTTTTTGCGCTGATGGAGCGGTACATTCCGCTCACCGGGACCTTCGCCACTCCACTGGGGGAGTTGGGGTTGGCCCTTCATGAAATGGCAGTTGTCTCGAGACTGCCGATGGGGGATACCCCATATGAAGAGTACGTTCCCACCAGCCGGGAGTTGGGGGATTTGGACCCTCGGGTGGTAGAAGTATATCAGGAGCTGATGTGTCAGTACTTCGCGTGCACCACTTTTTATGACGAGCCCTCTGATTTGGCCCACACCACTAAGTGGATGTCCTACCTTTTCTTCCATCGGGCCAGGGCAGCCAAGTCGGAGAAAGCTTCGGGGGGCAAGAATGAGCCCGTGAACTGCTTGGGCGTCCTCAGTGCCCAGGTCGTCGAGGCTCTAATGGAAGATGCCAAGGCCCCCGATCAGGTTCTCGTTAAGAGGGTTGGAAAGTACCCTGAGGGTACCAAGGCTCATAGTTATTTGAGGCGCTGTCGCAGGCCTTTGTCTAAGGAAGCCCAGCTGGCTGGTTTCCTCTCCATATGGCTGCGGCGAGTGGTAGTGCCTGGCATTACGTCCGCGGATCGCATTCACCAGAACATCCTGTGGCTTGCAGTGCGTCTGGTGTTTGGGGCAAGACTGGGCTTGCTTCCTGCCATGGTGTGCCGTATACAGGCTGGCCTGAGGGCCATGACTGATGGGTTGCTCGTTGATGAAGCTCGGCGGGAGAGTTTCCCTATGGTGGAATTACCATACTTGTACTTGATGGGATGGTTAATTCTCCACAATCCCCGGGTGATGTCTCCCGGTTCCGGTAGCAGCTCAGGGGGTATATTCCTGTTGAATTACAGATATTCCTCCTGGAATGTGAATACAGTCTTAGACTGTCGGCTGGTTCTGAACCTCAGCCATGGCTGGAAGATCCTTTGTACTCCTCCTCCTGTGCATCGCAACCAGTCAGGGCTGTGGCTTGAGGATTCAGGTCGAGAGAAGACCGTTCTTTCTCCGGAGGCGTTTAATTGGTTGGTCTGTATTAGACCTTCCCATCTGCTGTATAGGAGCGAAGACCATTGCTTCTTCGAGCCCTACCTACCTAGTCGGTTTGCCAGGCAGTTTGGGTACGACCAGTTGTATGTGGGCAACGCCGTCACCAGCTTCAGGTCCAGGGGTGGACTCATTGATGGAGCTAGAGGGTGGCGATATTTTATCATGGGTTGTACGGGGGCAATCTTTATCGTGCCAGTCGTTACAACCTCCACGGAGCTGCGCGTCCTTCACTCCTACGCCCAGTTTTATGTGGCGGTTAACACTTTCCACCGTGATTTCGACATGCGTGGGAGCTTCAGGGTGCCTTCTGCCAAGCCTGGGGGAAGGGTCGAAGCCCCTCGGTTTCTTCTGACGAGGATGAGGAATCTGGTACTCCGGATGAGCCTCTGGTGTCGTTGCCGAGGTGTGTAGTGCCTCTGCCAGCGGGGGCTCTGGTAGTCTCTTCTGGGAAGCGACGGGCTTCTGCTCCGAAGGAAGCTTCCCTTCGTAAGAGGAGGAAGAAGACGGTTGCTCGTCCTCTCCGCATTCCTGGTGTTGAGGCTCTCGGGAATGAGCCGGCATCTCCCCGTATCGGGGATGATTCTTTGGCTGGAGGTTCCTCGCCTTTCAGAGGGGGACCTTCTACAGTTCTGGCTGGCGGCGCCGGAGAGTCCTCGCTGGAGGCTGCTGTCGCTGCGGCTGCTCCAAGCATCGGAGCGGGATTGCCCGCGTGGCCCCAACAGATGGAAGAATCTTCCCTGAGGTCAGTAGTGGGCGAAGTTACTTCAGTGTTAGCGAGCGTGCCTAGCGAGACTCCAGCCGACGAACCTCGACCGTGTCTTGGTGAGGGCTTGACGGGACTCTTGGCGGTATCGGTCGGCCCACCTCCTTCTCCAGGTATGACAGTCCGCATCGCGTCATTAAGGCGTGGTTTAGCTACATCGGCTGCAGATGTGTCGTACATGCCGTTGGCTCCGGGTAAATGTCGTTTTTGATGTCTCCTTCTAGGAGGATTATCATTGTGTTTGACATTTTGCTTTCTTGTCCTCTTTTCAGGGGATGACGTCCACGGGGAGTATGGCGTTGAAGCACCTTCCGACTTTGTTCTAGCTCCTGGCGGTGACGTGGAGGCGCCGGATTTCGAGGCAGAAGTGTCCTCGGGGGCTAGCTCGCCCGGAGAGGTTTCGTCGTCTCAAGGGGAGGATGAACCTGTCATCGTGACCTCGCCTGTTGCGAGTATGCCGATGACTTCGATTGTCGCCATCGTACCTTCTTCGGGCGTGCCACCTGTTGAGGCGGCGGTGGTTACCTCGTCTGCAATTGTGGCCGCTCCGGGCGCTCAGTCGGGTTTAGTCCCGTTGATCGAGCAGCATTCCAGCCTCGTCTACACTGTCTTAAAAACGATGATACCGATGGTGTTGGCGAAGAACCTTGACTTAGAGCTCCTGAAGAAGACTTCTCAGCTTTCGATCGAGGTTGTCAGGGGGCTTGGCAATCCTGGAGTGGATGACGCTCTGGAGGCGGTGGTTAATGGTTTAGAGCAACCCATTAACGAATACTTGCAGCGGACTGAGGGCAGCCTTGATGCTGATGTCCAGGCTCAGTACGACCTCATGTCTGAGCGGCTCGCCACAAAGCTTGAAAGCCTAGACAACTCTATCCAGACGCATAAGCTGGAGATGGATAGGAGAAGAGATGTTGTGGAAGAAGCCCTTGCCGTTGAGATGCAGTGTCGATCCGAGCATGAAGGGAATGCGGCGAGGGCCTCCAAGCTGCGGGAAAAACTTGCTCGGGCAGAGGAGTGGGCTTCCCAGTCGTTGGCAGGTTTGGAGGTAGCGACTGGTCGACTGAGCGAAGCGCGACGGGATCTGGACCATGCGGAAGCTGCCCGTACGGGCTGTCTTCGGGCAAGGGCTAATCTGACCCTTAAGCATACCCCAAAGGCACGGCTGGAGCAGGCTCGCGCCGATGCCTTGGCCCTTAAGAATGAGAGGATAGCCGCACTGGAGCGGCAGATTCATGGTCTAATTACTCCGCCATCTTGATGTATCCCTTCCTATATAATTCCGCCTTCTTCTGGAATGAATAACAGCGACTCTTTTCTGACTGTTGTGGACCCGTTATTTCGGAATATAAATGACAGTTTTTTGGCGAGAGTGATATCATAGGTAGTATGATAATTATCGATAAACTTCTCTAGCAGGATATATCTATTCAGAGATCGTACAGACATGATAGGATATGATCTAACTAGTTTCTCTTTTTGGGAGTAGTTTTGTCAGAATTGAGATTTTCGCTATATTCCGCCCGAGCGGGGGGTTAAGCGTAGTATCTTTTCAGGAATTTGCCGTTGATGGGAGCCATTAACAGGTCTCCACTAGGCTGGGCTAACCTGTAGGCGTCGTTTGAGAACGTTGTCTCGATCACATAAGGGCCTTCCCACTTGGGCTGGAATTTGCCTTTACTTCTGTGAGTTAGGATCATCGGCCTTCTCACGGCTAGAACTAGCTCGGCGACCTTGAACACCCTTTCCTTTACTTTATGGTTGAAAGCCCTGGAAATGCGTGCTTGGTAGAGCGCAATGCGCTGTTGAGCTTGGAGGCGTTTCTCGTCTAATCCTTCTAGCTCTTGGAGCCTTAATAGGTCATTCTTTTCTCGAGTTAGTTCATTGGTCACGGCTATTCGGAGCGACGGGATCTGGATTTCAATGGGGAGGACTGCTTCGCTCCCGTAAACCAGCGAGAATGGGGTACAGCCTGTCGGTGTCCGTACTGTCGTGCGGTATGCCCAGAGACATTCGCCCAGCTTTTCGTGCCAATCCCTTTTGTTCGAAGAGACGAACTTCTTTAAGAGTTTGATAATGGTTTTGTTGAAAGCTTTCGCCAAACCATTAGCAGCTGGATAGTACGCTGTAGAGGCAATGTTGTGTATCCGGTTTTTATCGCAAAACCGATGAAACGCTTGGCTGATGAACTGGGGCCCATTGTCGTAGATTATCCTCCGGGGTACCCCGAAGCGATAAATGACGTGATGTTTGATGAAGCTGATCACGTTAGACGCCTTTACCTCAGCGAGAGGGATTGCTTCGACCCATTTGGAAAAGTAATCCGTGATGGCCAGTATGAACTGGTGACCCCTGGAAAAAGACGGGTGAATAGGACCGATGATATCCATACCCCATGCTTCGAAAGGCCAGGATGCGACCGTAGGATGTAGATGTTCCGACGGTTGATGTATGAAGTCTGCATGAACCTGACAGGCTCTGCAATGCCTTGCATACCGTATCGCGTCTGCGATCATAGTAGGCCAGTAATAGTCCATCCTCCTGATGCGGTCTTGTAGCTTAGGCCCGGGTTGATGTGCTCCGCATACGCCGTCGTGAGCTTCACGAATAATCCGCTGTGCCTCGGCGCCAGCGAGACACCTTAACAGCAGTCCGTCGTAGGTCCGGCGATACAGGTATTGCGAAGATGCATCGAAGTAGAAGCGTAACGATCGTCTCTTGACGGATACTGCTTCTTTGGGGTCCTCTGGCAAAATTCCGTATGCCACGAAATCTACGAAGGGACTTGTCCAATCCCTTGTAGGAGGATCGGTGTTTACAGCGTAGCTGCGTTCTAGGTGACAACTGTTCTTCACACAGAATAAATCTCTGTTAAGAAGGATTACCGAATCCTGCCTTCTTACGGGAGTGGCTAGATCCGCAGCTAGACTGGCTAGGGCATCAGCTTCCAGATTCTGGGATCGAGGTACATGCTCTAGGAAGAACTCCTTGAATGTCATGGCTATCTCGACCGTTGCTTGGTGATAGGGGATGAGGTCTGGATTCCGGACTTCGTATATCCCCCTGACTTGGTTGACGATGAGCAGAGAATCATCGAAAGCTTCCAGGGATTCCACCCCCAGCTCTTTAGCGACTTGGAGCCCGATTAGCAGGGCGTTGTATTCTGCCACATTGTTGGAGCAGGGCTCGCTAAAAGAATATGCTCGATAGATGACGAGCTGATCTGGAGTAACTAGGACGACTCCTACTCCTGAAACGACGTTTCTCTTAGGGCCGACTCTGGAGGCGCCATCGAAGAATAGTTGCCATACGTCACTTTCTCTTACGAAATTATATTCCGCAACTTCATCGGGGATGTCTTCGTATAGTTTGGAGGTCTCCGGGATTGGACGAGCTGCTATGAAGTCGGCCAGTGCTTGGCCTTTGATGGACTTCTGTGGGACGTAGACCATGTCATATGGCGTCAGCAGCATCGCCCAAGTTGCGAGTCGGGAGTTAAGGGCACTTGGCTTGCTCATCAGTACTCGGAGAGGGTTGATCCTGGAGATGATATGGATAGTCTGGCCGGTGACATAGTATCGCGTCTTCTGGACAGCGAACATCAGAGCCAAGCATTCCTTCTCCACTGGGTTGTACCGGTGTTCGGCCCCGACCATCATCCTGCTGAGGTAGTAGATAGCCTGTTCATGACCCGCATCGTTCTTTTGTGCAAGGAGAGCTCCTAGTGAATGATCCATTGCGCGAACGTACAGCAAGAAGGGTTTTTCCATGACGGGAGGCACCAGAACTGGTGGACTGGTTAGGTAGCGCTTGATATCCCCAAACGCTTGCTGACAGGTTTCGTCCCATATGAAGGACACACCTTTCTTCATGAGGTGAGAGAAGGGCTGACATCTCCCCGAGAGGTTGGATATGAATTGCCGGATGTAAGCCAGACGTCCTTGGAACCGACGTACCCGGTGTAATAGAGGGGCCTGTCATGTCTATTATGTTTTAATAGCATGTCGTCTTGAGTGAAAGTGATATTTGGGACCACCTCCATCACGCTGTGGCATTGAGGACATGCCACTGGTACCTCGTCGGGGTACTTGAGCTGGGTCAAGTATACTTCCGCCTGCATCAGTGCTTCACTCAGGGCTAGACGAGTGTCTGGGGAGAGCCTGAGTAGCTCGAAGATGGACAACCTGGCTGGCGTATTGGCCAGTTGGGCCAGGATGTCAAATTTGTAAGGCTTCTCTAAACCTTTGCTAGGAATATTTTTCACAGGTTTGTCGAAGCGTACTTCTTTCTGCTTTCCCTTTTCCGCCGGAGTAGGTTTTGCAGAGCTGATGCTTGGCACGACGGGACCTTGCTCTAACGGTTTGGTAGGTGGAGCGTCAGCCGGCGCACCTTCCTGATTTGCTCCGTCATTGTCGAGGTAGGCCCTCCCTGAACGGGTTGCGACAAGTACCTCGTCTTCGTCTGATGTAGAAGAAGTCGTGACCATGTAGCATAATCTGTATTTAGGATTCTTCTTGGGGGTAGCCCTGGTTGCCTTGGTCTCTTCCTCGAGATCTGACACCAAATCTCGGTGAACCCTCATAATCTCGCCCCGTCGGGTAGTTACGGGCACCAGGTTGTGATCTTGACCCCTAGCAGGGGAAAGGTTAATGATGCTCATCGTTGCCCGGGAGATAGGTGTAACACCATTAGGGACCTTTTGGGGAGGCAGATTGCCAAACTGCAGAGAGATCATGTTGGCCGTGATCGTTTTCTCGGTGTTGTGCAGAGTGATAGCCTTAGCATCGATCAACCCCTGGATCTTCCTTTTTAGTACATAGCACTCCTTTGTCGGGTGGTGTACGTATCTGTGGAAGACGCAGTATTTTGGGTCGTCAGTATTGCCGACCTCCTGGGGCCGCCTTAGTTCTGGGAGGGTGATCTTGCCACTTTTGATGAGACATTCGAAGATACTTGGGATATCGTCGTCGTCGAAAGAGTAGACTTCGACGGGCCTAGGAGCCCCAGGTTTTGCTTGGGTGGTCGCCGCAATCTTTGGCCTGGCCGTATTGATTGCCAGGGCTTCCTTCCCTTTGGGACCACGATGATGGTCGCTGCCAGGGGATGACCTCTTGCCTTTGTCAGAGGCGGAGATCATGATGCCATTGTCGCGCGCCTTGCGACTGTTGTCTTCGGCGGCTACCGCCGAGATGATGAACGAGGGCCAATCATGGAACTGATACGGTCCTGTGAACACTGAGACCACGGGAAGGAGGTTCTTCCTGCAAATGTCCACCAATGCTGAGTCTAGAACTCTTGGAGGCATCTGTAAGGTGGCCTGACGAAAGCGTTCGATGAAGATGCGAACGTCTTCCTTTTCCTTCTGCTTGACTTCGATGAGAGAGGACATAGACATGTCTATTCTTCCCTCGTAGAATCGTGTGAAGAATAGAGCTTTGAGATCCTCGAAGGAAGTAATGCAGTTGTCCGCCAGGCTACGGTACCACTGATAGGCTACTCCTGAGAGGCAGCCTTTGAACACCCGGGTGAGGAGGGCATCGTTCCCTTGTAACAGAACCGTCATCATACTAAAATAGTTCATGTATTTGCTTGGTGATGTTTTTCCCTCGAACAGAGCCATCGCCTGAGGTTTGTATTTTGGAGGGAAAGGGACCTCTTCCCAGATAGCTGGGTAGGGCTGGTTGATTCCCAGTTTCTTGAGCTGATCTTTGTGCTTCAAGGCGTCGAACTGGACTTTCAACTCTCGCACTGCCTGCATCGGATCCTCAGTCGGAAGTGGGGCTACGGAGTGGGGCGGAGGTAGTTGCATTGTAGCTCCGGCGGGAGGTAGAGAGTTCTCCAGGTGAGGAAGCGGAGGAACTGTCGACTCTTGATCCAGTGTAGGCTCTTGGCTTGGGTTGGATGGTGGTAGGTCCACCCCTACACGTATCTGAGTCAGCGGGACCGACGCTTGAGCCATGGCAGTTGCGCGCTGAGTTAGCATCATCTGGTGCATGTTCTCCATTACGGATTGCATTTGTTTCAGAGATGTCTCCAGTATAGTGATGCGTTGTTCCACATTCCTTGATGGCGAAGCTTCTTCGCGCTCATCTTCAACGGCGTAAGCTCCCATTTCCCTGGGGGTCATTGAGGGATTAGTATAGGTCGTTACAGAAGTTGACTCGATACTTTCTGCCTCTGATTCGGGAATTTGGCGACCCCCGGTATCGGAATCAGAAGATGACGACACTGGTTGTTGTGACCTTGCGCGAGTGTTTTGGAACACCCCGGCTTCAACGTCTCTGAAGGGCTTAGTAGACCTCCTTCGGCTCGGAAGCCTAGGCGGATGACGCCTCGAGCTTGACTCCTCTCCAAGCACGTGTGAAGCCATGTTTACAGACGCATGCACGGGTTCCTCTTCCTGGAAAGACAGCGAGTAGCCCAATCGGTCGAAAGCTGACCATTTTGCTTTGGAGCAGCAGCAATTAATTACGACTTGATGATTATTACAATAGTGTCCGCTAGGAGGAGGCGTAATAGGCATGTTGGAAGGTCTCCTTTCCTTACGTCTTCGAATCAGATATTTGCGCAGGTCAGGAGGGTTTCTTTCCGCCGTCCGAGTTTGTTTTACGCTGAAGGACTGTGCTCGGCGTAATCTGGGGCCTCGCCCAGTCTGGCGTAAGGCTGGAGAGGCCCTCAGTCGGCCATTGGCTTCCCGCGTAATCCGGAGGGTGGGCAGATTATTCTCTTGCCGGCGTGCAGGCCGAGTAGTCGAGTATTCGCCTGCTTGCTCCCTCTTGCGGAGATCACAGCGCTCATCTGGTTCATTGTAGAGGTCAGATGTCGTCTTGCGCGTGGAGCGTGATCTGTACTTCTGATTTGGCGTTGAGGCACCATCAGAGGTTTTGTCTGTACCGCGCGTAGCGGGAGACTGATTTCTGCGCGTGTAGCGCAGTGGATACTCCTGGGGTTAGCGCTGAGGCTTTGCCAGAAGTTTTGTCTTTGCCGCGCGTAGCGGGAGACAGATTTCTGCGCGTGTAGCGCAGTGGATACTCCTGGGTTAGCGCTGAGGCTTTGCCAGAAGTTTTGTCTTTGCCGCGCGTAGCGGGAGACAGATTTTTGCGCGTGTAGCGCAGTGGATACTCCTGGGTTAGCACTGAGGCTTTGCCAGAAGTTTTGTCTTTGCCGCGCGTAGCGGGAGACTGAATTTTACGTACGAGGCACGGAGGGAGCGATGCTACCACCTCATTGGTCGGAGAGATCGGAGAGATCGGAGAGTCCACAGGAACAGGGGAGGATGTCTTGGGCATCCAGACTTTGCGTAGCTTCCTGTTGTCTTGGACGGAGAGAGAGTGAGAGCTACCCCCAGTCCGAAGCATGTCTTCGTAGGCTGACTGGTCGAAATGAACGACCAGTGTCTTCTTCACGGTTCCTACAGATACCGCATCGTGTTGAGCAATTACTTCCTCGTTAGAAGAGAAAGATGTCCCCAGCAGAGTCGCCATCTTGTTTGCGTCGTTTATTTTCTAAACGGGAAAAAAGAAGAAAGGGAATGAGGGAGTGTTCCAAACGACGGGGTTTATAAGAGGCCCGCGCCCTTTCTGCTTACAAACAAACTTGTACAAATTTGATCATATGCTAGGATATGGGAGTACAATTTATTTAATCTGGGTAAAAATTGCTATAGGTGTCTGATCTGCGGTCGATCACTTTAGCCCTTGGACTACACGATGTTGAAGAAGTGCCGTGGAAGACAGGATGCAGCTTCGGAGGTTGCAAAGGAGGGTGGATGCGCGATGCTGAAGGTCCTCGCTCCCTATTCCTTGCCTGAGCTCTGTATTCTTCTCTCTCTCTCTATCTCTCCTTTTTGATCTCCGGTTCGATAACCTTGTTCGATCCTTCTTTCAAAGTTTCGACCTTTTCCTTTTAGTTGGAAGTTTTTTCGACCTTGTTCCCCATTGATAGGGGTCTCTATTTATAGAGTTTTGGTGACAGTGACCACTCTGCTGGTGTAGCAACCGAGGAGTGGACAGTAGAGCACCCTTTTACACAACGGTTAAAGTAACCAATGCCTGCGTAATAATGACCTTTTTGAGTGAGCAAGTGACGCGCGTCCAACTAAGGGGACGAAACGCGTATATCTGATGCGAAGATCACGGCGTAGAAGCCACGTAGGTAGGTATCCCTTGTGTAGAAGAGGTTGGCGTAAGAGCCAAATGACTGTCACCTTGGCGTAGAAGCCAAATAGGCATAGAAGCCGATCAGGCGTAGAAGCCGAATAGGCGTAGGAGCCGAACAGGCATAGAAGCCGAGAGAGCATAGAAGCTGAGGAGGCATAGAAGCCGAGAGAGCATAGAAGCTGAACGGGCGTAGGAGCCGAGAGAGCATAGAAGCTGAACGGGCGTAGGAGCCACTGCGTAATGTGCTGAGTGCTGATGTGGACGTCTTTAGCCGGAGTCATGGCTTTTGGAGATATAATCAAATCTTTGACAGAGATTTGCCATCATCCTGTGCATTAAATGCGGAGACGTACTTTGAGGGGAAACTGTCACCGCTCTGTGCGCTTTGACGGAGGGACGTGCCTTGAGGGGAAACTGTCACCGCTCAGTGCGCTATGACGGAGGGACGTGCCTTGAGGGGACACTGTCACCGCTCTGTGTGCTTTGGCGGAGAGACGTGCCTCGAGCCCTGTACGAAGCGCAGCTTTTGACGTGGCAGGCGGTTTGTCTTCTGCGGAGCGTAAAACAGCCCATGTTTGCCTGTGTAAAACAAGGCAGCGTGTTCCCTTTGCACGCGAAGAGAGCGGTTTATGCCGGAGGATTTTAGTAAGCGCCGGTTTGGTGATATTTTAACCAAATCCTCTGCATTAAATGCAGAAATCCGCCACCATACTGTGGAGCGCGTCCCGAGGGGTCTGCCACCGTTTCCAGCCGTCGTCTGGGTAGCCGTGCAGCACTTTTTGTCAGGAGTCAGAGGCCGGGTTCACTGCGTGACTGGACAGTTTCTTTTCGGGAATACGAAGCGTTCCTCGTACGCTTTAATGCTGCTTTGAGAGCGGCTGGGTTTTACGCCATGGAGGCGATGAAGAACCCTGTTTTCTACGCTGGTTTGGCTCTGAAGGCCTCTGTTTGCGCTGCTCTGCATCGATGCCGCGTAGATCTTTCCAGCGTATTTTTTATGCTTCTACAAACACCTTAGCACCACTCAACTGATCAAACAGATCATCAATCCGTGGCAAAGGATATTTATTCTTGATAGTGAGATTATTCAAAGCCCTGTAATTAATGCACATGCGCACCGATCCATCCTTCTTCGGTACAAACAATACCGGGGCTCCCCATGGTGAAGAACTCGATCTGATAAACCCCTTATCCTGTAATTCGTCCACCTGCTTCTTCAACTCGACCAGCTCGCTGTTGTTTACTCTATAGACATGCTGCAAAATTGGTTCTGCACCTGGCACCAAGTCTATAGAAAATTCAATATCTCGATCTGGCGATAATCCTAGCAATTCCTCAGGAAACACATCCAAGAATTCTGCTATCAACGGATGCGACAACTCCTTGTCTTCCACCATAGCTCCACAAATAATGCCTTCCCCCTGCTCCGCAGTTCCTCTAGCAAACTCGAACTCTGGCTCTCCTGGCGGACCAAACAAAACTCTACCTCCTCTACAATCTATGCTAGCATGGTGCCTACTCAACCAATCCATCCCGAGTACAATATCGTAGCTCAGAAGTGGAATTACAAGTAGACACGCACTCAACTCCCGGCCTTCCAAAGTAACTCTCCGATCCTTGCAAATATTATTAACCAGGATAATACCTCCCCCGGTCATGATCTTGCAAGTCCTAAGCAAAGACTCAGCCACCAAACCATGTTTCAGAGCAAAAGAAACAGATACAAAACTATGGGAAGCACCACTATCAAACAAAGCTAAAGCTGGAATGGAATCAAGAAGAATAGAACCTGCGATGACATCTCCGGTGGGTTCCTCCTCTTCGACGGTCATAGCAAACGCTCGTCCCTGTCGAGCACCTCCCTGCTGTTGATGTTGGACAAAATGCTGCTGCTGTTGTGTCGGAAGCGGTCCCCTCGGCTGTGCTGCAGGTGGTCTCGTCTGTGTCCTCAGAGCTGGAGCTGCTTCCTGAACTGCACGACGAGGACACTCCCTCGATTGATGCCCTTCAGTACCACAATACAAATAAACTCCTAGCCTCCTCCTGCAAACTTCCCCGATGTGGCCGGGCTTCTTGCAGAAATTGCATGGAGCTTGCTGTAACTGTCACTGTTGCTGAGGTGCCTGGTGAAAAGGCGCTCTAGCTGGAGTCTGGTTCTGCTGTGGCTGTTGGAAAGGTCTGGACTGGAAATGAGGACATTTGGCAGATACTGCACTACCGTTGGCCCCCAGAAAAGAATCACGGTCTCTCTTGGTCTTCAAATCCAGATCTCGCTCAACCTTGCGTGCCTCCGTAAGTATCTCCGAGTATGTCTCATAAAAAGATGGAATGAGAATCTTCACCTCCCAGTTTAGACCCTATCGGAAACGAATAACTCGAACCTCCGGCTCCCTCACCAAGTACTCTGCAAATTGGCTCAACCTACCGAACTTTGTAGCGTATTCCTCCACAGACATGCTCCCCTGAATGAGACTCTCAAATTGTCTCCCCAAGTCAAGCCTGTCTATCCGGGCAAAAAACTTCTTCTTGAAAAGGTCCTTGAATACCTCCCAAGATTGTCCTACGTCAACCAGTACTGGCTCATTCCTGAACCAAGTGCGAGCGACGTCGAACAGTTGAAGTCCTACCGCCTCAACCTTTAGATCTTCAGAAAGACTGGACACCCTCATAAGACGCTCAATATCCTCGAGTCAATCATCAGCATAGACGATGCCCTCCGTCCCTTTGAAAACCCTAGGCTCCAGTTTCTTGAAGTCCTGAATATTGCCTGGCCGAAGCTGAGCAACTTGAGAAACAACCTGCTGCTGGATCGGAACTCCTCTCTCAACTACAGCCCGAGCAAGCTGATGAGCACTCTCGATGCCCTGCCGTAGAACGTCGGTCTGCCTCTGATGTGCCTCTGACTGAGCCCTCTGTGCCTTGAGCATCTCACAAAATAGTGTAAACATCTGTGACGCCTCTGCTGGCACAGGAGGTGGAGGTGGAAGCCCCTCAGAACAGCTGGCACAGTCCTCTGAGTAGGTGGTGGACCTCCGAAAGCAGCTGATACTCCAATCACCGGAGAAGTGACTGGTGCAGGCCCTCGGGACGTCGCAGACCTCTCGGAAGCTGCTCTCTCCTGCTGTGATCTAGTCTTAGGCGTCATCCTGAGACAAAGCGAAAGAAAGAATCAATATGGCACAAGATGTAAGACATCAAGGGAAGGACAGTTTAAGGGATCAAGTATCAATGTCAAAGGAGAATAGTTGAATCAAAAGAATTTTCCTAGATGTGATTGAGTATCTCAGCCTATTTCCTATATCCTATTGCAGGCTCGCAGTAGTACAACTAAGTTGTCGCACTACTACGACATCACATACTTGTGAAGCTTGACCTGCATGGGCCACCACCAAAAACGTGTCACGACCCGCACCCGGTGTAAGGGTACTAGTCGGAAACAACGCCCAGCCTACGCCGCAGAATCGGCGGTAGAACGCTGTCTAGATAATCTATCTAATATAATGAACCACCAATAATAATAGTATACTCAATCACAGAACTAAGATAGAATGAGCACGAATCAGATAAAGAATAGAATAGTCACAATACAACTCATGAGTCTAAAATAATACATCAATGAGTCTGAAGAGTAATAAAATAAGCTGGAGACAAATCCAGTACAAAAGAATATACTACTAGGCTACAACTCCAGAGTCAACTGTCTTAGTTGGGATAAGTCTCTCTTGAGCCAGAGTCTCAGAATCTAAACCCACAACATCTTGGGGTCCATAAAAGGTAGGGTACCACTCCTCAGTATCATCTGGAAAAATATATCCAGTCAGGAAAGGAGCAGAGTACATCTCTAATAGCAGTTCTAATCCATGATAAAAACTATGTAACAGTAAATAGCTGTGGATAAACAAGATGCACAAATAGATACAAGAGATATATAGACAATAAGGAAATACTGGAAAAAAATACAATAATGAGCAATATGCCAATGGAACAATAATACTAATGACTAAGTGTGTGAGTACTAGCTTAATATGTGATCGGCTTGGGCAAGATGCAATGCGGCCTGGCTAATCATACATGCGGTGTATGATCAACACTATTCAATTACCAGTACTTTATTCAATAGGGATTTGATCACATATCTATACTAATACTCCCCACCCCCGACTGGTATAATAGATCCAACCACGGTATGCTATGGCACTAGATTCTCCAAGAAGAGAGCGACTCCTCCCGAAAATCGGTGTCTGTACATGTACAAGATAACCAATGAAACAATACTTGCACCATATAAACCATATACCAAGGAATAACATCTCATGACGAGATCCGGATATACCAATCCGTGTAACCATAGTGTCAAGAGAAACATGTATATCTACACTAGATACAACGAACATAGAGGATATCATAAATGAGAAACTATCAGAGAATGTACTCGCCTGAAGTCCAAAGAACAGTCTCACAGATGTCTGACTCGGTACCTCGAAGACCTAGATATGGAATACCACATTAATACAAGGTCCCGGAAAGAGAACAAGTAAAACTAGTCAACTTCTAGGTCAATAAATCAATTCTAAGTTAAAAGTCAACTATGGTCAACTCTAAAGTCAAACATGGTCAAACCAAGGTCAATCTCACAAGACATCTATATAAATAATATAGAAATAATAAATACAACAATTAGGAATCAAGGTTTGATCCTAATTGGTACCCACACAAAGTATACTAATAATACAATATAATATACACTCTAATATAATGTATATACAAACCAATATTTATACAAATAAAATAATATATCACTACTAGTATTATACTACACAAAAGCACATATATATATACATATATATATACAATTATAATATATAAAATATAATTTAAATATGCCAATTTGTCACTGAAACAGTGAGCTGAAATACAAATATATAAAATAGACTTATAGTGACAGTCTGACTGTCACAGAAAAGCCGAATAATAAACCACTGTTGCCTCGGATTTGCTGACAGTTAAAACTGTCGCAGAATCTGTCGTGAAACCCGCTGCTGAAAACCCGCCCACTGTATTTAATGACAGAATTGTCATTAAATACCCAAAGCTACAGCGGCTGCTGTAACCGAACTATATAATGACAGTTTTCAACTGTCATTAAACCTACTGTCACCAAATAGTAAAATATATATATATATATATATATATATATATAATATATATATATAAACATATAAATCAATATATATATATATATATATATATATATATATATATATATATATATATATATATATATATATAACAATTTAATAACTATATACTTATATATATATACACATAAACTTACACACTTAAATACCAATATTTACAAAACACATGCACATATTAATGTACGTATTTTACATGGCTAGAAGCACACATAAAAATACATTCATTAATATACAAATAATTATATAATAATTATAAATAATATAATTACATATTTAAACACATAAATATATTTTATAAAATATTTATGTATAATTTATTTTATTAACATAAGTATATATATAATTGCATGCAAGAAAGCTACATATATATATTTATACATCACATTAGAACACATAAAAATATATAGATTTATGCTACAATAAATACCATAATAAATACACTAAAATAATATCTATATATATTTACTAATTATAAATGAAGAATTTAAAGCATAAATAATTAGATCTACACATAAACACACCAAATTGCAAAGTTTCACACCGTATCCCACTAGATCTAGGATACGCATGCGACACGAGTCCAATACACAACCAAATGCACCCCGAAGGATACAAACAAGTCACAAATAATATTTATGAATAAATCAAAGTGTCAAAAGTAGATCTATGTGTCCGTGTCAAAAATACGACATGCACAAAGTCTCGTGTCGGAGGAAAAACCCCAAAGTGACACGTATCACCAAATAGTTGGGATACGAACCACATGTACCCAAATATGGACACGACACAAGCCCCAAACACATAAGCACATGCCCAATTGATCTATAGGATCAATTGACACACACAACAAAATGTAAATTTGGAATTCCAACAAAATTGACACAAAAAGCGCCATAACTTTCTCCATGGGTCTCCTATGAACACAAAACAAAGTCCTATGGGTAGTACATACATATAGGTTGATTTTACATGATTAAATCTCAGATTTAGAAGCTATTTTAAGGGGAAAAACTAAATTATACCTATTGGGAGATGGATTCCCAATGAAACCTCCAATTGAGATAAAGTTGCTTCCAAATTGTAGATCCTTGCTCCTCTTTCTAGATCCTTGCTTCCTCCTTCTAGATCCTTGCTTCTCAACTTTCTAATGGTGAATTGGGAAGAATTTGGAACGAATTTGGTGGAGAATTGGAATGGGAATGGAGGGAATTTGGGAGTGGGAAATTCTAGATCTAGATTTGGAAATGAGAATGAGAGAAGAGAGAAATTCTCCCCCCCCTCTAATATAGGCCGGCCATGCCCCTTTCCCCAAGCAATTGTAAAATGTCCAATGTACCCCTTGGGGCCTCTCATGAAGAAATAATTAAGGAAGGAAGCTTCTAGTCTAATCATTTAATTAATTTAATCCATCTCCTTAACCATGGGCTTTCTAAATGGGCCAAATCTAACTATTTAATTCATGTTGGTCCATGGGTCCAAACTAAACTAGTTGGGTCCACTAAAATAAGTCTAAAATAATTAAATAATATCTAACAACAATTAAATAATACAACAAAAATTATTTACCATGCACAATATTTAATTAAATAGGAAAAGACTAAAATACCCCTTTTCCTAAAATATGGTAGTGACACCACCCGAAGTCACAAACATCTTTTAGACGTGCCAGACTACCCCTCTTACCATTGTGCAACCTTAGATACTCGTTATTGTGTCTCGTTCTAGCTACGCAATATTTCTTAGAGAACACCTTACATTTATTAAATTAATTAAATTCGAGGCCATTTTCACTTAAACAAACCTAACCAAGCCCACATGCACTCTGCTACGTGGACCAGCCCCACCCCAACAAGGCCGGACAGGCCCAAGTCCCAAGAGCAACCCACAAATCCCCATATATAAATACACATATTTCTCCCATGAGAAATCCTAGATCACCAACACCTACTCATTCTCTAGCCGACTAACCAAACCCTAGCCTCCCCTCCTCCGACTTCACAAACCCGACCGCCGCCGCATCTTGCCTGACCTCGGACCCTCCCCCTCAGGCCGCCTGCAACCATCACCATCATCGACCCCCCATCCGACCCGACTGTCCCGGCCACCCACTCCAGCCCCGACCCCGGCTGCCAGGAGGAGCGCCGCCTTTTCCCGCGACCCGACGGCCACCCCTGTGCTGCCTCGACCCGACAACCGCCGCCGCCGAGTACTGCTGCTGCTGCGGCTACTGCAGCGCTATACTGCCGCTGCCGCTGCTGCTCACCGCCGTCGATGCCGGAGCTCCCCTCGCCGGAGAACGTCCAGAGTTTGAGCACAGGCCAACGATCAACCTCGAATAGGTAAACCTCGTGGATCTTTTCTCCATGGTAACATGCATGGTTGTATCATCGTGTCATCGAGTTGTGTCGCGCGTCATACGTGGACACAAAATCAATTATGTGGAACCCTAGATATGAGTATGTATGCTAAATTGGATTTAAAACAAAAATTAATAGATGATAATTACCCTAATAGTCGGACTTGTTATAAGCACTTATAATTCACCAGAAATATGGGCATTTACCTAGTGCAATTAACATGGAAATAAATGGCGTGTAATTCAACAAGGCGTAATGTAGTTTCGTAAACCGATAACGTAGAATTATTGTCTCAAGAAGTACGTTAACCGAGGACAGAATGCGTGTACACCCTAGTTACGTGCACACGTGACGCTGTATTCGATCAGCCATGATCTTGCGACAGTACCTAGGAGCAGCGTCGTAAATTATGTACTCATTTGCGTTCGTGTCTGATGTAGAATTTCTATATTATATTGTATGTTTAGGGTCATTGGATCAGCCAGGAGACACTGCAAGAGTAGGCTATTGGCATTCACATCTTGAGGACTCAGGCAAGATACCTTGCCATATTTATTGTCTAATTTAAATTATACATAAGTTGTATTGTATTCTTGTTGCTTTCTTTTTATACAACTGTACGCGTCCGAGATTGACTCGGGTGCTATCGACGGATACGTCGATGATTAGTATACTTGACCTAGTTCGTAGTGACTCACCCCATTGGAGGATACTCTGATATCTTCCGAGACCTGACACTTCTACATATTCGTGGTGACAATTTCATGTGGGGATACGGGTTCGCGTGCTCGACTAGCTATCGGCGCGTGTGACATGCATCACGGTTAGTAAGTAATTCAGGATTATTTTAGTGTAGAGACTTGGCATTTAGATACGGAGTATGCACGTCGAGTATTCGACTTGGATATATACATTGGGCGGGGAGGACGACTAGTAGGCATATGGGACACCCCACTCCTTTACACTGACACCGCACTCGACGGAGTGATACGGACGTATATATATATTACTGATACCACATTCTGCAGAGTGTTGGACGTTACTTGGTGATATTACAGATACCACACTCTATAGAATGTTGGACATTATTGTATTCCTGTGCCCGTGTTATAGGGGGCATGTGTGGCATATACTAGCCGGTTGTCACGACTGGTGAATTACGTCAGCATATGTCTAGCCTATACTTTCCTATATCCTCACAGTTGTCCTCACATTGCATTCACTTAGATGGTAGCACACCCCTTCATTGTATTTATTTTATTCAATATTTATATATGGCATGCTTCTATGTATCTTGTTACGTCCCTCTGAGGACCGGGTACCTTTCCATATTTGGATGAGGTATATTACCCCACAATGTACGGCCCAGGACAGGAGACGAGGTTCGCTACCGCAGAGGAGCTAGAGGTTCTACCTTCAGAGTTTCCGTGATCACTTAGTAGGCCTTCCGCCTAGGATTGGGAAGATCATTATCTAGTTAGCCAATGACCTAGTCATTACTCTTTTATCTATCATTTCAGTACTTTTATTCCGTCATAGTAGTAGGTTTGTTCCCACCAGACATTATTGGTTGTACTATGATATCTTGAGACTGGTGTTTATCTTCAGCAGTTTATTTAGTACTTCTTGTTGTTTATATTGTGGATGAGATTAGTCTACCTGTTGTTGACTGATATTAGATATGTTAGTATTTTAGGACAGCGTAGCACTCTTTGTTAGGATCCATTAAATTGGGATATCCTCGGAGATGTGACAGCTGGCTATTGTCATGTAGCCTAGTTCCGTGTGTTTTGGGACTGGGGCGTGACATGGTTTTAGTGGTGGCCCATGCAGGTCGACTTTATCGCTTGTTGTATGATAACATGCCCAGCGAACCATCCACTCTGAGTACATTTTTGAGCTTCCTTCGTGTTACTTCTAATTATCTGCATCATGTTTGTTTGCTTTCGTCCTCTTTTTAATGAGTCATATCTCTTGCAATAGGATAGAAATTACTAGGTCTCATCCACTCTGAGTACATTTTTGAGCTTCCTTCGTGTTACTTCTAAATATCTGCATCATGTTTGTTTGCTTCCGTCCTCTTTTTAATGAGTCATATCTCTTGCAGCAAGATGAACTTGCGCAGTGGACGAGGGGCACCCAGTGCCGCGGTGCTAGACAACACCACCCGAAGAGAGGAGGAACCCCAAGGACAACCCCTACTACATACCCTGCTGATACATTGGCATGAGACTTCTCAGGACGATCCTACACCGCAGCCCAAGGGACAGACTTCCCAGACGATTCCCATGCAGCATTTTGAGGGACAGACCTCAGGAGCCACACCGATGCCGCAAACTGAGAGGCCGACATATGAAGAGACACCTACGCACAGCCAGAGGTTCCATTACCACCACCTCCACCCTACACACCCAGATGCCACAGCTAGATGGACAGCCACAGATGCTTCAGTTCTTTCAGACCATGATGCAAGCACAGTGGCATCAGACAGAGACATTGAGACAGAGTTTGGTGGCAGTACTAGAGAGGACACCTGTCCCAGCACCCGTACCAGCACCCGTACCAGCACCTCCACCAGCCCAGATAGGTGGCACTGTTAGATGGTTCCGACAGATAGGACCAGATACTTTCTTAGGCAATGAGACTGCAGAACAGATCTCTGATTGGGTTGCCAACACGGAGATGCTATTAGAGGCTTCATAACTGTATCCAGACCTTTGGATGACCGCAGTGAGGGCCCAACTAAAAGGCAACGCCCATCACTGGTGGGATTCCATAGAGCGCAGTGTAGGCAAGAACCAGACTTGAGAACAGTTCTTAGAGTACTTTAATGCGAAGTATTTCCCAGCTACAGTCAGAAATGCCCTGTACTCCCAGTTCCTACATCTAGAGCAGGGAAATATGACTATTGACGCCTATGATGCAGAATTCAGCCGTCTTAGCATATTTGGTGCCGTCCTGATACCCAATGATCTCGAGAAAGCCCAGAGATTTCATCACGGCCTAAATTTCTAGCTACAGAGGTATACCACCACACAGGCGAGGATTTCTTATAAAGAGGTTCTTGCGGAGGCAAGAATCCATGAGGCCATCGTTAGAGAAGCTAGACGTTCCAGCACGACTACACCAGCCAAAGCCCAGCCGGAGCAGGAGGACCGATCTGACGTCCCGGAGCACAGACACAGCATAGGGCAGCACCATACCAGCCGAAGAAGCTCCCGACCTGTCACCATTGTGGCAAGAAGGGATACGTCATTAAAGATTGTCGAAAGAAGTTAGGATTGTGCATGATATGTGGAGCAAGTCAGCACCTTGTCAGAGATTACCTGCAGCACAGAGAGGCAGCACTACAGATAGGGCAGAGGCCAGCAGCACTAGTCCCGAGGATACTACCCCCACCAGGAGGCCAACGCCCACCAGCACCCAGAGGATTTCAGAGGGGACCACCCTTGGCCCCACAGAAGGTACAGTTCAACCGGAACCGACAGCAGACAGGAGGACAGAGGCACGAATAGGCCTTTGCACTAGCAGCTACAGAAGAGGAAACAAAAGGGAAAGCTATCACAGGTACTATTTTAGTTACATCATTACCTGCAACTGCATTGTTTGATTCTGGTGCTACGCTATCATTTATCTCTAGTAGATTTGTAGTAATGCATAGAGTAGAGACTTCCCCCTTACCTAAGAGTTGGAAGATTCTTACCGGAGGAGGTATCGTGCCGGTTACCAGCACTATCAGAACGTGCTCGGTAGTTGTATGTGGTAGAGAGATGAGAGCGTGATTCTTGGTATTGCCTATGCCGTACTTTGATGTTGTGCTAGGCATGGACTGGTTAAGCCAGTATAATGCCGTACTGAATTGCCGGAAGGGTAGCGTCACTTTTAGATCACCAGATTAGCCGGAGTTCGAGTACATGTGAGGGACCATCGAGCAAGGAATAAGACAGATAGCTAGAACTTGCATGGCTATCGAAATGGTACCCCCACATATAGTTGCTGAATTCGAGGATGTCTTTTCGGAAGAATTGCCACGCTTACTGCCAGATAGGGATATGGAGTTCACCATTAAGCTAGTACCCGGAGCAATGCCTGTATCTTCTAATGTATACCGATTGGCGAAGAAGGAGCTAGATAAACTGAAGCTACAATTAGAGGAGTTGCAGAACAAGGGATTTATCCATCCTAGTGCATCACCCTGGGGTTTGTACCTAAGAAGGATGGAACGGTACACATATGCATTGATTACAGAGCCTTAATGCTTTGACTATCAAGAACAAGTACCCCCTGCCGCGAATTAATGATTTATTCGACCAGTTGACAGGAGCAGTGGTGTTCACAAAGATTGACCTGAGATCAGGTTATCATCAAGTGAAGGTACGAAGAGAAGACATTCAAAAGACAGCATTCATGACTCGTTATGGTCACTACGAGTTCTTAGTGATGCCTTTTGGACTGACGAATGCACCTGTTGTATTTATGAACCTGATGAACAGAGTATTCCACCAATACTTAGACTAGTTCGTGGTAGTCTTCATCGACGATATCTTAGTGTATTCGAAGAGCCACGAGGAGCACGAAGAGCACTTAAGACTAGTGTTAGAGACGCTGAGGAGAGAGAGACTTTATGCTAAGCTGAGCAAGTGCGAGTTTCTCCTAGATCGTGTCGCTTTTCTTGGACACATCATTTCAGGAGATGGTATTTTAGCAGAACCGGCAAAGATTTTATCAGTAGAGACATGGCCAACCCCTACCAATGTCTCAGAAGTGAGGAGTTTCCTAGGACTTGCCGAATATTACCGGAGGTTCGTAGAGAACTTCGCGAAGATCGCAGAACCGATGACCCGCTTGACCCGTAAGGAGCAGGAGTTCACCTGGACAGAGGAGTGTCAGACAGCGTTCGATGAGCTGAAGAAGCGTTTGACTATGGCACCTATCTTGACCATACCATCTGGAACCGGAGGATTCGTGATCTATAGCGATGTATTCGGGAAAGGATTAGGATGTGTCTTAATGTAGCATGGAAAGGTTGTGGCCTATGCCTCTAGGCAGTTAAGGACCTATGAAAAGAACTATCCCACCCACAACTTGGAACTTGCAACAGTGATCTTTGCTTTGAAGCTTTGGAGACACTACCTATATGGAGAAAAAGTAGAGATATTCACTGATCACAAAAGCCTAAAGTATGTCTACACCCAGAAGGACCTTAATCAGAAGCAGAGATGTTGGCTTGAGGTGATGACAGACTTCGAGATTAAGCTGCAGTACCACCCGGGAAAGGCCAACGTAGTAGCTGACGCGTTGAGCAGAAGGCCTATGGCATTCTTCTTGACTACCCAACAACATCTGTTGAGAGATCTAGAACAGATGGGTATAGAAATCGTTATGCCCGGAGTGGACGGACAGTTGTCGAGTTTTCAGTTGCAGTCGACATTAGTGGAGAGGATCAAGGCTGCTTTGCCAACAGACGCCAGATTTCAGAGGCTTAGACAGAGGACAGAGGCTGGAATACAGACAGGACTGCGTATACATGAAGAAGGAACTTTGAGATGTGGAGATCGTCTCTATGTTCCAAATGGAGAACTTCGTCAGGAGTTGATGACAGAAGCCCACAGTTCAACCTACTCCATTCATCCAGGAGGCACAAAGATGTACAAAGACCTGAGATAGTACTACTGGTGGCATGGAATGAAGAGGGAGATAGCACGCTTTGCGGCCAAGTGCCTGGTGTGTCAGCAAGTTAAGGCTGAGCATCAGAGATCTGCAGGATTGCTTCAACCGCTACCTATACCGGAGTGGAAATGGGAGCACATCACTATAGACTTTGTTACGGGTTTTTTGAGGAGTCCTAGTGGTTGCAATACAGTATGGGTAATCGTGGATAGACTCACCAAGTCCGCACACTTTTTACCTTTCAGAGTTGGGCAATCTACAGAGGTCTTAGCAGACATGTACATGAGAGATATTGTGCGACTGCACGGAGTGCCAGTTAGTATCGTGTCTGACAGGGATACAAGGTTTACATTTTACTTTTGGCAAAATATGCAAGAGAGTCTCGATACTCGCCTGAAGTTTAGCACAGCGTATCACCCACAAACAGATGGCCAGTCGGAGCGCACCATTCAGACATTGGAAGACATGTTAAGAGCGTGCATGCTTGACTTCGGAGGATCATGGGAGGACCATTTGCATTTGGTCGAGTTTTCCTACAACAACAGCTATCAAGCAAGCATCCAGATGGCTCCCTATGAAGCGTTGTATGGCAGAAAGTGTCGTTCACCCGTATGTTGGAGCGATATAGGCGAGAGACAGATTCTTGGTCCCGAGTTGGTTGTTCGTACAGTGGAGAAGGTAAAGAAGATCCAAGGACATCTACGAGCAGTACAGGACCGACAGAAGCATTGGGCAAATGCGTATCGATGACCCTTAGAATTCCAGATTAGAGATCACGTATTTCTAAAGATCTCACCTACTCGAGGAACTATCAGATTTGGAGGCAGAGGAAAGCTGAGTCCGAGGTACATCGGACCATTCGATGTGTTAGAACGCGTCAGAGAGGTTGCTTACAGGTTAGCCTTACCGCAGACTTTGGAAGGAGTCTATGACATCTTCCATGTATCTCAGCTGAGAAGGTACATACCAGATCCGAGTCATGTACTTGACCATTCAGAGATCACCGTCGGCCCGAGTTTATCATACCAAGAGGAGCCTGTTGAGATCCTGAACAGAAGCGATAAGGTACTACGAGGTCAGACTATCCCCCTAGTCTGTGTCGCATGGAGACATCATGCGCCAGGAGAGTCGACTTGGGAACGCGAGAAGGATATTAGATAGCGTTATCCCCATCTCTTCGAAGGACTAGGTACGTATTAGTATTTTTTTATTTTATTTCAGTCAGTAGTTCTTACCATGCGTATGTTTTAATTTCGAGGACGAAATGCTCTAAGGAGGGTAGATTGTAACCCCCCTCGAACAATTCAGGATTAATTGAAATTAAATCAAGAGACTAGGATTAAATTGGAATTAATTATGATTTATGTACGTCAATTATACGTCTTAATACACCTTGTCTTTGCTTCGAGGTTGGAGTACCACACCAGTAGTCATCTTCCACCCAAAGTCACGAACATCTTTTAGACATGCCAGACTACCCCTCTGACCATTGTGCAACCTTAGATACTCGTTATTGCGTCTCGTTCTAGCTACGCAATATTTCTTAGAGAACTCCTTGCATTTATTAAATTAATTAAATTCGAGGCAAACAAACCTAACCAAGCCCACATGCACTCTGCTACGTGGACCAGCCCTACCCTAACAAGCCCGGACAGGCCCAAGTCCCAAGAGCAACCCATAAATCCCCATATATAAATACACCTATTTCTTCCATGAGAAACCCTAGATTACCAACACCTACTCATACTCTAGACGACTAACCAAACCCTAGCCTCCCCTCCTCCGACTTCACAAACCCGACCGCCGCCGCATCTTGCCTGACTCCGGACCCTCCCCCTCAGGCCGCCTGCAACCATCACCATCATCGACCGCCCATCCGACCCGACTGCCCCGGCCACCCACTCCAGCCCCGACCCCCGCTGCCAGGAGGAGCGCCGCCTTTCCCCGCGACCCGACGACCACCCCCGCGCCGCCTCGACCCGACAACCGCCGCCGCCGAGTACTGCTGCTGCTGCGGATACTGCAGTGCTGTACTGCCGCTGTCGCTCACCGCCGTCGGCGCCGGAGCTCCCCTCGCCGGAGAACGTCCAGAGTTCGAGCACAGGCCCACGATCAACCTCGAATAGGTAAACCTCGTGGATCATTTCTCCATGGTAACATGCATGGTTGTATCATCGTGTTATCGAGTTATGTCGTGCGTCGTACGTGGACACAAAACCAATTATGTGGAACCCTAGATATGAGTATGTATGATAAATTAGATTTAAAACAGAAATTAATAGATGAAAATTACCCTAATAGTCGGACTTGTTATAAGCACTTATAATTCACCAGAAACATAGACATTTACCTAGTGCAATTAACATGGAAATAAATGGCGTGTAATTCAACAAGGCGTAATGTAGTTTTGTAAACCGATAACATAGAATTATTGTCTTAAGACGCACGTTAACCGAGGATAGAACGCGTGTACACCCTAGCTACGTGCACACGTGACGCTGTATTCGATCAGCCGTGATCTTGCGATAATACCTAAGAGCAGCGTCGTAAATTATGTACTCATTTGCGATCGTGTCTGATGTAGAATTTCTATATTATATTGTATGTTTAGGGTCATTGGATCAGCCAGGAGACATTGCAGGAGTAGGCTATTGGCATTCACATCTTGAGGACTCAGGCAAGATACCTTACCATATTTGCTGTCTAATTTAAATTATGCATAAGTTGTATTATATTCTTGTTGCTTTCTTTTTATACAACTGTGCGCGTCCGAGATTGACTCGGGTGCTATCGACGGATGCGTCGATGATTAGTATACTTGACCTAGTTCGTAGTGACTCACCCCATTGGAGGATACTCTGATATCTTCCGAGACCTGACACTTCTACACGTTCGTGGTGACAATTTCATGTTGGGATAAGGGTTCGCGTGCTCGACTAGCTATCGGCACGTGTGACATGCATCACGGTTAGTAAGTAATTCAGGATTATTTCAGTGTAGAGACCTGGCATTTAGATACGGAGTATGCACGTTGAGTATTCAACTTGGATATATATATTGGGCGGAGAGGACGACTAGTAGGCATATGGGACACCCCACTCCTTTACACTGACACCGCATTCGACGGAGTAATACGGACATATATATATATTACTGATACCACGTTCTGTAGAGTGTTGAACGTTACTTGGTGATATTACAGATACCACACTCTATAGAACGTTGGACGTTATTGTATTCCTGTGCCCGTGTTATAGGGGGCATGTGTGGCATATACTAGCCGATTGTCACGACTGGTGAATTATGTCAGCATATGTCTAGCCTACACTTTCCCATATCCTCACAGTTGTCCTTACATTGCATTCACTTAGATGGTAGCACACCCCTTTATTGTATTTATTTTATTCAGAATTTATATATGGCATGCTTTAATGTATCTTGTTACGTCCCTCTGAGGACCTGGTACCTTTCCAGATTTGGGTGAGGTATATTATCCCACAGTGTACGGCCCAGGACATGAGACGAGGTTCGCTACCGCAAAGGAGCTAGAGGTTCTACCTTCAGAGTTCCCGTGATCACTTGGTAGGCCTTCCGCCTAGGATCATTATCTAGTCAGCCGATGCCCTAGTCATTACTCTTTTATCTATCATTTCAGTACTTTTATTCCGTCATAGTAGTGGGTTTGTTCCCACCAGACATTATTGGTTGTACTATGACATCTTGAGACTGGTGTTTATCTTCCAGCAGTTTATTTAATACTTCTTGCTATTTATATTGTGGATGAGATTAGTTTACCTGTTGTTGACTGATATTGGACATGTTAGTATTTTAGGACAGCATAGCACTCTTCGTTAGGATCCATTAAATTGGGATATCCTCGGAGATGTGACAGCTGGCTATTGTCACGTAGCCTAGTTCCGCGTATTTTGGGACTGGGGCGTGACAGAGACCCAGGCTGTCGTTTAGTGACATATTCTTGATACAAGTCATTTTTATACATTCAAAGAATATGTTGCCTATTCTACAGGGGCAGAAATGAGTTTTTACGCTCAAGATAAGACGAAGTCAGACGCCACATCAAAAGTTGTTTCTCGTACAGAGCTCGAGGTATATCTCTGTATTTAATGCATGAGATGGAGGCATATCTCTGCATTTAATGTACGAGATTTTATTTTATTTTTAAATGACTATGAGAGCTAAAACTGTGACTAATACGCTCACATCAATATCCTTGCATTTTATGCCAACCTGGCTATTTTCAACTATAGGAGTACGCCGTATGCTATCTCCTCGAAATACGCTAACTAGGCTATAATTGCAAAGGTACGTGATCAGGCTACTTAGCCCAGAATATGCTCAAGACCTCAGTCGTGATGGATAATTGACTAGGAAAGCTAAAACTGTGACTAATACGCTCACATCACCATCCTTGCATTTTACGCCAACCAGGCTATTTTCAACTATAGGAGTACGCCGTATGCTATCTCCTCGAAATACGCCAACTAGGCTATAATTGTAAAGGTACGTGATCAGGCTACTTAGTCCAGAATACGCTCAAGACCTCAGTCAGGAAGGATAATTGGCTATTTTTACGCTAGTTCTCTATTATTCATGAATCCTCAAGTTTTACACAGAGCTTGGCTTTTACGCCAACAAGACAATTATTTGGCTTTTACGCCTACAAGACAGTTATTTGGCTTTTACGCCAACCATCTTTACGCAAGGTGCAGTTACCTACGTGGCTTGCATGCCATGATCTTCGAGAAGCAGTTATACGCGTTACCTTATAATGGGACACGTGTCATACGCAGATTCAGAAGATTATTTGAACGTGGATAGCAGTTATTATAACTGCCCCATAAAAGATGCAACTTTCTTCACAGTTTGGCTTTTACGCCGACTAGACAGTTATTTGGCTGATCTCTATAAATAGAGACCCCTGGTCATAGGATAAGGGATCAGAATCGAAAACGATCAGAATTGAGAACGATCAGAATCAGAGAGCGAGGGGATCAGACAGAAGCCCAAGGAGAGATCAAAGAGAGAGAGCACAGACAGAGAGTGTTGGTTGACAACTTTGGCAACGAGAATTCACTCCTACTTGCAACCTTTGAAGCTTTTTCTTCTAAACACTTCTTCATCATCGTGTGGTCCAAGGGACAAAGTGATCGATCGCAGATCAGACTCCTATAGCAATTTTCCCCAGAATTATTTTTATTGTACTTAACATCCTCGTATAGGATTAATTGTACTCTTTTTCTTGTTTGTAAGCAAAAAAAGAAAGGTTTCATATAAACCCTCTTCTCTTCATTTTGTTTATCCAAACACCTATGACCTTGTGAGCTGACCTAGCAATTAGGCAGACGACCTTGTGCCGAGTGAATGAACCTGTGTTATCGAATTTACCATACTGCTTGAATAAAGCTTCACAACTGGGGTATCAAGACTTCGGGTTAGACTTAGGAACGATAACGTGTGCTAAAGTTTGACCCGAGCGGATGAACGTTAGTTGGTAAACTGAATGGAGCATGCTTAACGGTTGTGCTAAATGCTTGAATTGGGTTGGAATGAAAGATGATATGGACTTGGATTGGCCATATCGGAAGTGTCCTTGTGATTGATAAACGAACCCTTAAGAATTTTGCAAGTAGCTTGTCCGGTTTCACTATCTCTAAGATTGGTTGAATTCATATATTTGAGGGACGCCTTAAACATGTGCACGATTCAAGACTAAACGAGATGTGAAATTTGAGTGCTAAGAATTTGCTATCGCCAAGTTGGTTGACATGCATGTGCTTGAAGCGCTTCGAATATGTGCACGATCCAGACTTGCGATAAACTGATCTCGATACTAGTGCAAGTGAATATCCACCTGAACAAGTATAACGACTTGTATAAGTTTGCCTCAACTTTAGATCGTTAATCAAGATAGATTGAAATGTACTCCGCGTTAAGCAATATGTCCCGCGCTAAGGCGCAAATGAGACTGACTCGGTATACACGAAACACGACGTAAGAATCAAGTAGGAGATTGTGTTCAAATTGGATTTAGTGGTACCGATCACTACGCTTGGGATAGATTCCATAATGCGATATAATGGCTTGTGTCACGCCCTAGTTCCAAAATACGTAAGACTAGTGTAAACACCCTAAATTTTCAGATTTTTTTCAAAATCAATTTTTAGGGATTTTTCTGCAATTTTTAGGAATTTAAATATGTGTTGTGGTGATTGTATGATTTTAAATTGCTAATAACTAATATTAAAGTGTAATAAAAATATGATTTTATGGTGTAAAATAGAAAACCGGACTTAGGGTAATTTTTCTGGATTTTATTGGGCCTCAGACCTATTTTTAAAAGCCTAAAAACTATTTTTACTAATTAAATTAATTAATTACTGTAATTATTATTATTATTATTATTATTATTATTATTATTATTATTATTATCTTTATTATTTTTGGTTGGGCCCGGCCCGGCCCAGTGGGCCGAGCCCAGTGAGACAGCCCAGCCCCCAGCCGAACCTAGCGGGTCGGGCGGGTCCGCCCAACCCGGATCCGCGCCCGACCCGGTTCCCTTCTCTCCCCCACGTTCGACCGAGACCGCGTCCCCCGGCCACGTCCGGGCTCTCCGCCGCCTCCGCCGGAGAAGCCACGCCCCACGCTCCCCTCGGCCCGACTCCCCCGGCCACGAACCGCCCGGCAACCCCCTTTAAAAATCCCTCCCTCTTCTCCTCCTCCGCCTCACTTCACCTTCCCCAAACCAACCCGCCGGAACCCTAGCCCTACGCCGATCTCCTCCCTGACCCGCCGTCCAGCACCACCTCCTCCAGCCCGGGAACCCGATGCCGTCACCTCCACAGCCTCCCCCTCCAGAGTTCTCCTCCGGCCTCCCCAATCTCCTCCGCCACCCTCGCCGTAGCCGCCCTAGCCGGTCGACGACCCCCTGCCAGCTCCGCCCTAGCCCGGCGATGCCTCGCCGACCGTCGGCCAAGACCCACAGCCTCCGTCGTGTCCTCCAGCAACGCCCTAGGCCGGACACAGCGTGGACACAGCATCCAGGACACGAACTCGCGTGTCGGACACCGAAAACCCCATTTCCAAGGGCCTCGTTCAGGTACTCGTATCTTGCACCCTGTATCTCCGATTTCGAATCTGTAAATTGCTACGCGTAGCCTGTATGACCCTCTCGGTGCTCGGACAAACCGCTCGGGGCATCGCGTCCTGTGGTGATCGCATACCGCGATCCAAAAACAGGAAAAACCAGACCCTGTTTCACTCCGGAACTGAGTACGCCCCGCCAAACGGGATGACTTGGTCGTGTGCGGTCTTCACAAATACGTGCGTGCCGTCGATACGGACGTGTGGGATTTCACGGAAGCTGATTCGGGTGTGCGTGCACACCGGAATCAACACGTATCCGCGGACATCGCCCCGTATCCGCCTTTTCTGCAAATCACCCTAACTTCGTGCACACACGTCGGATCGAGACGAAACTTACGCCATCGGAATCGTAGTGATACGCTGGTCCTGTGGGTCAAGTTTGGTTCGATTCTGAGAACGTTGACAAAATCGCGTGTCGTGGGCCCCACAGGCCCCGCTAGATTGGCGATTTCGTGATAGGCTCATCGGAATTCAAATCTGAAAGTTCTGTTGGGTTCATATCAGCGTTCCTGACCTGTTGACACTAAGTTTGGTGAATTTGGAGACCGTTGACCCTGACACATTTTTTGGTGCAAAGCGGGCCCACCGGTGGTACTATTTATTTCCTAGCTATTTGACCCTGTCTTTTTTGCCCTTGTCTCCAAATTGGACCCAAGGATAGGCGTTCCTAGCTATTTGACACCTTCTGAGCATGATGGTACTATTTATTTCAGCTTTCGGAGACATCTCTAGAAATTTCCGAAAATAGGACCTTAGTGGAATCCAAACATCCGGCAAGTGCACCTTGCCAAACTTGTAGTCTTTATTTTCATATTCCTGTAATAATACCTTGCTGGATGTCTTGTGTAAATTCATATAAACTTGTTTAAACTGCTTAACCTAGGGAACGTATGACGTACCTAGCGTCCGATCATAGTCGGGTGCCGACACCGTAAGCGGTGTTGGGTTCGTCATTTAGAGATGGATTTACGATACCCTTTACTCTTGTACTTGACCTATCAAGTGCCCTACAACCCAGGACACTTGACACTATCATGGACAGAATCTTCCTGAGATATTCATGGTGATTCTGTATAGGATACAGGACTTGACAGAGACATTTATTTATAGACAGTATGACTTGTTGCATTAGTTATAATCCCGCTGACATGGACATGAGACATTATGGTCATGGCTTGCGTGATTACATTGGGTGGGGAGAGACACACAGGCTACAGGCTGTCCTATATATATATCTACTATTATTTTGAGGTTGTAGACTCTCCAGCAGAGCTAGACCCTTTACGTGTTATTACTACTACCGGCTCCCCGACACAGAGCTTGTAGCGGTCTCAGCCTGAGTACTAGTGTTGCTCTCATTTGCATATCACATAGATGGTTACTTAGTTTACCCTGCTATTTCATTTATTTATTGCACTGCTTATTCATTTGGCTTGTATTATTTTGTGCCTTGCTATGTCCACTGAGGACCTGGATTTGGATGATGTCTCCAGGTTTAGCTGAGGAGCAGTATCCCGAGGTATACGGGACCGGAGCTGAAGCTATTGCTGGAGCAGAACCGAACCCTGAAGACGAGGTGACTGCCGAAGACTTCTCCTGAGTGCCTGTTCCAGGACTCAGTATTTATTTCATGTTTATCTCTTTTGTTCCTGGCCTATTGAGCCAGTTTATTCAGACATAAGTCGGATTGTTTCTCCGACTGACTTGCTGTGATTGTTGTTGCTACTTATTTCCATTTCATTATGCAGTTTATTTCTTTATCTTTGTGGATGAGATTAGTGTGACTTATTGTAGTAGACCTTATTTACAGCTTAAGTACGTCCTGATGGTTCCATTAAATTGGGTTATCCATCGGTGCGTGCTATTGGCCATTGCCACTCATCTCCAGTCCCTCGGCATTTTGGGACTAGGGCGTGACATGGTTTTTGTGGTGGCCCATGGAGGTCCAAAACTAAATTGTTCGGTTCCAACTTAGGGACAGGACAGGCCTGCAATAAGATAGGTTAAGTATAGGATCTCATCCATTGATTGAATCATTTTTGAACTCTATGTCGAATTCAATTAAATTGCTTGAATTGTATCCTGTTTTGATTCCTCTATGCGTTCTCATTGTTTCCTTTTGATGCAGAGTAATGGATCCCAGAAGTGGTGACGAGACCCCCTTGGGTACACCGCCTGAAGCGGTGGTTACCTGTGAAGCTGGAACGACGCCAGATACCAGAGGACAATCCTCTCAGAACAATCAAACCGGCCAGCCAAGTTCCCGGTTCAGGCGTGATGACATCCCGTCTCCTCCCCAGTTCCCTCCTACGATGCCTGTCTTTCTCCCAGGACAGGCAATGGACGGCCAGCAAATATTCCAAATGTTCTACGCAATGATGCAGGCCCAACAGCAGACCCAACAGGAGGCCCAACGCCGAGAGACCGAGAACCTAAGGAACAGCCTAGTCGCAGCATTGGAACATGCAAATCCACCAAATAGGCGGCCAGCGACGGGATCTATCACAGATTTCCATCAACTCAAACCCTGTACCTTCTCGGGCAAGGAAGGACCAACTGAAGTGCATGGATGGCTTACAAACACGCAGCATCAGTTGGAGGCCGCTGAACTACCAAGAGACAAATGGATGACTGCCGTCAGGATGCAACTGACGGACAACGCGCATCATTGGTGGCTGTCCGAAGAAAGAAGGCTCAGACATGATCAGGTTACCTGGGAGGAGTTCTCCAGACTCTTCCAGGAAATGTACATCCCTGCTGTGGCTCGGTCAGAACTCCGAGACAGATTCAACCGCCTGATCCAGGGCAACATGACGGTGGAGGAATATAACGCCGAATTCATTCGCCTGAGCCGCTTCGCCCCTTCGCTAATTCCTACCGAAGAAGAGAAGGCGGAGAAGTTCTTTGATGGGCTCAGGTTCGAGCTTCAGAAGTTAATCGGATCGGTCGCGCCCACATCTTACTCCGACGTCCTAGTGGCAGCACGTCGGCTGGAGCGCGTTACTCGGAGGAAATCAAGCCTGAAACATCCATTCTCCTCAGCACCGTCCAAGTCATCACCGGAGGAATCTGCTAAACGGCCCCAGAAGAGCCCGCCTCCAAGAGCAGCAACTAAGAATCTGCCTACTTGCCATTACTGCGGCAAGGTAGGACATATTGAAAAAGAATGTAGACGCAAGCTGGGGCTCTGCCTGGTTTGCGGATCTGGACAACACTTCTCAAAGGACTGCTCGAAACGTCGAGAGGGAGTTCCGAATCGACCAGCTCCACCTGCAGCTCTTCCAGCTGGGGGAGCAACACAGACAGGGCCTGGAGGAGCCAGGCCACCTCTACCCCCTCAGGCAGCAATGTTCCAGCAAGCTCGTCAGCAAAGGGGTCCCGCTCAGGGACGGGGTCAGGCATATGCACTAGCAGTCACTGAGGAAGCTACTACAGGCGAAGTGATAGCAGGTACCATATTAGTAGCTTTAATTCCTGCTGTAGCATTATTTGATTCTGGAGCCTCGCATTCATTTATTGTTGCTAGCTTCGTAGCCACACATAGAATAGCTACCGCACCTCTCTCGAAGATGAAGAGAATTCTAACGGGAGGTAGAATCATCCCGGTTAGTGATACCTGTAGATCATGTTCGGTAGTAGTCTGTGGCCGAGAAATGCGAGCCCAATTCCTGATCTTTTCTATGCCTGATTACGATGTTGTACTTGGTATGGACTGGTTAAGTCAGTACCATGCGACACTGGATTGCCGGCTTGGAAAAGTGATATTTAGACCCCCTAGCCTTCCTGAGTTTGAATTTCTTCGAGGAGCTGTAGAACAAGGGGTCCAGCCAACTCTTAGGGTATTAACTGTAGAAGAGGATTCAGGTTACCCAAGAGTCATAACGAAATTTGTGGATGTATTTCCCGACGACCTTCCAGGTTTACCACCTGATCGGGAGATAGAATTCACAATAGACCTAACTCCAGGAGTCGAACCTATCACTTCATCGGTATATCAGCTAGCACCTAAGGAGTTAGTGGAGTTGAAAGCACAAGTTGATGACCTTCTGGAGAAAGGATTTATCCGGCCCAGTGTTTCACCTTGGGGAGCACCTATACTTTTTGTACCCAAGAAGGACGGAACTGTGCGGTTGTGCATTGATTACAGAGCCCTTAATGCTGTAACTATTAAGAACCGGTACCCCTTACCACGCATTGATGACTTGTTTGACCAATTGAGTGGTGCTAGGGTATTCTCAAAGATTGACCTCAGATCCGGTTATCACCAGATTAGGGTGAAGAAGGAAGATATCCCAAAGACGGCCTTCAGAACTAAGTATGGGCATTATGAGTTCCTAGTAATGCCGTTTGGTTTAACCAACGCACCCGCCGTATTTATGAGTTTGATGAACGGAGTCTTCCATCAGTACTTGGATAAGTTCATGGTGGTATTCATTGATGATATCCTAGTCTACTCCAAGAACCACGAAGAGCACGAGGAACACCTCAGAATGGTGCTGGAAACTTTGAGAAGGGAGAAGCTGTATGCCAAACTCAGCAAATGTGAGTTCTGTTTGGACAAGGTGCCATTCTTAGGGCATATTATCTCGGGTGAAGGACTGTCGGTGGACCCAGAGAAGGTCACTGCTATACAAACCTGGCCTACCCCTACCTCTGTTGCAGAAGTGAGAAGTTTTCTTGGACTTGCTGGGTATTACCGGCGGTTCGTAGAAAATTTTTCACGGATCGCAGAACCGATGACTAAGCTGACACGGAAGGATCAGGAGTTCATATGGACGGAAGAATGCCAGAATGCCTTTGGAGAATTAAAAAGGCGTCTAACAACAGCACCAGTCTTGACTCTTCCCTCAGGGTCAGGAGGTTTTGTTGTTTATAGTGATGCGTCCGGTAGTGGACTAGGTTGTGTCTTGATGCAACATGGCAAGGTTATCGCTTATGCATCGAGGCAGCTGAAGGTCCACGAGAAGAACTACCCAACGCACGACCTGGAGCTAGCTGCAGTGATTTTTGCATTGAAGATCTGGAGACATTATCTGTATGGAGAGAAGGTTGAAATATTCACTGATCATAAGAGCTTGAAGTATGTTTATACACAGAAGGAGCTCAACATGAGGCAAAGGCGTTGGCTTGAGTTGATGGTGGACTTTGACATAAATCTGCAGTACCACCCGGGGAAAGCAAATGTTGTAGCCGACACCCTCAGCAGAAAACCCTCGGCTTATTACTTGACGGAGCAGCCTCAACTATTACAAGACTTGCAAGATCTTCAGATAGAGGTTGTTCTACCTGGACAAAATGGTTTGCTGGCTAACCTCGAAGTGAAGTCATCGCCGGTAGAGAGAATCAAAGAAGCTTTGCCTAATGATGCCAGATTCCGAAGGCTGAAAGAGAGAATCGAAGCAGGCCTGTAGACGGGACTTCGCATCCACGAGGACGGGATATTACGGTACGGAAATCGCCTATATGTTCCAAATGGAGAATTAAGGCAGGAGTTGATGACAGAAGCACATAGCTCCATATACTCGGTTCATCCAGGAGGGACCAAGATGTACCGGGACTTAAGACAATATTACTGGTGGCATGGAATAAAAAGGGAGATTGCCCGATTCGTGGCAAAATGCTTAGTCTGCCAGCAGGTGAAGGTCGAGCACCAAAGGACTGCAGGTATGTTGCAGCCACTTCCCATCCCTGAATGGAAGTGGGAGCATATTACCATGGACTTCGTCACTGGATTTCCAAGAAGCCCTAGTGGAAAGGATGCAGTATGGGTCATCGTGGATCGGCTCACTAAGTCGACTCACTTCTTGCCATTCAGAGTCGGACAATCCACGAAAGTACTAGCCGACATGTATATGCGACAGATCATAAAATTACATGGAGTGCCGGTTAGTATTGTATCAGATCGAGACTCGAGATTTATATCTCACTTCTGGCGAAGCATGCAAGAGAGTCTGGGCACCAGGCTCAAATTCAGTACTGCCTATCATCCTCAGACAGATGGCCAATCAGAGCGCACAATTCAGATCCTGGAAGATATGCTGCGATCATGTATACTGGACTTCGGAGGATCTTGGGAAGATCATCTGCACTTAGTGGAGTTCTCCTACAACAACAGCTATCAGGTAAGCATTCAGATGGCACCTTTCGAGGCGTTGTACGAAAGGAAGTGCAGATCGCCAATATGCTGGAGCGACGTTGGCGAACGTCAATTACTGGATCCAGAGTTGGTAACGGAGACAGTGGAGAAAGTAAAACAGATTCAGAACCATCTCCGTGCAGCCCAGGATAGACAAAAGCATTGGGCAGATGCACACAGACGACCCCTGGAGTTCAAGGAAGGAGAGCATATATTTTTGAGGATCTCGCCCACTAGAGGTACTATCAGATTTGGCAGCAGAGGCAAGTTAAGCCCAAGGTATATTGGGCCATTCGATATCTTAGAGCGCATTGGTGAGGTGGCTTACCGTCTTGTATTACCTCCATCCTTAGAGGGAGTGCATGATGTATTCCACGTCTCACAACTGAGGCGATACGTGACGGACCCAAGTCATATAGTTGATTATTCTGAGATTGCGGTGTGACCTAGCCTGAGATACGAAGAGCAGCCAGTGGGTATACTCGACACAAGTGAGAAGACACTGCGAGGGCAGACAATCAGACTGGTTCAAGCAGCTTGGAAACAGCACTCTCCTGGCGAATCGACCTGGGAGCGAGAAGATGTTATGCGCCAGCGTTATCCACACTTATTTGCTGATGCAGGTAAAACCTAAGCATTCTTTAATTCTGTAAATCTTGCCTTTAAAGTTTACCCTTCGATTGCGAGGACGCAATCCTCTTAAGGGGGGTAGATTGTAAACACCCTAAATTTGTAGATTTTTTTCAAAATCAATTTTTAGGAATTTTTCTGCAATTTTCAGGAATTTAAATATGTGCTGTGGTGATTGTATGATTTTAAATTGCTAATAACTAATATTAAAGTGTAATAAAAATATGATTTTATGGTGTAAAATAGAAAACCGGACTTAGGGTAATTTTTCTGGATTTTATTGGGCCTCAGACCTATTTTTAAAAGCCTAAAAACTATTTTTACTAATTAAATTAATTAATTACTGTAATTATTATTATTATTATTATTATTATTATTATTATTATTATTATTATTATTATTATTATTATTATTATTATTATCTTTATTATTTTTGGTTGGGCCCGGCCCGGCCCAGTGGGCCGAGCCCAGTGAGATAGCCCAGCCCCCAGCCGAACCTAGCGGGTCGGGCGGGTCCGCCCAACCCGGATCCGCGCCCGACCCAGTTCCCTTCTCTCCCCCACGTTCGACCGAGACCGCGTCCCCCGGCCACGTCCGAGCTCTCCGCCGCCTCCGCCGGAGAAGCCACGCCCCACGCTCCCCTCGGCCCGACTCCCCCGGCCACGAACCGCCCGGCAACCCCCTTTAAAAATTCCTCCCTCTTCTCCTCCTCCGCCTCACTTCACCTTCCCCAAACCAACCCGCCGGAACCCTAGCAATACGCCGATCTCCTCCCTGACCCGCCGTCCAGCACCACCTCCTCCAGCCCGGGAACCCGACGCCGTCACCTCCACAGCCTCCCCCTCCAGAGTTCTCCTCCGGCCTCCCCAATCTCCTCCGCCACCCTCGCCGTAGCCGCCCTAGCCGGTCGACGACCCCCTGCCAGCTCCGCCCTAGCCCGGAGATGCCTCGCCGACCGTCGGCCAAGACCCACAGCCTTCGTCGTGTCCTCCAGCAGCGCCCTAAGCCGGACACAGTGTGGACACAGCGTCCAGGACACGAACTTGCGTGTCGGATACCGGAAACCCCATTTCGAAGGGCCTCGTTCAGGTACTCGTATCTTGCACCCTGTATCTCCGATTTCGAATATGTAAATTGCTACGCGTAGCCTGTATGACCCTCTCGGTGTCCGGACAAACCGCTCGGGGCATCGCGTCCTGTGGTGATCGCACACCGCGATCCAAAAACAAGAAAAACCAGACCCTGTTTCACCCCGGGACTGAGTACGCCCCACCAAACGGGATGACTTGGTCGCGTGCGGTCTTCACAGATACGTGCGTACCATCGATACGGACGTGTGGGATTTTGCGGAAGCTGATTCGGGTGTGCGTGCACACCGGAAGCAACGCGTATCCGCGGACATCGTCCCGTATCCGCCTTTTCTGCAAATCACCCTAACTTCGTGCACACACGTCGGATCGAGACGAAACTTGCGCCATCGGAATCGTAGCGATACGCTGGTCCTGTGGGTCAAGTTTAGTTCGATTCTGAGAACGTTGACGAAATCGCGTATCGTGGGCCCCACAGGCCCCGCTCGACGGGCGATTTCGTGATCGGCTCATCGGAATTCAAATCTGAAAGTTCCGTTGGGTTCGTATCAGTGTTCCTGACCTGTTGACACTAAGTTTGGTGAATTTGGAGACCGTTGACCCTGACACATTTTTCGGTGCAAAGTGGGCCCACCGGTGGACCCCGTTTTGGCCCAAAATTGCCGTTTTTGCCCTTGTCTCCAAATTGGACCCAAGGACAGGTGTTTCTAGCTATTTGACACCTTCTGAGCGTGATGGTACTATTTATTTCAGCTTTTGGAGACATCTCTGGAAATTTTCGAAAACAGGACCTTAGTGGAATCCAAACATCAGGCAAGTGCACCTTGCCAAACTTACAGTCTTTATTTTCATATTCATGTAATAATACCTTGCTGGATGTCTTATGTAAATTCATATAAACTTGTTTAAACTGCTTAACCTAGGGAACGTATGACGTACCTAGCGTCCGATCATAGTCGGGTGCCGACACCGTAAGCGGTGTTGGGTTCATCTTTTAGAGATGGATTTACGATACCCTTTACTCTTGTACTTGACCTATCAAGTACCCTACAACCTAGGACACTTGACACTATCATGGACAGAATCTTCCTGAGATATTCATGGTGATTCTGTATAGGATACAGGACTTGACAGAGACATTTATTTATAGACAGTATGACTTGTTGCATTAGTTATAATCCCGGTGACATGGACATGAGACGTTATGGTCATGGCTTGCAAATTACATTGGGTGGGGAGAGACACACAGGCTACAGGCTGTCCTATATATATATCTACTATTATTTTGAGGTTGTAGACTCTTCAGCAGAGCTAGACCCTTTACGTGTTATTACTGCTACCGGCTCCCCGACACAGAGCTTGTAGCGGTCTCAGCCTGAGTACTAGTGTTGCTTTCATTTGCATATCACATAGATGGTTACTTAGTTTACCCTGTTGTTTCATTTATTTATTGCACTGCTTATTCATTTGGCTTGTATTATTTTGTGCCTTGCTATGTCCACTGAGGACCTGGATTTGGATGATGTCCCCAGGTTTAGCTGAGGAGCAGTATCCCGAGGTATACGGGACCGGAGCTGAAGCTATTGCTGGAGCAGAACCGAACCCTGAAGACGAGGTGACTGCCGAAGACTTCTCCTGAGTGCCTATTCCAGGACTCAGTATTTATTTCATGTTTATCTCTTTTGTTCCTGGCCTATTGAGCCAGTTTATTCAGACATAAGTCTGATTGTTTCTCCGACTGACTTGCTGTGATTGATGTTGCTACTTATTTCCATTTTATTATGCAGTTTATTTCTTTATCTTTATGGATGAGATTAGTGTGACTTGTTGTAATAGACCTTATTTACAGCTTAAGTACGCCCTGATGGTTCCATTAAATTGGGTTATCCATCGGTGCGTGCTGCTGGCCATTGCCACGCATCTCCAGTCCCTCGGCATTTTGGGACTGGGGCGTGACAACTAGGAATATGCAACATGCCAGCCATATGTATACGAACTCCAATATATGGAAACCATATACACACGTACGCTGTACATGAATATCCAATCCACAGTGGTAATATACTGTCACAACAAGTCACACGCAATTCTATATCTCATCCACAACACACATAATAGATAAATGGAAATCAATAACTGAATATCAAAGAAGCAGTCTCAAATAGAAATCTCAAGTATGATAGTCGGGTGAAAACAAATCCACTACAAATCGACTATAATAAACTACTAAAGAGAGAAGAGAATAAACTCTAATATAAGAATAAATGTCTCAAAAAAAAGAATAGCAACTAGAATCTCTAAACAGCTGCAATGAATCACATATAATCAGAAGGTAAGATCGCCTCAGACTGATAGGTTGCGTCAGGTCCAGGTCCATACTCCTGCGGGTACTCCTGCTCATCTATATCTGGAAAGGTACCAGGTCCTCAGAGGGACGTAACAAGATACATATAAACATGCCAATAAAGTACTGAAATGTAAACATCCATTGGGGTCGCCTAACCGTCTAAGTGAATGCAGTTAAGAACATCTTTCCCCACAAGTGAGCTATCTGGCTGAAAACCTGGGATTTGGCATGGTTCTCTATTGGAGATCTAGGGGCCTAAAAGGCACGTCGTCTTTTGAACGCCAGTGGCCCGCCTGATAGTATATAATATATAGTGGTCATCACCACCCGTATCTCCGGCGGAGAATCCGGGCGCACAATCTGACAAGCGTGCACAAAATACGCGCGAGTTCCAAAAAAGTTGTGACACGGGGTGTGTCCGTGGATACGGCCTGATTCCGGCACGCACACGCGTCCGAATCAGTTCCCACGAATTTTTACGTATCCGGTTACGCTGTGTGTACCGTTCGGTACACTTGGTACACGGCGGGGCGGTCCCGTTTGGCGGGGCACGCTCCGTTTCATAACTTTTAGAATTCTGAAAAAAATGGGCTCGCGGGATTTTGTGACAAATTTAATTCTGTCCACAGCAGCTAATAATCTAGGGTTATTTAACAAAAAATAAACTAGGTCAAGTGTTCTACACATATCAAAAAGAATCACCGAATTCGGATCTCTATGGTGGGAGATACGAACTCGGCAACATGGGTGGTCACCGCAGTTTTTTGTGATCCCAGAATTCGGTCTGTTCATGCCAACTTGGGCGCTGTTTTCGTCTATGGGTACATGTTGTTCGAGGTCTGTTATTATACAAATATGGAAGAGGGTTAAGGAGTGAGCATACCGGTGAAGACGGAACGGCGTTTGGTTGAGCGAGTCGACGAGAAGCAACTCCGGAACGAAGGTACCTCGTGTGGGAATCTACAGTGCGCGAGATCGGGGTCGTCGGGATTGGTTTGGATGGCCTGACGGGGTTCTCCGGCTGCGGTGGCGGCTCTAGATGCGAAGAGGAGGGTCTGGAGGTTTTAGGTTAGGATTTTATGAAATAATATATATATATATATATATATATATATATATATATATATATATATATACATATATATATATATATATATATATATATAGGATAGGGAGAGATAAGGGATATGGAGGCGGGTCCGCGTGAAAGGGGGGGGGGGGGCGTTGTGTCTGGTCGTGGGAATGGGATTGCTGAGCTTGTTGCTTAAGTTTGTTTGTAAGTTTTGCTTTAAGTTGCTATGTTGCTTTAAGAATGCTAGCAAGTTTCTAACTTTTGCTATTTGGAAGTTGCTAAGTGGACTAATAAAGTTAGTATTATTAGTATTATTATTATTATTATTATTATTAGTATATTATTAATTATTTCTTTATACTTTCTTTTCTTTTCTTTTCTTTTCTTTTCTTCTTCTTAAATATATATATATATATATATATACTCATAAGAAATTTATAGATTAGAATAATGCACACCGTTAGGCTAGCAACTGCTCAAGGAGTCTCCTACATGGAATAAATTTCGAAAAATTCCTGATGGTTCCATAAATCCTCTAAGTGCCCGAACACCTAAAATAAAAATTATTAAAAATCTATTTCTCCTATTTAGCCCTAATTACTACAATTTAATTAATAATTAATAAATAAAAAGGGTATATACGATTTTTTTGAAGGGGGTTTTACATTCTACCCAACTTGTAAAAATTTCGTCCTCAAAATTAAAATTAAGCCACGATAGAATGCAAGGATGGTATAAGATATAAATTTACAATGTAAATTCATACCTTGGTCTGCAAATAGGTTCGGAAAACGCTTGCGCATGTCGTCCTCGCGCTCCCAAGTTGATTCTCCTGGCGCGTCATGCCTCCATGCTACACGAACCAAGGGAATAGACTGGTTCCTCAACACTTTCTCTCGACGATCAAGGATTCCCACGGGTTGCTCTTGGTATGACAAGCTCGGCCCAATGGTGATCTCTGAATGGTCGAGAACATGACTGCTGTCTGCCACATATCGCCTGAGCTGCGACACATGGAATACGTCATGTACTCCCTCCAGTGAAGGTGGTAGCGCAAGTCGATATGCCACCTCTCCAACTCTCTCGAGCACGTCAAATGGTCCAACATACCTTGGACTCAACTTGCCGCACCCTCCGAATCTGATGGTGCCTCTGGTCGGTGATATCCTCAAGAAGACGTGATCGCCCTCTTTGAACTCCAAGGGACGACGATGAAGGTCTGCCCACTGCTTCTGCCTATCTTGCGCTGCTCGCAAGTGTCCCTGAATCTTCTTGACTGTCTCTACGGTGTTGACCACCAACTCGGGTCCCAGAATCTGACGTTCTCCCATGCCACTGCAACACACAGGAGACCTACATTTTCTTCCATACAATGCTTCAAACGGAGCCATCTGAATACTCGCTTGATAGCTATTGTTGTAAGAAAACTCTACAAGATGTAGATGATCCTCCCATTATCCTCCGAAGTCTAACATGCAAGCTCTCAACATATCCTCCAAGGTCTGAATAGTACGCTCCGACTTCCCATCTGTCTGCGGGTGGTAAGATGTACTAAACTTCAGACGAGTACCAAGACTGTCTTGCATGCTCCTCCAAAAGTGCGATATAAAGCGCGAATCTCTGTCCGATACAATACTGACTGGTATACCGTGCAATCTCACGATCTGCCTCATATATAAGTCAGCTAAAGCTTCTGTAGACTGACCCACTCTAAAAGGTATAAAATGGACTGACTTGGTGAGTCGGTCCACTATTACCCACACTGCAGCTCTCCCACTTGGACTCTTGGGAAAACCCGTGATGAAGTCCATAGTGATGTGCTCCCACTTCCACTCTGGAATCGGAAGTGGTTGCAATAATCCTGCTGTCCTCTAGTGCTCCGCCTTCACTTGTTGACATACCAGACATTTAGCTACAAAGCGAGCTATCTCTCTCTTCATTCCATGCCACCAAAAGTGTTGTCGTAAGTCGCGATACATCTTGGTGCCTCCAGGATGAATAGAATAAATCAAACTATGAGCCTCTGCCATCAGCTCCTGTCGAATCTCTCCATTTGGAACATAAAGACGATCACCACATCGTAATGTCCCATCCTCATGAATGCGCAATCCTGTCTGCTCTCCGGCCTCTGTCCTTTCCTTCAGTCTCCGGAATCTGGCGTCTGTAGGCAAGGCTGCCTTAATCCTCTCTACCAATGATGATTGTACTTGCAAGTTGGCTAGTGTCCCATCTGCTCCGTGTAATATCACCTCAATGCCAAGCTCTTGCAAGTCCTCCAATAGTTCCCTCTGTGCTATCAAGAAGTAAGCTGCTGGCTTTCGGCTTAACGCGTCTGCTACCACATTAGCCTTGCCTGGATGATAATGTAGCTCTATCTCGAAATCTTTCATCAACTCGAGCCATCGACGTTGCCTCATATTTAACTTCTTCTACGTGAAGACGTACTTGAAGCTCTTGTGGTCTGTATAGATCTTCACTCGTTCCCCATATAAGTAATGTCTCCATAGCTTCAGAGCAAATACAACGGCTGCAAGTTCCAAGTCATGAGTCAGATAATTCTTATCATGTACTCGTAACTGCCTAGATGCATATGCAATCACCTTGCCATGCTGCATCAATACGCATCCCAAGCCTTTCCCTGATGCATCACTGTAGATCACATAACCTCCTGATCCTGACGGAATAGTCAATACTGGTGCTGTAGTCAGTTGTTTCTTCAACTCTTTAAAGGTGGCTTGACACTCGGTGGTCCATATAAATTCTTGGTCCTTACAAGTCAAACGAGTCATAGGTGCCGCTATCCTTGAGAAGTTTTCTATGAACCGTCGGTAATATCCCGTAAGTCCAAGGAAACTCCTCACCTCTACTGCTGATTTAGGAACAGGCCATGTCTCAACTGCTGAGATCTTCTCTGGATCAACAGAAATACCATCTCCTGTAACAACATGTCCAAGAAATAAAACTCTGTCCAAGAAGAACTCATATTTGCTGAGCTTAGCATATAACTGCTCTCTCCTCAAAGTCTCTAGAATAATCCGCAGATGCTCCTCGTGCTCCTCGTGGCTCTTCGAATAGACAAGTATATCATCTATGAAGATGACCACGAACTGGTCCAAGTACTGGTGGAAGACTCGATTCATCAAGTCCATGAAGATCGCTGGAGCATTGGTCAATCCAAATGGCATGACCAAAAACTCGTAGTGCCCATATCTTGTTCTGAATGCGGTCTTCGGAATGTCCTGCTTCCGTACCTTCACTTGGTGATATCCCGATCTTAAATCTATCTTCGAGAATACCTTAGCTCCACTGAGTTGATCAAACAGGTCATCAATGCGTGGCAATGAATATTTGTTCTTCACTGTCACTTTACTCAAGGCTCTGTAGTCAATGCACATACGCACTGACCCATCCTTCTTGGGTACAAACAACACTAGTGCTCCCCAGGGTGATGCACTCGGTCGGATGAAACCTTTCTCCTCTGGCTCTTTTAATTGTGCCTTCAGCTCGTCCATCTCCTTCTTCGTCAGTCTGTAAACATGCGATGCTATAGGTGCTACTCCGGGTGCTAGTTCAATTGAAAACTCTACGTCTCTGTCTGGGGGCAGTCCTGGCAAATCCTCTGGAAAGACGTCTAGAAATTCTGAAATAATGGGATGATAGACAACATCGTCCATTGCGAGTTGCATACCATCAAGGATTTCTGTGGATCCTCGGGCAAACTCAAGTTCAGGCTGGCCTGGTACCTTAAAAAGAATGCATCCTCCAAAACAATCAAAGAAAGCGTGGTACTTGCTTAGCCAGTCCATTCAAAGCACAATATCAAAAGATGGCATATGAAGGACTAAGAGTTGGGCATTCATCTCTCTGCCACGTATCACTATAGGACCCGATCTACAAACTCGGCTAACTAGTACAACTCCTCCTCTGGTAAGAATTCTAACACAACTAGATAATGGTGTAGAAGCAATGTTGTGTTTGGAAATAAAACTAGATGATATGAATGAGTGGGTGGCTCCCGTATCAAATAATGTCACAGCATGAAAAGTAAAAGCAAGGGTAATACCAGCTATGACATCCACCTCATGATCCATGTCATCTACCTCCAATGCAAAAGCTCGCCCGTTCCTCTGCGGTTGTCCATGTCCAGTCCTCATATACTGCTCCTCCTGAGTAGGTAGCGGTGGTCCTCTCTGAAATTCTCCTGCTTCTGGGGGTCGAGGTGCTCCCGGTCTAACCATCTGCTGTGCTATCTTCGGTGCTGGAAGCGCTAGTCTCTGAACTGGCGGTGAAAGTGTCTGCTGTACTTGGCAGTCTCTCGCCAGGTGCTGTCCAGATCCACATCTCATACACTGACCCAAGCGGGTCCGACAATCCCTCGAAACATGTCCGATCCTCCCACAATAATTACATTAGGGTTTTTCTTGAATCTGGTACGGTCCGACTCTGTGTTGCTGATGATGTTGTGTCAAGGGACGTCTGATAGGTCCTCCCTGTTGTGTCCTGGCTGGTCCCTGCTGTATCCTTACTGATCCTTGTTGTGTCCTCAGCTGACCTCCCTTTCCTCTGCTAATGGTTTCCTGAAATCTGGCCTCTGTCAGTAGTTCAGCATAAGAGACTCGGGACTGCGAGCTCGTATAATGTTGTAGCTCCTAGGTCATTCCTCGATGAAACCTTTTAGCCTTAGCCAAGTCATTTGGTATCAAAGCAGTGCCATATTTGCTGAGTTGACTAAACTCGGCATCATACTCGTCCACTGTTCGGTTCCCCTGCTCCAAATGAAGAAACTGATCATACAAGGTGTCCCTGACAGTGTCCGGGAAGTACTTTCCCTCAAAGCACTCCAAGAACTGCTCCCAAGTCTGGTAAGTACCCAACTGGCGCTCCATGGATTCCCACCAGTGATGAGCATTACCCTCTAGAAGCGTCCGTACACCCGTCATCCATAGGTTCGTAGGTAACTGCGATGCCTCCAGTAGCTTCTGCATGTGAGTGATCCAGTTGGTAGTCTCCTCCGGGCTCTCAGTGCCCTTGTACTACCTTGGACCCATCTGAACAAAATCCTTTACTGATCCAACCCTAGCTCGAGGTACTAGAGCTAGTGTTGGGGCTGGTACAGTAGCCTGAGCAGCCATCCTCTCCAGTGCTGCCAAAAATTCTTGCCTCTGCTCGGCTGTCTGCTGCCTCTGTTCCTGTATTATCATCTGAAAGAATTGGAACATCTGCGCTTGGCCATCTTGCGGTACTGGTAAAGCTGGAAGGTTCCCAATAGGTGAAGCGGGAAGATCAGAATGAACTGGAGTGTGAGTCTGTCCATCTGGCCCCGGAAGCCTAGGAATCGTTGGGGTCCCTCCTTGAGTCTGACCATTGACTCCAGAAGTTGTGTCGCCATTGGCGGCAGTACATCCATTTTGTAAATCCATCTCTCTGTAGGTGATGCACGAAACGATTAGAAAAAGTACAGGAATCAAACAGGATGCAAGTATTAAATATGGAGGATGAGTTTCAATCAAGCGTGGATGAGATCCTTATACTCTATTCCTATACGCAGGCTTGTTCGGTACAGTTACGTAACCGAGACAATATATTGATGACCTGCATGAGCCACCACTAAAAACATGTCACGTTCCAGTCCCAAAATACGTAGGACTAGAAATACGTAACACGCCAGCCGTATGTATACGAACTCCAATATATGGAAACCATATACACACGTACGATGTACATGAATATCCAATCCACAGTAGTAATATACTGTCACAACAAGTCACACGTAATTCTATATCTCATCCACAACACACATAATAGATAAATGGAAATCAATAACTGAATATCAAAGAAGCAGTCTCAAATAGGAATCTCAAGTGTGATAGTCGGGTGGAAACAAATCCACTACAAATCGACTATAATAAACTACTAAAGAGAGAAGAGAATAAACTCTAATATAAGAATAAATGTCTAAAAAAAAGAATAGCAACTAGAATCTCTAAACAACTGCAATGAATCACATATAAACAGAAGGTAAGATCACCTCAGACTGATAGGTTACGTCAGGTCCAGGTCCATACTCCTGCGGGTACTCCTGCTCATCTAAATCTGGAAAGGTACCAGGTCCTCAGAGGGACGTAACAAGATACATATAAACATGCCAATAAAGTACTGAAATGTAAACATCCATTGGGGTCACCTAACCGTCTAAGTGAATGCAGTTAAGAACATCTTTCCCCACAAGTGAGCTATCTGGCTGAAAACCTGGGATTTGGCATGGTTCTCTATTGGAGATCTAGGGGCCTAAAAGGCACGTCGTCTTTTAAACGCCGGTGGCCCGCCTGATAGTACATAATATATAGTGGTCATCACCACCCGTATCTTCGGCAGAGAATCCGGGCGCACAATAGAAAAAGTGTAAATGAGCTCAAATGCGGTACTTGTTATTCTCTCCACCCAATGCTCTAAGCATATCATGTCCATGACACGATAAACCTCTAATAACCGCCAGGTCTACTAGCATGCAAAGTTTCTATTGGCAGTTATCCCTATCCGTCGCACGACCTATACGTACCAGTGGCCAGCCGAGTACGCAAGTCCGTGTCCTACATGTGACTCACACTCGTGTAAGAATAGTGTCATGACCAATGAAACATAAATGCCTCATGAAGATGGGGTAGTCTCATAAAGTAGGTCCAATGCATATACATAAATAAAAATATCGTACGACGACACCGTCGTTGCACCCAAGTTTCAGCAGTTAAAATAAATGAACTAAAATAAACAGAAATAAATATGCATGCATCATATGGAATATAAATAAAGTACAATGGCAAGGTATACTTGCTTGGCAAGAAATCAGTAAAGTGTACGCGCCCAAATGTCAAGGACACGGAACCTGGAACTAAGGCCTCTGAACAAACGTCTCCGGATGCTGAAATAAACATCACCACCATTTCTGGAATGAGCAAAATAGCTAAAAAGCACATCCCTTTCGTCCAATTTGGACACAGGGGCAAAACGGTAATTTCGAGTAAAAATGGGGTCTACGTGTGGCCCACTTTGCACTGAAAAGCGTGCCAAGGGTAACAGTCTCTAAATGGGACAAACTATAGGTCAAACAACTCTAAATGTCAATACGAACCCAACGGTATGTCCAAATGTGGATTTCGATGGACCGAACACAATTTTGTCCAAAAAGTCAACTGTAGGGCCCGCCAATTGGCGATTTGGTCAACCGTCTCAGAATTGCGTAAAAATTGGGTCACAGGACCAGCGCGTTACCACGAGTCCAGTGGCGCAAGTTTCGTCGCAATCTGACAAGCGTGCACAAAATACGCGCGAGTTCAACAATCGTTGCGACACGGGGTGTGTCCGCGGATACGGCCTGATTCTGGCGCGCACACGCGTCCGAATCAGTTTCCACGAATTTTTACGTATCCGGTTACGTTGCGTGTACCGTTCGGTACACTTGGTACACGGCGGGGCGGTCCCGTTTGGCGGGGCGCGCTCCGTTTCATAACTTTTAGAATTCTGGAAAAAGTGGGCTCGCGGGATTTTGTGACGAATTTAATTCTGTCCACATCAGCTAATAATCTAGGGTTATTTAATAAAAAATAAACTAGGTCAAGTTTTCTACACATATCAAAAAGAATCACCAAATTCGGATCTCTGTGGTGGGAGATACGAACTCGGCAACATGGGTGGTCACCGCAATTTTCTGCGATCCCAGAATTTGGTCTGCTCGTGCCAACTTGGGCGCTATTTTTGCCTATGGGTACACGTTGTTCGAGGTCTGCTATTATACAAATATGGAAGAGGGTTAAGGGGTGAGCATACCGGTGAAGACGGAACGACGTTTGGTTGAGCGAGTCAACGGGAAGCAACTCCGGAACGAAGGTACCTTGTGTGAGAATCTGCAGTGCGCGAGGTCGGGGTCGTCGGGATTGATTTGGACGGCCTGACGGGGTTCTGTGGCGGCTCTAGATGAGAAGAGGAGGGTCTGAAGATTTTAGGTTAGGGTTTTATGAAATAATATATATATATATATATATATATATATATATATATATATATATATATATATATATATATATATATATATATGATAGGGAGAGAGAAGGGATATGGAGGCGGGTCCGCGTGAAAAAAGGGTGGGGCGCTGTGTCTGGTCGTGGGAATGGGATTGCTGAGCTTGTTGCTTAAGTTTGTTTGTAAGTTTTGCTTTAAGTTGCTATGTTGCTTTAAGAATGCTAGCAAGTTTCTAACTTTTGCTAGTTGGAAGTTGCTAAGTGGACTAATAAAGTTATTATTAGTATTATTATTATTAGTATATTATTAATTATTTCTTTATACTTTCTTTTCTTTTCTTCTTCTTCAATATATATATACATATATATATATTTGTATATATATATATATATATATATATATATATATATATATATATATATATATATATATATATATATATATATATATACTCATAAGAAATTTATAGATTAGAATAATGCACACCGTTAGGCTAGCAACTGCTCAAGGAGTCTCCTACATGGAATAAATTCTGAAAAATTCCTGATGGTTCCATAAATCCTCTAAGTGCCCGAACACCTAAAATAAAAATTATTAATAATCTATTTCTCCTATTTAGCCATAATTACTATAATTTAATTAATAATTAATAAATAAAAAGGGTATATACGATTTTTTGGAAGGGGTTTTTACAGCTTGCCCTCAGTAAGTCTCGAGGACAAGACTTTTTCTGAGTGGTGTATGATGTAACAACTCATTCCACTCAAGCAGACTGCCGATTCAAACGGCAAAAGTGCAATATCCCGACCCGCTTTGCTTCAGCAAGAATACTCGTTTGAGGCAAAGGATATCCAGACTTGTCGCTTCAGGAGTTCGGCTTAGGCTTTCAGAGGCTCGCTCGGAGTATCACTCAACCGAGGCGAATCATCACTATGGTGGGTGGCTACGGTGAACTTGCCTTTGCTTAGCCAGCACATTTAAAATATGAAATGATATATGCTAGTTGCTAAGTGAATCTCTCCCTGCATGCTAATAAGAATACAACGCACCTAGCTAAGGAAGTAATCCCAATTGTATTATTTGTATTAGAACATGGAAATGAAACATTGCTTATATTCAGACCCTCTCATGCTACCTTTGCCTTGTGCAGCTGGACCCTACTATGCCTCAGTAGAACGATATGTATATGCTCTTCTTAGTGCACTGTTTACTTGTTTACACTGCACGACTCTAGCTCATGTCGCTCGGAGAGTCCCCTTGCGGTTTCACTACTCGGCTTACCTTCGGGTCTGAGCTAAAGTGAATGCTTATGTTATACAAATACATGCTTTCCTGCTTATATATTGCCTCGATTCAGTGCTTGTCATATAATTGCATGCTAGTATCTAGTGAATGCTATCTTGCCTTGTTTCATCCAAACCACCAGAAGACTATCTAATAGTCGTTTTGTGAAAGTATGAACATTGAAAGTATTCGGGACCGTTAGGTTGCCAAGGCAATCCCCGAACCAGGGGAACGCATCATGTCAAGTTACATCTAAATAATCAATCAAGGATTTTTATGTCTGCTTGTGTGAAATTTAGAATAAATGAACCACTGAGTCAGGAACGGCCTGGGATGGCTTGTAGCAAGGATCATGACCTGCGCCTACAACCATTGCCGTTTACTCAGAATAATGAAAGAACAACAAAGAACTCATTCATTCAGTCGCGGACGCTTGTGCACAAGCTTGATCTCCTCGGACGGGGCGCCGGGGCACCGGGACCTGTTTGGCCTAGGGGGAAGATCCGCTAGTCGTGATAGTTTGTTCCTAGCATGGATAAGTTCGGTCGTGTTGCCGGGGCATCGGGACCACCATCTTATTGTGACTATGTCCATAATGGCTACACCAGTGACCCCTGTGCATATACATGATCATACTCGCTTAGCGGCAATCCGTGTGTGAGTCATTGAATTGCATCTATAAATCTGAATCCAAGTATCCTAATAAAAGAATAATGAATCTCTGAATCATTCCTGAATCTGAGTAACAAGTACACTTGTGTTTTATAGTTTAAAAGAAGAACGTGTGCACCTGTTTTAGAACTAGCTTGTAGCACACTTATGTTGCATATGCTATTGCTCTTGAATGTTTATGAATGTTGGGGCTTGAATTAACTTGGTTTATACTTGGACAGGGAAGGGAAATTGGTAAGTCGGTAAGTCTTGTCGTGTTTTCTCCTATATCGCACGGCGTACTGCCACATGAGTTAGGCTTTTCATATATGCCATGAACCTGATCCTAAGGCACAACTAGAAAGACAACAAATTAGTTGGTGCACGGAACCTATGTTACGTGTTTGGATTTGTCGAGCGGGCAAGTAGCTTCCCCACCAGTGCATTCGTGTACTGATAATCCACCAGGTTGTTTGCAGGGTGCGGGAGAACCTTGTTCGGTGTGGATGCCTCCTTCGTGCAGGCTAAGGCGTGGAGTTCACTCTAGAGCCTTGGAACGCTGTGTCTGGAACTAAAGCACATATACAAGACATAATATTGGAACATCGCTTGAACATTGCCTGTACGTCATTCCACAAATATAGTCACTTGACACACTTTTACTATTTCGGAGAGAGAGGCTTGAGCGACTTATAATCTCGGCTATACGCCGGTTGTAATATTGCACAATATCAATAAAGAGTTTGTTTTACTTCAACTTGTGTTATTCAATGCTTCTGTTATTGTCGACTCAGTGAACTAGTTACCAAATTGCCTATGCGTTTATCATTACCGCCAGCCAATGAACCACGGCCTTGCACGGGCGTGGCTCACACTCGTGGTACATCACATCCAGATGGACCAAAGCGATCATCCCGCGGGAGCTCTGGCGCGGCAATTCTCGCATAGCGGGGACGGCCGATTAGCCTGCGGGAGATCGGGGCGTAATAAACCGTTCGACCGTGGATAAGATTTATCATATGCGTGGTTAAATCTATTGTTGATGTTTCTTTGCATGAATTGTTAAAAAGAACCTAGTCAACTAGAAAGATCACATAATAATCATGCTAGCTTTACATGTTTATTTAGTATAGATTTCTAGGTGAGTTTGACCAGGTCGCTCACCAGTACAAGTTGAGTACTGACCCATGTTTGTGGATAAATCTCCAGGTTACGGTAGCGAGAGTTTGGCAAGCATTTTGAAGCTTTAGGAGTGCATCCCATCAAGCAAAAATGTGCTCGTGCTGCTTCCTTAGCTTTCTCTCCAGTGTGCAAGCTCTTCTTCTGCTAGATGTCTTTTTTGGTCCTACTAAAAGGATATGATGTATGTGTGTTGTGGCTAGTTTTGTGTTTGTAAAAAGAGTTGTAAGCCATCTATGACATATTTTGTAATCAGCCAAGGTAGTACTTTGTAATCCAATTTCAAGTATTGAATAAAGAAAGTATTTTGTGTTCCTATCAAATGTGTTCAAACTTTGGTTCTCTATATTTTAAATTATGTGCTTCTATATATGTATATTTTTATCTAACTTGTATTTTGTCTAGATACTATGCCTTGTGCAAGCGCAACTTGGCTTGCATGACATTATGCCCAAGCGAGGACGATCGGTTCCACAAGGGCCAAGCGAGGACGATCGGTTCCACAAGGGCCAAGCGAAGACGATCGATCCATTACGGGATCGGGGTATGCCGTAAGGATCGAGCGAGGATGAGCGACCCTTACAAGAATTGGGGTATGGCAATTTGTAACAATACTTTTCTTTGACTGCAACGTGGACATTTTGATGATAACCATGACGTTTTATGTCATCGCCTTATGCGAGCGTAACTCCAAGCTCACATGGCATCACGTCCCGATGGGAACGATTATCCTGCAGGAGTGTTGGCATGGTGATTCACGTTTAGCGAGGACGATTGAACTTGCAGGAGACTGGGCATGGCATTTTGGTATCGGAGTGCCGGATTTATTTTCTCAGACTTTTTCCTTTGCTTAATCGCAAACTCTAAATGGCCTTCGCGAATAAGATGACACTTGGCTCTACTCGGTGCCATATTGGATGTTCCATGCAATAAGTCTATATATTTGTTGTATATGCATGTGTTTCATTTCGTTCATTTTCATATGAATTGATAGAGTCGTGTAGCACCATTAGGCATTATTGCATTCGTGCAACGATTTATGTGGCAGCGTTGCATTGGTGTAGCTTATTATTTTGGGGGGTTTTGGTTGCGGCAGTGGAGCAGTTGGTTTGTTGGATGTGATTGGGTATTTTGGCATGCCGTGAGTAAAAATATTGGAAAGATATAAATGAGTTGAATGAATTTGAGTTTTGGTTTGTAATATCATAGAGAGAAAATATTGAACGAGTTGCTCGTGCAACGAATGTGTCGGACGACTTGAGAATAGTAGAGAGTATCGAGAATGGAATATTGTGCAAGTTGCAACGAACGAGAACAACAGAAGAGTAAGATGGTTCATGTGTTGAATTAGTTTGGTGTCAGACTTTGAGTAAACAATTGAGTTATGGTCGGCAAGATCACCACAGAATGGATAGCTCAAACGGATTATTGGATTAGTGTAGAGAAAAGTATGATGCAAGAAATGACTTGATTTTGAGTGGTATATGTTATACCACGTAGTAATGTGTGCGTCGAAACATTTTGGATGGACAGAAATGGAATTGTCGCGACGGACGCATGTAATGGAAATGTAAGTTGGTTGTCCTATTGGTTGAGTATGTTTCGGAACTTGGAGCAAGTGAATGTTGAGTTATGATCGGTAGGATCACCACGGAATAGTTAGTTCAGAGTAGACGTTGGTCGATGCAGAGTAAATCTAGTACTGAGAGTGACTCGATTGCAAATGGTATACGCAATACCACAGAGTGGGGTGCGAGGTAGAAAAGTTTAAAATAGATAAGTGATAGGTTGCTCGCAACAGATGGGGTAGTATGCGATTATGTCATAAATTGGTGTAATAGAGTTTGACTCAGGTATCCTTCCATGCGTCAGGTTGGAGTGATCATAAATGGACTCGTATAAATGAAAGTTACGTTGGAGGAACATAACAAGTGATGGAATGCTTGTTAGGAATTGGAAGGAGTGATACGGACCAAGTATTGAAGAGGAGAAGATCGATCAGATGGGAAGTTGAATATTAGAATTCTGCTCGCATGGTGTGGAAGATTCAATAGAGTAATTATTGATGCAAAAATTTGAGCATAAGGAACAAACTGTTCATGTATGCGTGCGCGAGCGATGGATGTATTAAGGAGTAACCAGCACGGACTATGGAGTTCAGCGATGTAAGGTGCAATTGGTCGAGCAGAGGATCACGTTCGAGTACAACGGAGCAATACGATTGGTATACATCTAACTTAAAGGGAAATAGATGTTAGTGCTCGAGAATTTTAACTCAGAGTTTAACGGATGCAGAGTTAGTAAAACGGTGCAACGAAGGTGGACGAGTTCTCCTGAAGACGTGATCGAGCATGATGCGATTCTAGTCGATGTTAGGCCAGATTGAAAGTTAACACTTATAGTACTGAGATGAACATGATGCAACGAAGACGATTAAACAGGAAGTCATAGTGCATTTAAGATTGGCGTACAAGTCATCGAGAATGTGTGGATGCATTAGCACAAAGAAATTAAGATGGTGCTAAGGAATGGAACGAGAACAAGGATTACGGCGGATGAACCTTTGAAGATAGTAAGGCAACGTCGAAGTAATTCACAATACCTCTCGAGCGAGTTAGACGTGAAGTATTGAAGCATGGCGTATAGATAAGAAATGGAGAAGGCTTACAGTTTTAGAAATGGTTGCAAGTAACGGTGTGAGAAGCCAAACAAGGCGGTTCAAGATTTTGATGGAATCTGGGTCAGAACAATGGAGTATTGGAAGACGGTTTCAGCGAGCGCAGTTTCTCGATTAGTGATTTGGATAGATAGTCAGACTCTAGGTGGTTAGGAGAAATTTTGGTTAGCAGATTCGTCAGAGGTAGTTCATGCAGTATTCAAATTCAGCAGTGTATTCGGATTGGATTATTGGATTATGGATCAATTTGCAGATAATAAATAGCGTAGTTCATAGTAACTGTCCATTGTGATGACTTACAATTATCGAGCGTAGCTTCGGGACAGCTGACCCTAGTGACTTACCTACCAAATCGAAGTTAATATTGTAGATCCATAGAATGACCCTTGCAATGGCGCATTTGGGAATACGTCGAGGGCGGATAATGAGTGGCGCATATTGAAGATAGGCCTAGGTGACTGCTGAAGTATGCAGCGAGACGATCAAAGCGGTAATATGGGAACGAGCTTGCGTCAACTAATGAGATTTAGAATCGCAGATTTATAAAGATGGCATCAGTTTTGACTCATCGTGTACTAGAAGGGGACGACGAGGAGGGGACAATGCCGACGCTGGGGGACGATGTGGTTGGTGAGGGTGAGCATCCCCCGGGTGGAAGGGGTGGAGGGAGGAACATGAGGAGGAGGAGGAGGAGGAGGAGGAGGATGAGGTTAGGTTGGAAAGGAGGCCGGAGGAGGGGGGCAGAGAGAAGGAGGAGGAGGAGAGGGTGGACGACCCTTAGTAAATTTTGGGATAGACTGAGTAAAAGCTCTTTCAAATTGGACTAGCATCAATACTGGACTAGTCCTGAGTAAAAAATGTAGTGCCTTTATCAAAAATCTTTTGAAACCTTCCTCTTAAAAATTGAGAAGAAACTTATTTGAATCCGCTACCTCATTTAAACACCTTTTTGTTTAATTTTTTATTAACCTTTGTTAAGATAAATAAAAAGTTAACTTTGTGTCTAATACTTTTATAGAGTGTCTAATAATTTTAGAGAGAATTTTTAACTGAAAAAAATAATTTGGCTCTATATTTTAAATAAGTCACAAAATACACATTAATAACATTAATTAACAAGTATTTTTACTTGTCACGTAAAAAAAAATTTTGAGGTACGAAACCAAGAAAAATATAATAATTGAAGGATTTAACTGTGTGATGCTATATAATTGTTAGCACATAATCAAAACTACGAGTGACAACAAAAATTATTTGTAACATAAAAATCGCTTGACCAGTTTTACATTTGTCACAAACTTTTGCCAAAACCCAAATTTGTTTGCATACAAAAAAGATGTAAAAGTTACATAATGACCATGGGTGGTGCTAGAAAAGGGCAAGTGTGATCATTTGACCCCACTTTCTATATATATATATATATATATATATATGTCCGTGTGGTATAGTCTGTTGGTAAGGCTGTGGACATGGGGTGGGGAGGGCGGGCTTCGAGTTCACCTGGGGGAGGGCATTAACCGTGCCTTTGGGGAGGACAAGGGTGTAGGGGGTAGGAATATATATATATATATATATATATATATATATATATATATATATATATATATATATATATATATATATAAGACACAGTAAAAAGAGGCACTCAAATTTTATATCGTTTTTCTTTACGAGTCTCTCGGCCATGCGTCAATTTCTCTCTCCTATCCTGTCGCATCTCTGTCCAGCCGTGCCGCATCTCTCTCCTGTCACACCTCTCTCTCCCTCATTAATCAGGTAACACATCTAAATGTATTTGATTTATGTCCTATATTTTTTAAATCATTCATGTCCTAATTGATTTTACCCTTATTTGTTCTTAGATGACAATATTTAATTTTCTTTTAGAGGGAATACAATTATTTTCTAGTATAATATTCTTATATTAAAAAATATATAAATATATGAAATTAATGTAAATTAGTGGATGAAAATGAAATATTTTTAATCTTGTTTTGTCTTGAGGGAGAAAACAATATTTAATCATTATAAGACCCTAGGATGGAAAGTTCATGATTAAAATTGTAGGATTCAAGTATTGATTTTAAGGTTCATTGAATCTCATTGATCATAATAAGACCCTAGGATGGAAGGTTCGGGATTATGATTAAAATTGTAGGATTTATGTATTGGTTTTAAGATACGATGAATCTCCAATTGATCAAATTGTCAAAATTGATCAAAAAGATCTTGTCTGACCTGGTTTGAATGACACTGAAGTTTAAGATTCTGATTATATTTGGTTAGAAATGTGTACTTTAATGCCAATGATATTTTGAATTAAACGAAAAAGAATGAGCAGATGCAATAAGAAAACTAGAATAAACAACCAATGTTAGGTATAGTAAATATGCTTTTGTAACTAATTTATACAACAGAAAATTTACTGTAGCGAAATAAATTTATATTAAATTCATGCAAACGAAACAAGTTTATAAAATTTTAAAATACAGACAGAGTCCGCCAACAGTGTTGGCGGAAAACACAACAGACGTACACGTAGGCAGAAAAAAAAATTAAAAAAAATTAAAGTGGACCCCATAAGCCAATTTTTGCCAACGCTGTTGGCTGAAATTTGGAGGGGGGGGAGGAATTTCAGCCAACTCTATTGGCAAAAATTGGATGTGGGAGCCCACGGGTTCGGTTGGGTTGGTTTGATTGGTTTGGTTTGGTTTGTTTGGTTGGTTTAGTTTGTTTTATTAGTTTGGTTTAATTAGTTATATTTTGATTTTATTTATTTATTTAGTTTTATTTTGTAATTAGATTTAAGAAAATTTACTTTAACGAAATAAAATTAAATTGTAAAGAAAAATTTAGGAATATTTTTTTCGAAAATTTGCATCCAGAGCATCAAAATTTGTATAAATTCCATCTAAAGCATCAAAGTTTAAAAAAATACAAAAAAAGCATCAAAACGTTCTTTGGGCATTTATATTTTTTAATATTATATTTCTATCGTTAATTTTTTTGCCGTTAACAGACGTTTGTTTTATTAGTTTGATGTCGTTAACAAATGCATCAAAACGTCCTCTGGACGTATTGGTTGGTTTGCTTTGATTAATTGGTTTGGTTTATTAGTTTTTTCATATTGGACATAAAACAATTAATTTAAAAAATTCTAATTTTTTTTGGAGATGGAAAAATCGTTTTAAATACGTGGGTCCCACATCCAATATAAATTAATTTTGTTATAGTAAATTTTAAATATTTAAAAATAAAATAATCGAAAGTAAAATTCTGGATGTGCCATTGATAAAATATCTAATCATAGCCTACGTTCCTACGAGGAAAAAATGAGTACGTATTGGTGCAGATAAATCGATGAAATTCGGCCGCTAAGGATCAAATTCGTGGTTGTGAACTGTAAATCAAACTTGATTCCGTCAAATTCTACACATAGGAAATCTCCTTATGCACGTTTCAATCCACTGCATCCGCGCCGAGGCGGTGTATATGGCTGCTATGGTAGTGCTTTGGAGGCGGTGTATGTGGCTGCTATGGTAGTGCTTATGATACAAAGAGAAGGATTTGATCGATTAGCAAGAGCTCTAGATATTAGGATGGATTATAAGTTGGGATTCGAAATTATTTAGTTAGGATAAATATTTTGTTAAGTTTGGTTTTTTTTTTCGGAATTCAGTTATTTAGGTGAAATAGGATCGGCATGAAAGGACTTGAATGTAATTTGGAGGGGGAGTTCGGTTATTGAAGATGGAAGTAGGCTTAGATTAGGAATATGAGTAGGATTTATAATCGGATGTATTGGATTTGATACTGTGAGGTGGGGATTTAGTTACAACAATTCAATTAGGTTGTCTAATTCTACTATGTTTCTGAATTATTAGTTCATATTTTGAATATATAATATAAATCACTAGTACTAATTAATGTAAGATTAGGTTTCCTAATTCTACAATATTTCTGATTTAATTACTAACTCACTGTTATGTATATATAAGAAGGTGGTGTCCTTTGAATTCTTAAATAAAACTTCTTGATCCGGCTACTACTCTCGTAGAGGTGACGGATCCTTGCTCGGCTTCGTTATAATTAGAAGGTAGGTTTATTTTCTTGGGTACATTACATGAAATTGCTTATGTACTTTTTTTGTCGACCATTCAACAAGTTGGAAAATCTGACTGTCGTCCTTTGTATTGATCCATAATTAGGTGCTTCGCAGCGCGACTCGATCGGATTAGTAGTCCAACCGAAATGTGCCAAACATCGGAGGATGCGGCGAAGGAAGCCGGTCGTTGCTTGGGTCAAATGGACGCTCTTGGAGAAGCGTTGGAATCGACTCAGTCGACAAATACAAACCCATCGGTGGACGACCGCTTTGAGGTTCTCTTCAAGAGTTGGCTCGAGTTACAGCAAGATTGGAAACAATACTTCGAGACTCTATGGTCTCTTGTGGACGATATAATTGTTAGCGACGATGACTATGAATATGTCGATGATGATATCGTAGAAGAAGATGAAGCAGAAGGAATTGTACCGGCTGGCGATGAAAATGTAGATATCAATGATGATGATAACGCAGTCTCAATCGAACATGAATTTGATACTCCTTCGATGGAGACTGTATCGGATACCGATACCGATGATTCCTTCGAGACTGTCCCGTTGGTTTCAAAAGTGGATGATGTGTTGAAGGAAGTCGGTCGTAGCTTCGGCCAAATGGATGCTCTTGGAGAAGTGTTGGAATCGAATATGTCGACAAGTACCAACCTACCGGTGGACCACCCTGTGAAAATTCTGCACAAGCGTTGGCTCGAGTTACAGCAAGAGTGGAAACAGTATATGGAGGCTCTGTGGACGTCTGTTGCCGAGGAGATTATTGTCGGTGACAATGAGTACGATGATAAAGTAGAAGATGATAAGGAAGCAATTGTACCGGCTCGTGATGATGAAAAAGCAAACATCATTGATGATAACAACGCAATCACAATCGAACCTGAGTTTGCTACTCCTTCGGTGGAGACTGATACTGATACCGATGATTCTTTCGAGGTTGTTCCATTGGATTCTGAAGTGGATGGCGAATTGAGCATGGTCGAAAACGAACATCCTTAAGAGTTACTGTAAATAAGATGTAGTCAAACAAATACATTGCTGGCTCAATCCGTAATCTTAAAACTCTGTTAGCTAAGCTTTGATTTTTATTTTATTTTATAGTGTTGCGTCAACTATGTTAGTTTAATTTTTCGACACCGATAAGATTGTATAGCTTAATTAATTGTTTGCTTTAATTTCTTCAAAGAGTATTATGTTTCAAATTTTACAAGTATATTTGTTTAGATGATAATGTATATATTTGCAACTCAGTGTTTACATGTCTAAAACTTAGCTTTGAGCTGAGTCAAATTTCAAACATGTTTCTGTTTTTGATTATCAAAGATCCATTGGTTGCAGGATAATTTTTTGAGATAAAGGAAGGATGGGATCAAGGAGATCTCTGTTTTTGATTAAGCGTTCAAAAGGAGGATGACAATAGAGTTGGTAATTTAGTCCCACATTGGATATGAGGTGGGATCATGAGATGTAGATAATTGAGATTGGTTCAGACCTTACATTAAAATTTTATTTTAAGGCATATGAGTCCAGTCTAATATTGTATCTCATGGGCCAACTCGGATTCGGATCACACCGTGTTCCCAACAAGTGGTATCAGAGTCCAAGGTTCTAGGGCTGGTTTGAGCGGCTATAATTGGTTCGAGACAGATAATTTTGAACGTTCATAGATTATACAGACTCTTCTCAAGATGCAGTAGGAGCATCAACTACACAAATTAGCTTTAAAGGTGGATCTGACGAGTCCAAGGTGGAGCAAGACGTTGTGGTTGGCACACAATGGTGGTGTGGATGAACGTGTCAGATTTGGTTCTGTGATCGAACGGATCGAGATGACAATATGTTTGATCTCCTGGGTGCTCGGTTAGCGAGAACGGACAAAGGTAGCCGAAGCGTGCTAAAGTTGTTCAGCTAGCGGTAACGAGCAAAGGCAGTCTGGGTGTGCTAAGGGTGCTCGGCTAGCGGGAACGAACAAAAAGGTAGGCGGGATGTACTAAGGTTGTTCGGCTAGCAAAAACGATCTAGCAAAAATGAACTAAGGTGAAGATTGTTGGATTGTATCTCGTTTTCGATTGAGCGCTCAAAAGGAGGGTGACAATAAAGTTGGTAATTTAGTCCCACATCGGATAGGAGGTGGGATCATGAGGTGTAGATAATTGAAATTGTTTCAGGCTTTATATAGAAATTTTCTTTTAAGACATATGGGCCCAGTCTAATATCGTATTTCATGGACCAACTCGAATTCGGATCACACCGTGTTTCCAACAATCTCATCCAAATTTTGTTAAATGACTGTTTGGTGGTTTGTAAATATAAGTTCATTGTAGGTTTTGCTGTTGTAATGAGAGTTGGAATTACTTTTGACTATAACAAAAGCTGCATAAATATGGATATTTATTGCAGCTTAATTTTGTTACAAGAATACACTATTTATCGCAAAATCAATGTTGCAATTGATGTAACCGATTACAACTGCAACACTAACAGCCAACTTAATAATGGTCGTCCGGTTGCGCTTGGACTTCTATGTTCCAATGGAGACCAAGTTCAATTATAAATCAGGATATAATTGTTCTCAAGTAATAATGGTTTCAATGTAATATTATTGTACATATTCTGAAAGAACTTGTTATTTCCGAAGATTATAAAGATGGTACAGATGTACGTGAAGATCGAAGATCACGATCGATTGCAGCACTTTGGTCTTATGTAACAAGATTATAACTCCTTGCTTTCAACCACAACTTCAACAGAAATTAAGATTACTGACTCTTTGAAATAGAAAGCTTTCAACCACAAGTTGAAAATCCCTAACCATCAAAGCGTCACTTTTCTCTCTTCGAGTCTGAGTTGCAAGGTCCCATTCGGGGATTAGTTCCTAAAAAAAATCCCAAAGAAATAAATAACAAAATGTAAATATTCTTTAGAGGTCTTTAACCTCGTCCTCTAGAAAAATGCCCTATCATCTCAACTACATTGGGCTACCACTCTCTATTTGCACAAGTAAACAAAAGAATGATCTTATATTGAAATGCACACTTCGGATTTCCACATAGATATCACTCTAGAGCTCAAACTAAAAAATCCTAATAATTCTCCATATATTTCAATATATGGGTTGGGCGTTCCCGATGGTGACTGGATATCATACATTAGGATAGATGTCGCTTACGACTTGAAATTTTTTACATGGGTCAAATAACAACATGATACAAAATAAACTATACATTGAATTTAGTACCATATATGATATCATTCCCATTCATATAACGACATCAATTGTACCTTTGGTTGCACGTTTAAAGGCACTGTGATGACTGAATCTGTGTGTATGTATCTTGGGTGTCTACAAGCTTATTTTCAAGAGATGGCCAATATCTATGTTCATACACATGGGTAAATTTTTTTTAGAGAGTTCAACTTTTCCACCATGAAGCCTTTCGCTTCCTTTCGATGCTAAGCTATTATGACATGGCCCGAAGTCGAGGTCCAACCACTTTGTGGTTTCATCCCATTGTAACATGAGATCTTAGCCTCTTTGTAATGTTGCACTACCACTCTCTATCTTTCAATATTAGGCTACTTCCTCTACAATGCCTCACTCCGCATGGTGCATTACGCTGAGTTGGATTGGAATGAGGTATTAGGTTGGTTACATTTCAATAAGTCAGATTTGAAAACAAGCATTGATGAGGGTTTTGGTTTTATTTACAACTTTTACACGGGGCATTCTGAGGTCGATTTATTGCCTCAATGCGGGCAAATGCACGGAGTCAAGTCTCTTGCAACGGATCAATGGGCTAGTTCAGAGAAGTGCAGAGATAGCGAGGTCAAGCAATGTTATAGTTTTTCTTGAATCCGCTCGGGTCAGATGATTGAGAAGCATGGCTTGCTCGCATGGTTATACCAGTTAAGTAAATCATGCTTCGCATAAGACCACAAAAATTGGGGATAGGCTGTATCGACTCAAGTGGAGCGATAGGTGTCACGCCCCGATCTCCCGCAGGCAATCAGCCGTTCCCGCTAGGCGGGAATCACCCTCGTCAGCGCTCCAGCGGAACGATCGTTTGACCCATCCGGGCGTGATGCCGCACGAGCGTGAACCGCGTCCGTGCAAGGCCGTGATTCATTGGCTGGCGGTAAGAGTTCTAAGCTACAGAGTCGCACAGATTGTCCGAGTGCAGCCGAGTCATGAACGCATAGCGATTTGGTAACAGGTTCACTGAGTCGACAATATAGCGGAAGTATTGAAACACAAGTTTGAAGTAAAGCAACTCTTTTATTGATATAAACATGTATTACAGGCGGCGTATAGCCGAGATTACAAGTCGCTCAAGCCTCTCTCTCTGAAACAGTAAAAGCGTGCCAAGTGGCTACAACTGTGGAATGATTGTACAGGCGATGTCCAGGCGAGTTCGGGCTATGTTCCAACATTATGTCTTGTATATGTGCTTCTGTTCTGGACGTACCGCTACTTCGAAGTGATATTCACGCCTAAGCACGCACGTTGGAGGCATCCGCACCGAATGAGGTTCTCCCGCACCCTGCACACAAACTGGTGGATTATCAGTACATTGAATGCACTGGTGGAGAAGCTACTCGCCGCTCGACAAATCCAAACACGTAATACAAGTTCCGTGCACCAGCTATTAACTTGTCTTTCTAGTTGCCTTAGGATCAGTTTCATGCAAACATTGAATAGCCTAACGTGTCGGACAGTGCGCCGTACAACATGAGAGAAAACACGGCGAGACTTACCAACTTACCATCTCCTTCCCTGTCCAAGGCAAACATTGAGGCAAACGTTGTTAATTCAAGCACGGGCAAGTATAAACATTCAGGGGCATAGCATACGCAAACACGAGAATCATTTTAACATGATCGTTCAGGTGTTCAGTTGTTCATTGATGCGATGCAGTGACTCGTACGCGGATAGCCGCTAAGCGAGGATGACTTATCTATATGAACGTTAGTCGCTGGCATAGCCATAAAGGACCATAGTCAATTGGCGGGGTAGAGAATGCAACGAAAGCACGTGAGGCGCTGCAAACCATCCCGTCAATCACGTGAGCGACTATTACGTTATGTTCCATCCGGATCGGGTCGGTCCCAGTGCCCCGGCGACCGCCCGTGGAACGGTGCCTCGTTTCCGAGTTGTCCGCGACATGCAGGTCAGGGTCAGTTTCAAATCCACAACTTGAATAATAATCCATGATTCGTGATCTTAATGAGCGTTTGCTCCAAGAGCTGAGATTCGTTCGTTACATGACGTGATTCTCGTTCAGATATAAACTTGATGTGATTATCATTCAGTTGTCACGTTATAGGATTTCACGTTCAGTATTCATTACCCTGATGCGTGGCCCTGGTTCGGGGATTACCTTGGAGACCCAACGGTCCCGGATACTTGCAGGTTCATTCAGGCACGGAACGACTACGTAGTAGTCTTCTGAGGTTTGGATGAAAACATGGCAATATTACAAGCAGACAAGCATGCGTTTCTAAGGAACATAAGTAGCACATTAGCTCGGACCCGAAGGTAAGCCGAGAGATGAAACCGTTAAGGGAGTTAGCATGCGAGGGTCTGAATATAAGCAGTATTTCATTTTCATGTTCTAGCAAGCAAAACAAGTTAGGATTATTCCCTTAGCTAGGTGCGTTGGATTTATTAGCATGCAGGGGTGAATCACCTAGCGACTAGCATGTAATTATTCCAGATTTTATGTGTGCTGGCTAAGCAAAGACAAGTTTACCGTAGCCACCCACCTTAGCGATGATTCGCCTCGGTAGAGCGATACGCCGAGCGAGCCTCTGAAAGCCTAAGCTGGATTCCTGTAGGGACAAGTCTGGATATCCTTTGCATTCTCTTTGAGACAAAGCGGGTCGGGACAGCTGCACTATTGCCGTTTGAGACGGTAGTCCGCTTGAGTGGAACGCGGTGTTACATCCTACCCAACTTAGAAAAAGTCTCGTCCTCGAGACTTACTAAGGACAAGCAGTGATCTAGGGTTGACGCAATCCTAGACAAGTCGTTGTACTTGTTTCATTTGGATATTCACTTTCACAAGCGTCGAAATCAGCATATCGCTTAGACTGGATCGTGCGCACTTTCGAAGTGCACTTCTAGCATGAACACGTCAACCAGCTTAGTGATAGCGAAGTCTTAGCACTCGATTTTCACCTTTTCTTAAGTCTTGGGTGGTGCACTAGTTCAAGGCGTGCCTCGAATAGATGCATTCAACCAAACTTAGAGTTAGTGAAAATCGGACAAGCTACTGCGATACACTCAAGGGTTCGCACAGGTTGGCACAAAGGCCTCTCGCAGCACAACAACATACAAGCAAGCATATCATTCAAAACACATTTTGAAAGTATTTAGACTTATTGTTGGAACATCCCATCGAGGCATTGAGAGAGAGCGTGCACATAACCCACGAACGAGCTTTCGAAACAGAGATATCGAATTGAAGTCCAAGGGCGTAGAAGCCAGGCTCTGATACCACTATGTCACGTCCCGATCTCCCGCAGGCAATCGGCCGTTCCCGCTAGGCGGGAATCACCCTCGCCAGCGCTCCCGCGGAACGATCGCTTGACCCATCCGGGCATGATGCCGCACGAGCGTGAACCACGCCCGTGCAAGACCGTGATTCATTGGCTGGCGGTAAGAGTTCTAAGCCACAAAGTCGCATAGATTGTCCGAGTGCAGCGGAGTCATGAACGCATAGCGATTTGGTAACAGGTTCACTGAGTCGACAATATAGCGGAAGCATTGAAACACAAGTTTGAAGTAAAGCAACTCTTTTATTGATATAAACATGTGTTATAGACGGCGTATAGCCGAGATTACAAGTCGCTCAAGCCTCTCTATGAAATAGTAAAAGCGTGCCAAGTGGCTACAACTGTGGAATAATTGTACAGGCGATGTCCAGGCGAGTTCGGGCTATGTTCCAACATTATGTCTTGTATATGTGCTTCTATTCCGGATGCACCGCTGCTTCGGAGTGATATTCACGCCTAAGCACGCACGTTGGAGGCATCCACACCGAACGAGGTTCTACCGCACCCTGCACACAAACTGGTGGATTATCAGTACATTGAATGCACTAGTGGGGAAGCTACTCGCCCGCTCGACAAATCCAAACACGTAATATAAGTTCCGTGCACCAACTATTAAGTTGTCTTTCTAGTTGCCTTAGGATCAGTTTCATGCAAACATTGAATAGCCTAACGTGTCGGGCAGTGCGTCGTGCAACATGAGAGGAAACACGGTGAGACTTACCAACTTACCATCTCCTTCCCTGTCCAAGGCAAACATTGAGGCAAACGTTGTTAATTCAAGCACGGGCAAGTATAAACATTCAGGGGCATAGCATATGCAAACACGAGGGTCGTTTTAACATGATCGTTCAGGTGTTCAGTTGTTTATTGATGCGATACAGTGACTCGCACACGGATAGCCGCTAAGCGAGGATGACTTATCTATATGAACGTTAGTCGCTGGCATAGCCATAAAGGACCATAGTCAATTGGCGGGGTAGAGAATGCAACGAAAGCACGTGAGGCGCTGCAAACCATCACGTCAATCACGTGAGCGACTATTACGTTATGTTCCATCCGGATCGGGTCGGTCCCAGTGCCCCGACAACCGCCCGTGGAACGGTGCCTCGTTTCTGAGTTGTCCGCGACATGCAGGTCAGGGTCAGTTTCAAATCCACAACTTGAATGATAATCCATGATTCGTGATCTGAACGAGCGTTTGCTCCAAGAGCTGAGATTCGTTCGTTACATGACGTGATTCTCATTCAGATATAAACTTGATGTGATTATCATTCAGTTGTCACGTTATAGGATTTCACGTTCAGTATTCATTACGCTGATGCGTGCCCCTGGTTCGGGGATTGCCTTGGAGACCCAACGGTCCCGGATACTTGCAGGTTCATTCAGGCACGGAACGACTACGAAGTAGTCTTCCGGAGTTTGGATGAAAACATGGCAACATTACAAGCAAACAAGCATGCATTTCTAAGGAATATAAGCAGCATGTTAGCTCGGACCCGAAGGTAAGCCGAGAGATGAAATCGTTAAGGGACTTAGCATGTGAGGGTCTGAATATAAGCAGTATTTCATTTCCATGTTCTAGCAAGCAAAACAAGTTGGGATTATTCCCTTAGCTAGGTGCATTGGATTTATTAGCATGCAGGGGTGAATCACCTAGCGACTAGCATGTAATCATTCCAGATTTTATGTGTGCTGGCTAAGCAAAGACAAGTTCACCGTAGCCACCCACCTTAGCGATGATTCGCCTCGGTAGAGCGATACACCGAGCGAGCCTCTAAAATCCTAAGCTGGATTCCTGTAGGGACAAGTCTGGATATCCTTTGCATTCTCTTTGAGGCAAAGCGGGTCGGAACAGCTGCACTATTGCCGTTTGAGACGGCAGTCCGCTTGAGCGGAACGGGGTGTAACAATAGGCACCTATGTCGGCTCGGCAAGAACGATGAGCAGATGTGTATAAAGTGTGCGGACCCTAGCCTTTCTCCTTTACTCCTTAATGCTTAACAATGCGTGCTAGCGATATCATAGATTTAACAAGCATAGTTCGGAGAAACAGACAAGTAACATATGCTGAATACTAGAACATTGAAACAAAGTATATCGAGACGTGCATAAAGCGCACGAGTATCGAACGAGAATCATAAGAATGCTTCATAAGTGAATCCTGCAGTTGTAGTTCAAGACCACAAAACTGTCAAGATAGGGATAAGATATCTCAAGAAGGGATACGATATCTAAAAAAATCGGAAAGGCAATGGTGCCACGAAACTATCGATCAGGGATAAGGTTCCATAGAATACTGTATCGAGAAGCGGCAAGGTGACTTAGTTGTTAGGACCTACGGGTCATCCAACCAGACCATCGATCGAAAGAGCAGCGATGCCACGAGTATGATATAGTAGGACGAGTCGACACGTACCTCACCATACTTATATTTTGATATTCGGACGAGTAGACACGTACCTCGTCGTAATTACAAAGTAAAGCGATGCTGAGTATAACTACCTCGTCATACTTACAAACAAAATATTGCATGGATAAATGATCATGGGCTACCTGTGCACGGACTTGGTTTTCCTCAAGCAAGATGTACTACAACTACCCGGTAAAAGACAGGCAGTATGGCCAAAATCGTTCGACCTAGGAGAAAATTTGAGAGTGCTCTTCTAGAACGGTATAGCAGGGCTTTTGGGCAGGCTTGCTACCTAGCGCTAAAATGATTATCGCATATCAAGAGAATGTGCTTCGGCACGAGACATTTGGGGACCTCAGGTCGACTCAGACTGAGAGGATGCGCCCAAATATCATGGCATTGTGGGACCTCAGCGGGACCCACACTCCTGAATATAGGGTGTACCGTTTAATGTAAAGAGATGCCTAATATGACATTTGGGGACCTCAGGTCGACTCGGACTGAGAGGATGCACCCAAATACGACAGGCTATCAAATGTTTCATCCAGGAGGATGAATGTCGTCTTGCCTCGAGCAAGAGTGTGCACATCGGCTATATATTCAGAGTTGATATTTGAGCGAGGTGATTCAACTAGTTTTATGTATTTTGCATGTTATACAAGCATGGCTTGCTTATTTATCGTTGCGACTAAGAATAACATGCTTAGCGATCGAGGAATTAGAATATAACTTGCTTAGTTACCGAACGAGATTCGAGTATAACAAGTTTAGTTGTCTATGCGATCGAGTATAACATTTTTGCCTACTTAAGTGATTCAAAGAATAACATGTTTACATGCTTGCGTACTACAATATCTACCATGCGAATATGCTTTACTGCTTTCAAATGCATGTCTCAAACCTGAACTAAAATTCATCTAAGTTCTAAATGTCACGTCATGATCCCCCGCAGGAATCAGCCGTCCCCGCTAGGCGTGAATCACCGCACCAGCGCTCCCGCTGGACGAACATTTCCATCTGGACGTGATGCCGCACGAGCACAAGCAGCGCCGTGCAAGGCCATGATTCGAACAGACGGTGAAATAACTAAGCCACAGAGTCGCACAGATAGTCCGAATACAGCGGAATAAGAAACGAACAGGCGATTGGGAACAAGTTCATAGAGCCGTCAATAGTGAAAGCATTAAATAGCACAAATATGGAAGTAAAACAAGCACTTTATTGATATTGGACAAGTATTACAAGCGATGCTAGGCCGAGATTACAAGTCGCTCAAGTCCCTCTCTCGAAACAATAAAAGCGTGCCATGTGGCTACATTTATGGAATGATACATAGGCAATGTTCCAATATTATGTCTTATATATGTGTATCAGCTCCGGACGTAACGTTCCAGTGCTTCAGAGCGAACTCCATGTCTTAGCTCGCAAGAAGGGGGTTTTTGCACCAAACGAGGTTCTTCCGCACCCTCTAAGCAATCTGGTAGATTATTATTACATGAATGCACTGTTGGGGAGGCTTCTCGCCCGCTCGACAAATCCAAACATGTTATATAGGTTTCGTGCACCATATATTAAGTTATCTTTCTAGTCTTACCTTAGGATGAGTTTTATGGCATAATAAGAAGCCTAACTCGTGTGGCAGTGCGTCGTGCGATATAAGAGTAACACGGCGAGACTTACCAACTTACCATTCGTCCTTTCCTGTCCAAGGATAAAACCAAGTTACACCAAGCACAAATATATATATATATATATATATATATATATATATATATATATATATATATATATATATATATATATATAATCTAAGTCAAATTGCATAAGCAGACATGAGTGTGATGAGCGGGCTTCTGATTCGGGTGCATGAGTTACAAGAATTACTTAGATGTGTTATACTCAGAAGTTTCATGTTTTTAGATGCAGAAACAGATACAGATGTGTTACATAGAGCAGTTCCCTACAATGCAAATGGATCGCACGCGGGGGATGCCGCAATCGAGCCAACTTAATCTATATGACCGAGGGTCACCAGCATGACTTCCATAGTGGACAATGTAATCACGAGGCAAAGATGGCATGCAAGCAAGTATACAACGGTGGCATTAAATCCATCCCGCCCCAAACAGACGACTACTTAATTGTTCCTTCTAGATCGGATCAGCCAGAGTGCCCCGACGACCGTCTGCAGAACTTGGATTCGAGAATCCCCTTGTGCACTAGTTGTCCGTGACCGCGCATATCCTCAAGTTTTCCAGATTCTCGAAGGTATGGATACAGTTACAGATTCAGTCAGGATCTATCAGGTACAATATCAACTCCCCGAGCCATCAGATTCAGTACAGAACGAGTATTAATTTTCAGAGATGTTGTGATGTTATCTTGCTTAACTGTCCATGATGTAGTCCCGTAGTTCGGGAAATTCCTTGGCGACCTTACAGTCTCGAATACTTTCAATGTTCTATACTTGGTTCGTAATGACTATCTTGATAGCCTTCTTGCCTCAACTGAGCGAATCATAGATGGTGAAGTGCAATAATTTATGGCATGCATATAAGTGACAAGCATTAAAATGAGGCAAACGAGTATAAGTTAGCATATAAGCAGACAAGCTTTAAAATGAGGCAAACGAGTACAAGTTAGCTCTAACTCGGTCTCTACTACACCTTAGCGCGGAATATATATCGCTTAATGCGGGGTACGGTATGATCCATCGTGACTGATGATCTAGGGATGAGGCAAATTTATCCAAGTCGATAAAATCGTCCAAGCGTATCTAGCATATTCACTTATAACATTATTCGATTTCAGCACATCACCGAGTTTGGATAGTACACATATTCCAAGCGTCCCTGAAATACATGTATTTCAACCAACTTTGAGATAGCGGAGTCAGACGAGTTACTCAAAAAAGTGTTAAGGGTTCTCGTCTTACAATCACGATGATACCTCCAACAGGGTTAAAATAAAATCCAAGTCATTTCCAATCCAACCAGAAATCAAACATTGTACTACCGTCAAGCACGATTTATTCCATCTACCGACTAGCATCCATTTTCTTTTGTCCATTTTGTTCGTGTCAAACATAGCACACATTTATCGTTCCAAGTCTAACTCCAAGTCTTACTGCCCCAGTTCTATGGTTTGCTTAAGCAATACTCTAAAGTCGATTATACAAGTTCTTTCACTCCACACAGGGTCGTTTGCCTAATTACTAGGTCAGCTCACAAGGTCATAGGTACAAGTTCAAGCACAAAACTCATCGTACAAATTAGTCGCACGATGCTCACCCTAATTCCTAAGGTCAAACCATTATTCATTTGCACGAAATATTCTATCAAAGCTTGTTTCATTCAGATTTCAAAACATCGAGCATAGATCATTCTACTCACATTAACACGTTCGTTTGTACAGGGTTGAGTCCATTCAGTCAAATCCATGATATATCTATGTCGCATGTCAAGCTTAGCAATTCACATAGTCTATCGCTTGAAACATATTTTGATAGAAATCATATATCCATTCTAAGTCTAGACCACCAAGTCATGATTCAATTTCCAATCACCGATCTCAATCATAAACTCTAAGTCGTCCGACAAGATTCATGTATCCGTTCACAAAACCATCAAGCGTGTCTTACTCCAGGTTCTAGACTATTTCATCCAGAAAATACTTTTGATTCACTTGTATTCTCAAACTCATTTTTATCGTATCGAATCACTAGTCAAGACGATCCTTCAATTTACACGCTCCGGTCTCCCGCAAGTTCGATCATCCTTGCTGGATGTGAGATCACCACTTCAACTCTCTTGCTGGATAATCGTCCTAATCAGGACGTGACGCATATACGAGCATGGAGTTACGCTCGCACAAGACAAAGTTATAGATGATATATAGATATATTCAAAGACTCATGAGGAGCATGAGCAACACCTGAGGATTATTCTGAAGATATTATGACAAGAGAAGTTATATGACAAGTTATCAATGTATGAGTTTTTCTTGGACAAAGTTAGTTTCCTTGGGCATATTGTGACATAAGATGAGATATTAGTAGAACCAAAGAAGATATGAGATGTTAAGTCATGGACCATGTCAGATTCTATAGCTGAGGTGAGAAGTTTCTTGGGTCTAGAAGGTTGTTATCGGAAGTTCGTGAAGGATATTGCAAGGATTGCCAAGTCGATAACGAAGCTCATAAGGAAGAACAAAGTTTTTTTTTGTTTGGACAAAGGAGTTCCATGATGCTTTTAAAAAATTAAAGAAGAGGTTGATCATGGCTCCAGTTTTGACCTTACCATCGGAAACATGAGGATTTTTATTTTCAATAATGCCTTGGGTAAGGTTTTGGTTGCATTTTGGAGTAGAACAAGAAGGTGGTGGCGTCTGCCTCCAGACATTTATGATTTTATAAGAAATACTATCCCAGCTACGATCTCGAGTTGGCATCAATAGTATTTGCTTTGAATCTTTAGAAGCACTACCTTAATGGTGAGAGAGTGGAGTTGATTACAGATCACAAGAGCCTCCACAAGAGCCTCAAGTACGTGTTCAGCTCGAGGGAACTTAATATGAGGCAGAGAAGATGGCTCGAGTTAATAAAGGATTTCAATCTCAGATTGTAGTATCACCCTGAAAAGGCAAACATAACAGCTGATGCATTGAGCAGATATACAATGGCAATGAACTTTACTATGGATAGATATCTATTGGAGGACTTAGAGAGCTTGGGTATCGAGATATTTATGAGTTGAGGGGCAAATAATGAGTTTATAGATCAAATCTACTTTGATGGAAAATATTAGAGCGGCACAAGCAGGAGATGAAGAACTTCACGGTATTAGAGTTCAAGTGCAAGAAGAATTAACCAATATTTTTATTATTCATAAGGATCGATCATCGAGGCATGGTGATGGACGTTTTGTGTCACGATCCACACCAGGATGATCGGAGCACGAGTATGTGGGTACGTCCAGCCTATACTGCAGCATCGACGGTAGAACGATGTCTAGGTCATCTATAATCGATACATGTTCAACTAATAACTAATGTACTTAATCATAATATTCTATAGGAAGAATTAAAAGAAGATAAGATAAAACGACTAGTAAAGAAGAAACTAGAACATAATATTGAAATAGATAAGCTAGTCTAGATAGTCACCTCATGGTCCAAGACGCAGATATGGTCTCAACTAAACAATGTCCAGAAGTTTGAGAACGCGTGGCAATAAAATTCCTAAAAATGATATCCAATCAGGATTGGAGAGAAGTACAAGTACTAATGGCAGTTCCAGTTATACTGATAAAGACTATAAAGCAGTGAGTAATGACTATACATGATAAAAATAAAATACTGAAATATAAGAGAACTAGAGAGGCATATAATCATCTCATAGAGAAATAAATAGCAGTGAGTACACTGTTAATGGTAAGCAGTGAAAGCAGATACATGTAAATGCTAGCAATTTATAAACTAAAAATCGAGGAATAGGAATACTGGCTAAATGCCTTGAAATATTAGTTTTTTATGTGATCAGTTTGGGACCAGATCAAGCTTGTTATATATGATTTGTTATGATACATGTAAGGTCAGACTAATCATCTGGTTAGCTATGATGTGAGCAAGAGTCAGGCTAATTATATATAATAGGCTATGCGACATGTAATATGGTCAGGTTACACCCTAAGTGATATGTGCGGTGAGCTATGATGCATGTAAGGTGGGGTATGCTCACACAACTTGCTAATATTTTCCTGTCCCCGACTAATATGATGGATCCAATCACGACTACTAATGACAGGTATATATGATACTAGTCCGTGTATCCACTGTATCGAAATCAAGTATACACTACAACTAGAATCATAGTAATGATAAAAAATAAAGAAAACTGTCAGAGAATGTACTCGCCTCAGTTTGGTTGAAGTCGACTTGCGCGACATGAACATATCGACACAAAATAGGTACAATGCCACACTAATCAAGATGATCCCAGATGATGTAAGGGTACATCCCAATGAGTCCGGAACAGTCCAAATAGCTATGAACGATATAAAGAAGTCCATAATCAGAATTTGACATGAGTTTTGTGACATAGATATCTAAGTTTGCAACGGTCAGCAAAAGACAGAAAATAAAATGCACAAATTAGCTAAGTTCAACAATAACCCATTTAGGCTAAGAGAATGGGTTGGTTGATTCCTACAAAACTTATTTTGAAAAATAATATAGATTTGTACAAATCGATTAATAACTACTTATTTATAAACTTTATTTTAATATACTTTATATAAAGAGTTTATTAGAATATAAGACCACTTCTAAACATGGTAGCATTTGAAGCCCAAAAATCAAATCTATGAGCATGTTTTAAATTTCTTGTAAACAACCGTAAATCCAACTATTTATTATTTTCCAAAAATAATAAATAAATATTTTATAACAAAAACTTTATAATATAACAAAATATTTTATATGACAAAATATAAAACTATAGACCATTCTTCACAGTAATCAAAGAAGAAACGAAGTGAGAAGAAGAAGAAGAGAGAGGAAGAACTAGAGGGAGGGAGAAGAAGGGAAAGAACTTACCTCCGGAAGCTCCGACAGAGCGCTCGGCCACAGGTGAAGACCGGCAAGGCGACTGGAGGAGGAGCTGGGGGTTCAGGTGAGGAGATATCTGAGGTGTCAAAGTCGATCGCTAGGAAATGCTCCAAGCAGACGAAGGTCCAGGTCGGCATCAGCGACGAGATCGGAAGGCGGCGCGGGGGATCCGGTTGATCCAGATCTGACGGCAGGGCGTGGCGACGGCGTCGGCTCCGGTCAGAGGTCAAGGCGGCGGCCGGTCAAGGTTAGGGCTAGGGTTTTCTACTTGGTTTGAGTCTGGGTCGTGTGTGGATGTGACGGACACGACAAGGGTAGTCTGTGTTGAATGTGTCGTAGATTGTGTCCGACACAGGAAATAGATGTACTAGATGTAAAATGGATGGAAATGGATGATACAGACACCCGGGGTCGGACCCGAGGCTTGACACGGGCTGACACTAGGAATATGATGGTTGGACACACGGACACATGCCAACACAGGTTGGACACAGTGGTGATGGTGATATTAATGGTGGTAATGACTCGGGTTTTTTTTTTTTTTTTGGAATTGTGGAAGGCTTGATTAGGAAATTGGTTTGGAAATAAACAATGAGAAACCTCCTTAAAAGGGAACTTGTACCTTGCTCCTCAAGTCATAGTCATGGATGACTCAAATGTAAATACTAAAGAGGAATATGGTTGAGGATAAAAGAAGGCAAATTATAAGGGCACTGCACATTTTACTCGGGGCTAGCCCATTGAAAAATAAGAAAAAATTACAAGTTTGCCATCATGAAAGTTACTCGGGGCTAGCCCACTGTTATAATCAGGACTGTCAAAATTTTGACAGTCCTACCTCTTGGAAGGACTGTCAAAATTTTGACAGTCCTACAAATTGTTAGGACTGTCAAAATTTTGACAGTCCCATTTCTAAGGACACTGCACATTTGACTCGGGGGCTAGCCCATTGAAAATTTACAAAAAATTACAAGTTTGCCATCCTAAAAGTTACTTGGGGCTAGCCCAAATTGTTATAATCAGGACTGTCAAAATTATGACAGTCCTACCACTTGGAAGGACTGTCAAAATTTTGACAGTCCTACAAATTGTTAGGACTGTCATAATTTTGACAGTCCCACATGTGGACTGTTAAAATTTTGACAGTCCTAATTTTAACCCACTGAAAATTTTATATAAAACTAGGACTGTCAGGATTTTGACAGTCCCACAAACAATGAGGACTGTCAAAATTTTGACAGTCCTCATTTTAATTGTCAGGATTTTTTTTAAGTTTATTTCTATTTAGTTAGTTTTGGATTTTGATTTTTTTTATTTAGTTTAACATCCAAAATAAAATATGTTATCATTGAACAAAATAAAAAAAAAAAAATCTACCGTACGAATATTACGTCTGCCGTCGATCAGACTTCAAACGGCCATAACTATTTGTTTTCAAATCGTTTTTCGTCACACAATAGGTCTATTTGTATGTTTTCGACGAGAGTAACACAATTCGTGTAGAAAGAATTTTCATCCGAAGTAAGACGTACATATTACAGGCAAAAATATAAAATATAAAACTTTAAAGTATCATAACTTTTGACTGGGAGATCGAAACAAGCTTCAGTTTGAGCCAAAATGACCGTATGGAAAAGTACTTCGGGATAAACGATCTCACCGTTTGACGAACTTCCCAAATTTTTAGATTCGCAAAAAAATGATGTTTCGACCTCCAAATTTTACTTTTTGTAATTTTTTTTTTTTTACAAAATTTTTAATGTACCATTAATAAATTTACTATTTTAAATAACAGAATACTTTAACAAATTTTAAGGATATAAATTTCAAGGATATTTTGAAATTGGCCCCCCCAACAATTAACAAAAATAAATTAACAGAAAAAAAAAATTTAGGACTGTCAAAATTTTGACAGTCCTACCAATTTGTAGGACTGTCAAAATTTTGACAGTCCTAAAATTTAACATATATTTTTAGGACTGTCAAAATTTTGACAGTCCTTACAATTGGTAGGACTGTCAAAAGTTTGACAGTCCTAAAAATATATGTTTAATTTTTAGGACTGTCAAAATTTTGACAGTACTTTCAATTGGTAGGACTGTCAAAATTTTGACAGTCCTAAAAATTTAACATACATTTTTAGGACAGTCCTTAAATTTTTAGGACTGTTGAAATGCCTACAGTCCTATATAAATTTAGGACTGTAGAAAATTCTACAGTCCTTAATATACATAGGACTGTCGATTTTCCTACAGTCCTAAATCTATATAGGACTGTAGAAAAATCTACAGTCCCGCCCGATACTGCTCGACGTTGTCGACGATTTTCGACATTTTATGCCCTAAAATCGTGTTCGATTCTCGACATTGTCGACTTTGGGAGCCATCGACAAGGAGGACGAAGTCTCGGAGAGTTGGAGAGCTCCGCCGGCGGGAGGGGGGAGGGCTCCGGTGGGACGGGGAGGGTTTGGGAGAAGGGTTTGGGAAAGTGGGCTAGCCTCAAGTAAAATAATGGGCTAGTGTGAGTAAACTTTGCTCAATCCTGGGCTAGCCCCAATCCTGGGCTAGCCCCAAGTAATATGTGCAGTGCCCTTATCAAAAGCCTAAAAGAATATCCTAGAGAAGCTTCCAAAGACTAACTAATACCTAATTAGCTACTAATTAAACTCTTAAACCAAAACCATTGAAATATTCTATATATTTAATATCTAGTCCTTTAAAAGCTTAATCGAAAATAATAATAATAACTAGTCCTTTAAAAGCTTTTCATTAAACCAGAAATAATTTTATGATTTCAAAACAATAAATTTTCGAAACTAGGATATTTATGACGTTTTTATAAAATTTCTAGTAAAGTATTTTAAAAAGTAAATCAATATTTAGGAAAATAATTTTCTAAACATGATATTTGAAAATTTGGAAACCGGAGATTACATTTTGTACCTAGCGAAGAGATATAAGAGGATTCATATCTTGGACGAGGCCCAAAAGTCTCAATATTCTTTACATTCTGTAGTGACGAAGATGTACAAGGACTGGAGTAACCATGTTTGGTAGTATGGAATGAAGAGAAAGAGAGGGGTCGCCCATTTTATTTTGAGATGTTTGGTATATCAGCAGGTTAAAGAAGAGAGGCAAAGACCCGAAGGATTATAACAGCTATTGCCCATTCCAGAGTGGAAGTGGAAACACATTACGATGAATTTTGTGACTGGGTTGCCGAGGATGCAGAGTGGGAAGGATGTGATATGGTTCATCTTAAATAAGTTGACCAAATTGGCACACTTTATACTTTTTAAGGTTGGGTTGTTTACCAAAGGTCTGACAGAGTTACATATTTGACAGATAGTGTGATTGGATGGAGTACCGGTGAGTATTGTCTCCAACAATGATTCTCGATTTACATCATACTTTTGGAGGAGTTCGCAAGAAAAGCATTGGAACATAGCTCAAGTTCAGTAGGACTTATCACCCACAAACTGATGGATAGTCATGACGTACTATTCATACGCTCAAGAACATGGATTTTTGGAGGTCATGGGATGATCACTTGCATTTGGTGGAGTTTTCTTACAATAAAAGTTATCAAGTAAGTATAGTGATGTCACCTATTGAGGCGCTATATGGACGAATGTGTCATACTCCCGTCATGGGACGACGTTGGAGGGAGATCCTTGTTAGGATTGGAGATGGTCGTGGAGGCTAGGGTGAAGGTGAAGAAGATTCGTGAGCGACTCAGAGTAGCACAAGACAGACAAAGGCATTGGACAGATAGCCATCGGAGGACATTGACATTCGAAGTTGGCAACTTGGTATTCTTGAAGATTTTAACGACACGTGGTACCATCAGATTTGGTAGAAGTAGGAAGCTTAGTCCGAGGGCATTGCGAAAGTTGGAAATATGGCTCATAGATTGGCCTTATCACCTACATTGGAGAGTACATAATGTATTTCACATATTACAGTTGAGGAAGTATATAGAGGATCCTAGCCATATATTGGACCATTCAGTAATCGAGGTGGGATCAAGCCTACCCTACCAAGAGCAACTGGTAGAGATTTTGGATCATCGTGAGAAGACCTTGAGGTATCAGACTATACCCTTGATTCAAGCAGCATCAGAGGCTTTGGGTTCGATGGCTAAAACCATTTTTGGAACCCTTTCCTCTTAACAAAATTCTTTGATAGGAAACCCTCTTTTAAACCCTCCTCTCAGGGAATTGGAGAAGAAACCTTAAAATACTCTCCGCTGTAAGATACTTCTTTTCATTTATTTATTTAATCAATTTAATTTATTATGATAAATAAAATTTTAACCCTATAACTTTGTTCAAAAAAAATTTAAGTGAAGGAAAAAAATGGTTTTTTATTTTTATTAAGTGACAAAATATATCTTAATTAACAAGTATTTTTACTTGTCACATAAATTATCTTTGATGACAAAATTTGAAATTTATTTCAATGACAAGACATACAATAATTGTTACATAATGAAATTGTGAATGAGAACAAAAATTACTTATCACAAAAATATTTCTTTCAGTGACAAGTTATTTGTCACAAACACTTATCACGAAAAGTCAATTTTTTTAGTGTACAAAACCGACGTCTTGTCTCAATTCTACAATCGTATGATTAAAAATAAGTAAATATTGGTGCAGAGAAACCGATGAAATTCAGGTATTCGTGCGATAAAATTCGGCAGCTATGGATCAATTTCGTTGTGAACGATCAACCAAACTTGATTACGTCGAATTTTACATGTCGAAAAATCCTTATGCGCGTTTCAATCCGCTGCATGTATGGCGAGGTGGCAAGGTGGTTCGTATTGATGTGGGCGTGTTCTGGTCGGTTTGATTGATCAGCTGATGTCGGGGCTTCTCCGGCGAATAACGGTGGGTCATGGGCTGACGGGAAGATGATGTGGTCTGACTGCCGGGGATTTGAAATATTTAGTCAGGGGAACTATTTTGTTTAAGTTTGAATTATTCTGTTTGGAATCGAATTACTTGGGTGAAGTTGGATCGGGATGAAAGAATTTGGAGTTGAGTTCAGTTATTGAAGATGGAGTAGGACTTTGAATAGGATTTTGAAAGTAATGATAAGGATCAGAATTATTAGCAGGAGAGGATTTGAATGTATATATATGATTTATTTTTGGCTCTGAGGATTGATTTATTATCATTATTATTTTAAATGGATAAGATTGGTATAAGATGGAGATTTGAAGGGTGGAATGGGTGTGGCGGGATTATAATCGGATGTATTGGATTTGATACTGTGAGGTGGGGGATTTAGTTACAACAATTCAATTGAGTTCCTAATTCTACTATGTTTCTGAATTATTAGTTCGTATTTTGAATATCCCTATTATCAATTTATTACCATATAAATCACTAGTTAATGTAAGATTAGGTTTCCTAATTCTACTATGTTTCTTATTTAATTACTAACTCACTATTATGTATATATATATATATATATATATATATAAGAAGGTGGTATCTGTGAATTCTGAAAGGAACCCATCTAAAAGATCTCCATCCTGCTATTATTCTCCTTGCTCTGCTTCGTTATTATTAGAAGGTATGTTGATTTTCTTGGGTACATTACATGAAACAGTTCGACTACAAAAACTCAAATAAAAACTTGCAATATATTTGTGACAGGTAGACTTAATTATCTGTTGATCCATAATTAGGTGGTATATCGCAGCGCAACTCGATCCGATTAGTAGTGCTACCAAAATGTGCGAAACATCTGAGGATGCGTTGAAGGAAGCCGGTCGTTGCTTGGGACAAATGGACGCTCTCGGAGAAGCGTTGGAATCGACTCTGTTGACAAGTACCAACCCATCGGTGGACGACCGCGTGGAGCTTCTCCACAAGATTTGGCTCGAGTGGCAGCAAGAGTGGAAACAGTGCCTGGAGGCTCTGCGGTCTGTTGCCGACGACATTATTGTCAGCAACGACGAGTATGAATATGTCGATGATGATGTCGTAGAAGAAGATGATAAGGAAGATGATGCAGAATTAATTGTACTGGCTCGTGATGAGGAAAGTGCAGACATCAATGATGATTATAATGCAGTCGCAATCGAACCTGAATTTGATACTCCTTCGATGGAGATTGTACCCGATACCGATACAGATACCGATGATTCCTTCGAGGTTGTTCCGTTGGATTCAGAAGTGGATGGTGAATTGAGCATGCTTGGAAACAAAGATCCCTCGAGTTATGGTAAATAAGATGTAGTCATACAATTTTTTGTTGGAGTAAAAAAAACTTAGGGAAGCTTTTTCATTTTTTTCCATAATGTTCTTCTTCTGCTCTTACGAATGTTAATTGGTTATTTTAATTTCTTCAAAGAGTATTAATTATTTTTGATTTTTTATTACTATAATTGTTTAAGTGACAATGTAAATATTGGCAACACAGGGATTTTCTCAGTGTTATATGCCAAAAAATTAGCTTTGATCGCTCTAGTATAATTTCCAACATGTTTTATGAAATTATCAAAGATATGTTGATTGCAGGATTTTTTTTATTTTTGTTGTTGTTGTACGGTATCCTTGATCCTAGGAATGCGACAATGGAATAAAAATGAGATATATTGTTAATGCGTGAATACGAAGGCGCAAAGGATCAAAGTCATTCACCAAATAAAGAGATCCGAAAGAAAAATGAGCTTATGCGACGATTATGTGTTGCTTATGCGTCCACCTAAGATTGCACAAATAGTTGATCAACATACTTCTTCCTTCCTTTCTCTTAAGATATGAAATGGATACGAGAGTCGATAAAAGCGAACAATGAAACAAATCATCAAAAACAATATACTAAGACACATTCATCAAAATCGAACAAGGAAACTTCCAACAAAACAACAATAAAAATGATGGGAAGAAGCTCATATATAGAGTTCGATTCATTGTATTTTGGGACTGAAAGCCATTATAGTCAATCCATGAGTTGGAAATGGTCTCAATTACTAGTTCCGATCAATTGAAATCAACACTGTTTTTCCAAGATGATTTCTATTATGACTGGCTTGATCTAGCCTCCTGTAGTGCCCCGCTCCGCGTTGGCACTATGTACAAGAGGTATCGGTTTGCTGACTCAAAAAAAAAAACTTTCTGAAGAGCTACTTGTTGAACCATAAGACGACTGATCTAGGTGAGTGGGCAGAACTTCATTCTCTGATTTTTGTACGCCTTAATAATGAATCTGTATTTTTGTAAGGCTTGTTTGCTAAATAGATAATGTTCGCATTAATTGAGAATGATAGAACGAGAACTTGCATGCTTAATAAGAGACCTTATATGTTTGCCTAAAAGAGATGGAACCATTGCCATGGTAAGTATAGAAATGAATGTTACATGCTAGTTACACTGACACCGCTATCGAATGAACCATTGCCATGCTAATAAGAAGAGTAATCGACTTCCAGAGCAGAACTGAATGCTTAGTAAAAAGAGATAAACGAACTACTGCCATACTTGCTTAAATAGAGATTCTGCATGTTCCCTATCATAATGAAAGAGATAGAAATTGCATGCTAGATTTATAGAATCATTATCGTACTTGCTTATAATATGTTTTGCTTGTCTGTTTCCTTATATCGAACTACTACAGATAGAACTGTTTGAATAACTTGTATTGTATGATATTGAACCTATCGATTGATTGAAATAAAGAATCTTGAACCTATTGAAATGATTGAACCTATCGAATTGATTGAAAAGAAGAGAATCGAGATGTCACGCCCCAGTCCCAAAATACATAGGACTAGGAACACGTAAGCATGCCAGCCGTATGTATATGGCAACTCCAATATATGGATACCATACAAGTCACAGATATGCTAATCTCATCCACACAACAAGTCATAGAAAAGAAATACTAAACTAGAATAAGGAGTCTGAAATATCCAAAATAATAGTCGGGTGGAGACAAATCCACTACCAAAGACTATATCCAAAACTAAAATGTGAGAGGAGTATAAAATCTCCAATATAAAATAATGTGAAGACAGAAGTGTATCAGCTAAAAGAATCCATCGCTAGATAATCAACGATGCTCAGAAGGTAAGACATCCTCGGCAGAAAGGAATACGTCAGGTCCAGGCCCGTACTCCTGCGGATACTCCTGGTCGTCTATACCTGGCAAGGGACCAGGTCCTCAGAGGGACATAACAAGATACATAGAAGCGAGCCAATTTGAATACAATGAACATGCATAATGTTTGAAAATAATTAAGTACGTTGCACAAGACAATCTATATGAATGCAATGAGGACAACTTTTCGACGTATGGGCAAGGGTAGGCTACTCGATCTAATCCTCACAACTCACACACCCGTCTAGAACATCATCAGCCGACATACCGCGGGGGTAGCAACCCTCGTGACTCCATCAATCGACATACCGCGGGGGTAGCGACCATCGGACACGACCACCATAGTTCGTACTAGTGACTACGGTGTTACCAGAGTGGTTAAAGCCCATACGCCTAATGAATGTCCTCGATGATACTAAGTGTCAAGTGTGTGTCAACATATCTAATATATAGTAATGACTGAAAGAACTACACATGCAATGAATAAACAAAAATGAAATAAATATACAGAAATATACTAAGCATGCAAAATACTGTAAATAACTTGGCAAGGTATCTTGCCTGACAAGAAAGCTGCAAAATATAGTGTCCCGATGTCAACACCAAGAGTCAGAAGCTACGGCCTCAGAATGAACGTCTCCGGATGCTGAAATAAACATCACCAACGTTTCCAGAATAAGCAAAATAGCTAAAAAATACTTTCCTTTCGTCCAATTTGGACACAGGGGCAAAACGGTAATTTCGGGTAAAAGTGGGGTCCACGTGTCGTCCACTTTGCACCGAAAAGCATGCCAAGGGTAACAGTCTCTAAATGGGACAAACTATAGGTCAAACAACTCTAAATGTCAATACGAACCCAACGGTTTGTCCAAATGTGGATTCCGATGGGCCGAACATGTAACACCCCGTTCCGCTCAAGCGGACTGCCGTTTCAATCGACAATAGTGCAACTGTCCCGACCGACTTTGCCTCAACAAAGAAGCAAAGGATATCCAGACTTGTCCCTACAGGAATTCGGGTTAGGCTTTCAGAGGCTCGCTCAGACGTATCGCTCTACCGAGGCGAATCATCGCTAAGGTGGGTGGCTACGGTGAACTTGTCTTTGCTTAGCCAGCACACATAAAATCTGGAATATTCATGCTAGTCACTAGGTGATTCACCCCCTGCATGCTAATAAATCCAATGCACCTAGCTAAGGGAATAATCCCAACTTGTATTGCTTGCTAGAACATGGAAAATAAAATACTGCTTATATTCATACCCTCGCATGCTAAGACCCTAACGATCTAACTCTCGGCTTACCTTCGAGTCCGAGCAAACGTGCCTGCTTACGTTCCTTAGAAACGCATGCTTGTCTGCTTGTAATGTTACCATGTTTTTATCTAAACCCCGGGAGACTACTACGTAGTCGTTCCGTGCCTGAATGAACCTGCAAGTATCCGGGACCGTTAGGTCACCAAGGCAATTCCCGAACCAGGGAATCTGCACCCTGAATGAATAAAACACTGAATCATAGCTCGTGGAGAAAACTACTGAATCAACTGGCCTGGCCTGGCAACTGACTACTGTAAATGAATACTGCCTCAACAAGTTCTGTATATATACTACCTCGAACTCGCTCCATACCGGACTTGTTCAATATACACAATACTGCATCAAACTTGTTCCTGTACCAGACCGAGACCCTGACCTGCATGTCGCGGACAACTTGGAAACAAGTCACTGGTTCCACGGACGGTTTCTGGGGCACCGGGACCGATCCGATCCGGATGGAACAAACGTTAGTCTACTGCATCTGGACAGGATGGTTTGCAGCCACCACTGCATCTTTGTTGCTTTTCATCCTTGTTCAAAACTAAATGGAACAACGCATTAGTCTACTGCATCTGGACAGGATGGTTTGCAGCCACCACTGCATCTTTGTTGCTTTCCATCCTTGTTCAAGACTAAACTGGTCCTTTATGGCTATGCCAGCGACTCATGTTCATATAGATAAGTCATCCTCGCTTAGCGGCTATCCGCGTGTGAGTTACTGCATCGCATCAATGAACAACTGAACACCTGAACGATCATGTTAAAACGACCCTCGTGTTTGCATATGCTATGCCTCCTGAATGTTATACTTGCTCCTGCTTGAATTGACGATGTTTGCCTTGGACAGGGAAGGAGATGGTAAGTTGGTAAGTCTCGCCGTGTTTTCTCTCATGTTGCACGGCGCACAGCCCGACACGTTAGGCTATTCAATATCTGCATGAAACTGATCCTAAGGCAAATAGAAAGACAACTTAATAGTTGTGCACGAAACTTATATTACGTATTTGGATTTGTCGAGCGGGCGAGAAGCTTTCCCACCAGTGCATTCAATGTACTGATAATCCACCAGTTTGCTTGCAGGGTACGGGAGGACCTCGTACGGTGCAGATGCCTCCAACGTGCGTGCTAAGGCCAGGAGTTCCCTCTGAAGCCTTGCAACGGTGCGTCCGGAACAGAAGCACATATACAAGACATAATGTTGGAACATAGCCCGAACTCGCCTGAACATCGACTCTACAATCATTCCACAATTGTAGCCACTTGGCACGCTTTTACTGTTTCAGAGAGAGAGAGGCTTGAGCGACTTGTAATCTCGGCTATACGTCGCCTGTAACACATGTTTATATCAATAAAAGAGTTGCTTTACTTCAAACTTGTGTTTCAATACTTTCGCTATATTGTCGACTCAGTGAACCTGTTACCAAATCGCTATGCGTTCATGACTCCGCTGCACTCGGACAATCTGTGCGACTCTGTGGCTTAGAACTCTTACCGCCAGCCAATGAATCACGGCCTTGCACGAGCGCGGTTTACGCTCGTGCGGCATCACGCCCGGATGGGTCAAAGCGATCGTTCTGCGGGAGCGCTAGCGAGGGTGATTCCCGCCTAGCGGGAACGATCGAAATAGCCTGCGGAAGATCGGGGCGTGACATAGTGGTATCAGAGCCTGGCTTATATGCCTTTGGACTTCGATTCGATATCTCTGTTTCGAAAGCTCGTTCGTGGGTTATGTGCACGCTCTCTCTCAATGCCTCGATAATAAGTCTAAATACTTTCAAAATGCGTTTTAAATGATATGCTTGCTTGTCTGCTGTTGTGCTGCGAGTGGCCTTTGTGCCAACCTATGCGAACCCTTGAGAGTATCGCTAGTAGCTTGTCCGATTTTTACTAACCCTAAGTTTGGTTGAATGTATCTATTCGAGGAACGCCTTGAACTAGTGCACCATCCAAGACTTAAGAAAAGGTGAAACTCGAGTGCTGAGACTTCGCTATCACTGAGCTGGTTGACGTGTTCACGCTAGAGGGGCCCTTCGAAAGTGCGCACGATCCAGTCTGAGCGATATGCTAAGATCGATGCTTGTGCAAGTAAATATCCAAATGGAACAAGTACAACGACTTGTCTAGGATTGCCTCAAACCCTAGATCACTGCTTGTCCTTAGTAAGTCTCGAGGATGAGACTTTTTCTAAGTTGGGTAGGATGTAACACCCCGTTCCGCTCAAGCGGACTGCCGTATCAATCGGCAATAGTGCAACTGTCCCGACCGGCTTTGCCTCAACAAAGAAGCAAAGGATATCCAGACTTGTCCCTACAGGAATTCGGCTTAGGCTTTTAGAGGCTCGCTCAGACGTATCGCTCTACCGAGGCGAATCATCGCTAAGGTGGGTGGCTAAGGTGAACTTGTCTTTGCTTAGCCAGCACACATAAAATCTGGAATATTCATGCTAGTCGCTAGGTGATTCATCCCCTGCATGCTAATAAATCCAACGCAACTAGCTAAGGGAATAATCCCAACTTGTATTGCTTGCTAGAACATGAAAAATGAAATACTGCTTATATTCAGACCCTCGTATGCTAAGACCCTAAAGATCTAACTCTCGGCTTACCTTCGGGTCCGAGCAAACGTGCCTGCTTACGTTCCTTAGAAACACATGCTTGTCTGCTTGTAATGTTAGCATGTTTTCATCTAAACCCCGGGAGACTACTACATAGTTGTTCCGTGCCTGAATGAACCTGCAAGTATCCGGGACCGTTAGGTCACCAAGGCAATTCCCGAACCAGGGAATCTGCACCCTGAATGAATAAAACACTGAATCACAGCTCGTGGAGCAAACTACTGAATCAACTGGCCTGGCCTGGCAACTGACTACTGTAAATGAATACTGCCTCAACAAGTTCTGTATATATACTGCCTCGAACTCGCTCCATACCGGACTTGTTCAATATATACAATACTGCATCGAACTTGTTCCTGTACCAGACCGAGACCCTGACCTGCATGTCGCGGACAACTTGGAAACAAGTCACTGGCTCCACGGACGGTTTCCGGGGCAACGAGACCGATCCGATCCGGATGGAACAAACGTTAGTCTACTTCATCTGGACAGGATGGTTTGCAGCCACCACTGCATCTTTGTTGCTTTCCATCCTTGTTCAAGACTAAACGGAACAACGCATTAGTCTACTGCATCTGGACAGGATGGTTTGCAGCCACCACTGCATCTTTGTTGCTTTCCATCCTTGTTCAAGACTAAAATGGTCCTTTATGGCTATGCCAGTGACTCATGTTCATATAGATAAGTCATCCTCGCTTAGCGGCTATCCGCGTGCGAGTTACTGCATCGCATCAATGAACAACTGAACAACTGAACGATCATGTTAAAATGACCCTCGTGTTTGCATATGCTATGCCTCCTGAATGTTATACTTGCTCCTGCTTGAATTGACGATATTTGCCTTGGACAGGGAAGGAGATGGTAAGTTGGTAAGTCTCGTCGTATTTTCTCTCATGTTGCATGGTGTACTGCCCGACATGTTAGGCTATTCAATATCTGCATGAAATTGATCCTAAGGCAACTAGAAAGACAACTTAATAGTTGTGCACGAAACTTATATTACGTGTTTGGATTTGTCGAGCGGGCGAGTAGCTTCCCCACCAGTGCATTCAATGTACTGATAATTCACCAGTTTGCTTGCAGGGTGCGGGAGGACCTCGTACGGTGCAGATGCCTCCAACGTGCGTGCTAAGGCCAGGAGTTCCCTCTGAAGCCTTGCAACGGTGCGTCCGGAACAGAAGCACATATACAAGACATAATGTTGGAACATAGCCCGAACTCACCTGAACATCGACTCTACAATCATTCCACAATTGTAGCCACTTGGCACGCTTTTACTGTTTCAGAGAGAGAGAGAGGCTTGAGCGACTTGTAATCTCGGCTATACGCCGCCTGTAACACATGTTTATATCAATAAAAGAGTTGCTTTACTTCAAACTTGTGTTTCAATGCTTCCGCTATATTGTCGACTCAGTGAACCTGTTACCAAATCGCTATGCGTTCATGACTCCGCTGTACTCGGACAATCTGTGCGACTCTGTGGCTTAGAACTCTTACCGCCAGCCAATGAATCACGGCCTTGCACGGGCGCGGTTCACGCTCGTGCGGCATCACGCCCGGATGGGTCAAAGCGATCGTTCCGCGGGAGCGCTGGCGAGGGTGATTCCCGCTTAGCGGGAACGGCCAAAATAGCCTGCGGGAGATCGGGACGTGACAGAACACAATTTTGTCCAAAAAGTCAACTGTGGGGCCCGCCAATTGGCGACTTGGTCAACCATCTCAGAATTGCATAAAAATTGGGTCACAGGACCAGCGCGTTACCACGAGTCCATTGGCGTAAGTTTCGTCATAATCTGACAAGCGTGCACAAAATACGCGCGAGTTCCACAAAAGTTGCGATACGGGGTGTGTCTGCGGATACGGTCTGATTCCGGAGCGCTCACGCATCCGAATCAGTTCCCACGAATTTTTTACGTGTCTGGTTATGCTGCGTGCACCGTTCGGTATACTTGGTACACGGCGGGGCGGTCCCGTTTGGCGGGGCGCGCTCCGTTTCACAACTTTTAAAAATCTGGAGAAAGTGGGTTTGCGGGGTTTTGTGACGAATTTAATTCTGTCCACAACAGCGAATAATCTAGGATTATTTAACAAAAAATAAACTAGGTCAAGTGGTCTACGCATACCAAAAAGAATCACCGAATTCGGATCTCTGTGGTGGGAGATACGAACTCGGCAACATGGGTGGTCACCGCAGTTTTCTGCGATCCCAGAATTCGGTCTGCTCGTGCCAACTTGGGCGCTATTTTCGCCTATGGGTACACGTTGTTCGAGGTCTGCTATTATACGAATATGGAAGAGGGTTAAGGGGTGAGCATACCGGTGAAGACGAAACGACGTTTGGTTGAGCGAGTCGACGGGAAACAACTACGGAGCGAAGGTACCTCGTGTGGGAATCTGCAGTGCGCGAGGTCGGGGTCGTCGGGATGGTTTGGACGACCTGGCGGGGTTCTCTGGCTGCGGTGGCGGCTCTAGATGAGAAGAGGAGGTCTGAAAATTTTAGGTTAGGGTTTTATAAAATAATATATATATATATATATATATATATATATATATATATATATATATATATATATATATATATATGAGAGGAAGAGAGAAGAGATGGGTTAGCGGGTTTGCAAGGGGGGGGGCGCTGTGATTTTGGTCGTGGGAATTAGAATTTTTGCTAAGTGAAATAGGAAGCAAAAGCAACGTTTGCTAGGTTGGCTGTGCTAAGTTTTTGCTAGCAAACTAAGTTGCTAAAGTTTTGCTTTAAGAAAGGGGTGGGTTATTATTATTATTATTATTAGTTTATTATTAATTCTTTTCTTTTCTTTTCTTCTTCTTAAATTATATATATATATATATATATATATATATATATATATATATATATATATATATATATATATATATATACATATATATATTTGTGTATATATATACATATATATATTTGTGTATATATATATATATATATATATATATATATATATATATATATATATATATATATATATATATATATACATAAGAAAATTTATAGAGTAGAATAATGCACACCGTTAGGCTAGCAACTGCTCAAGGGGTCTCCTACATGAAATAAATTCTGAAAAATTCCTGATGGTCCCATAAATCCTCTAAGTGTCCCAACACCTAAAATAAAAATTAATAAAAATCTATTTCTCCTATTTAGCACATAATTATCATAATTAAATTATTAATTAATAAAAAATAAAAAATACAGTTTTTAGAAATAGGGGTTTTACATTCTACCCAACTTACAAAAATTTCGTCCTCGAAATTGACACTAACCTATATTCATAATGATAACTATAACTATTACACTACATTGGTATCTAGTAGGACTCCTAAAACTCATGGTCTGCCATTCAACACTTCCTCATCTATTGTCCATCCACTATTTTATCCTCTAACTCATTTACACTACCCAACTTACAAGAATTCTACTAGTAGTCACATTCTTTGAAGCTATTGTCTAGGTTTGTAAGGCAAATATATTTATTGGGTCGAGAATCTTGGGATACCTGTCTAGAATCTCATAACTATGACTTTTTTCCGTAACCGTCAAGTATCATAGTCTAATACTGCCACGCCACCTGGCCAGTATGGCTGTAAGTAATTCGACTACCCTACCATAATCGTCTGGCTGCAACTGTCGCTACCTCGCCAGCGATTTGTCATAGTCATCAGTTCGTAACAAGTGCCTTCAACTCTTTCCTAGGCATAGTCTAAGTTTTTAGGGAAACACTTAAGGTCTTGACTAACTATTAGGGGTATGATCTAGCTCAAATGATCTAACAATTTCTACTAGGCTACATGGTGCTACTTAAGGGTTAAACTACTAAAGAATACAGATCTTGCTATAGTGCATATACATATTAAAAACTCATCCTTAGTTATCAAGCATTACTAACACATTTATGTTTAACTAACAAAATAGGGGTGAGGTTGATATCAAATAATTCATAATGGCACGAAAGATACGACTATGATAGGAAAAGTTAAGCACGAGATAAGGAACGAATATAAAAGGAGAAAATGAGTCACTCAAGAGGGCGAGATAAGGATAGGGGAAGAATACTACTACTGCTACTCACGTCATCCATTAGCATCGCGTGTATGCCATATGGGTAAAATATACATACATCCTCATAACTGCTAAGCTACCATATATATAATTCTACATCTATTTGTACATCTAAGATCTTGTGTCACATTGGGGTTATGAGTATGCAAAGACAATTATAACTAAAAGGTCGTACCTGTATCCACGGCTTCCCGTGTCTGTTCTCCCATATTTGTCATAATGAGTGCTTGGCCTTGTCCTTGGTTGTTCAACTGGGGTCTAGTCCCCTCCATTTGTGCAGACTGTAGAAGCAGTGGTGGGTCCCTTTGGTCTTCTATACTTGAGGGTGTATGCGGTGTTCCTGATTCTAATGCCATAGGTCTCAGGTTCTGTTTAGGACATTCTCGGGCTTGATGGTGACTTGATCCACATATCATGCACAACCCCAATCGACGATGACAGTCTCTTAGAATATGACCTGTCTTACCATAATAGTGACAAGTACGGAGCTCCTTAGTTGGATATGGTGCAGCACTATCTGATTGCTGGCGTGTCAAAGGGTGTCGAATGGGTCCTCCTTGCTGTATCCTTACTGGTCCTTTGTGACTGCTCTGTTGAATTCCATTTCCCTTGCTGATGGCCTCCTGGATCCTGGCCTCTGTCAATAGCTCGGCATAAGAGATCCGGGACTGGGAACTAGTGTAGTGTTAGAGCTCCTGAGTCAGCCCGCGGTGAAACCTCTTAGCTTTCTCCAAGTCATTAGGTGTTAGGACTGTGCCATACTTACTGAGACGGCTAAACTCTGTGTCATACTCATCAACCATTTTGTCCCCTTGCTCTAGATGGAGGAACTGGTCGTATAATGCGTCCCTTACTATATCCGGAAAGTACTTCCTCTCAAAGCACTCCAAGAATTGTTCCCAAGTCTGACGCGTACCCAACTGGCGCTCCATTGATTCCCACCAGTGATGCGCGTTGCCTTCTAACTGAGTCCTCACGCCTATCATCCATAGGTCAGTAGGTAGTTGTGATGCCTCTAACAACTTCTTGGTATTGGCAATCCAGTTCGTGGTCTCCTCTGGACTCTCATTGCCCTTATATGGCTTAGGGCCCATCTGCACAAAGTCCTTGACTGAACCAACCCGAGCTTGTGGTACTGAAACTAGTGCCTGGGTTGGTGCAGGGGCTAGTGCAGTCATTCTCTCAAGCACTGCCAGAAATTCTAGCCTCTGCTCTGCTGCTTGCTGCCTCTGTTCCTGTATTATCATCTGGAAGAATTGGAGTAGCTGCGCTTGGCCATCTTGCGGTACTAGTGGAGCTGGAAAAGTTTTATTAGGTATCGTGGAAGGGGTTGATGGAATTTGATTGTTAGTCAGTCCATCCGATCCGGGAAGAAGAGGTATCGTTGAGGTCACCCCTGGTGATTGGTCGTCGTCCCCTGGAGACGTGTTATCCCCGGTGGAGGCATGCCCGTTATGAAAATTCATCTCTCTGTAAGAGATGGACGAGGGATTAAGAAGAGTACATTAATCAAGCAGGATGCAAGCACTTAAGTAGGACATGTTGGAAGGAAGGTAAGTTATAGTCAAGTGTGGATGAGATCTAAAATTCTAATCCTAGGTGCAGGCTTGCTTGGTACAGTAACGTAATCAAGACAATATACTCCCGACCTGCATGGGTCACCACAAAAATATGTCACGCCCCAGTCCCAAAATACATAGGACTAGGAACACGTAAGCATGCCAGTCGTATGTATATGGCAACTCCAAAATATGGATACCATAATACACACGTACGCTGTAATATGAATATAAACTCACATGTGGTATATATATTAATACAAGTCACAGATATGCTAATCTCATCCACACAACAAGTCATAGAAAAGAAATACTAAACTAGAATAAGGAGTCTGAAATATCCAAAATAATAGTCGGGTGGAGACAAATCCACTACCAAAGACTATATCCAAAACTAAAATGAGAGAGGAGTATAAAATATCTAATATAAAATAATGTGAAGACAGAAGTGTATCAGCTAAAAGAATCCATCGCTAGATAATCAACGATGCTCAGAAGGTAAGACCTCCTCGGTAGAAAGGAATGCGTCAGGTCCAGGCCCGTACTCCTGCGGATACTCCTGGTCGTCTATACCTAGCAAGGGACCAGGTCCTCAGAGGGACATAACAAGATACATAGAAGCAAGCCAATTTGAATACAGTGAACATGCATAATGTTTAAAAATAATTAAGTACGCTGTACAAGACAATCTATATGAATGCAATGAGGACAACTTTTCGACGTATGGGCAAGGGTAGGCTACTCGATCTAATCCTCACAACTCACACACCCGTCTAGAACATCATCAGCCGACATACCGCGGGGGTAGCGACCCTCGTGACTCCATCAATCGACATACAGCGGGGGTAGCGACCATCGGACACGACCACCATAGTGCGTGCTAGTGACTACGGTGTTACCAGAGTGGTTAAAGCCCATACGCCTAATGATTGTCCTCGATGATACTAAGTGTCAAGTGTGTGTCAACATATCTAATATATAGTAATGACTGAAAGAACTACACATGCAATGAATAAACAAAAATAAAATAAATATACAGAAATATACTAAGCATACAAAATACTATAAACAACTTGGCAAGGTATCTTGCCTGGCAAGAAAGCTGCAAAATGTAGTGTCCCGATATCAACACCAAGAGTCAGAAGCTACGACCTCAGAATGAACGTCTCCGGATGCTGAAATAAACATCACCAACGTTTCCAGAATAAGCAAAATAGCTAAAAAGTACTTCTCTTTCGTCCAATTTGGACACAGGGGCAAAACAGTAATTTCGGGTAAAAATGGGGTCCACGTGTGGCCCACTTTGCACCGAAAAGCGTACCGAGGGTAACAGTCTCTAAATGGGACAAACTATAGGTCAAACAACTCTAAATGTCAATACGAACCCAACGGTATGTCCAAATGTGAATTCTGATGGGCCGAACATAATTTTGTCCAAAAAGTCAACTGTGGGGCCCGCCAATTGGCGACTTGGTCAACTGTCTCAGAATTGTGTAAAACTTGGGTCACAGGACCAGCGCGTTACCACGAGTCCAGTGACGCAAGTTTTATCGCAATCTGACAAGCGTGCACAAAATACGCACGAGTTCCACAAAAGTTGTGATACGGGGTGTGTCCGCGGATACGGTCTGATTCCAGCGCGCACACGCGTCCGAATCAGTTTTCACGAATTTTTGACGTATCCGGTTACACTGTGTGCACCGTTCGGTACACTTGGTACATGGCGGGGCGGTCCCGTTTGGCGGGGCGCGCTCCGTTTCACAACTTTTGGAAATCTGGAAAAAGTGGGTTCGCGGAATTTTGTGACGAATTTAATTCTGTCCACAGTAGCTAATAATCTAGGGTTATTTAACAAAAAATAAACTAGGTCAAGTGGTCTACGCATACCAAAAAGAATTACCGAATTCGGATCTCTGTGGTGGGAGATACAAACTCGGCAACATGGGTGGTCACCGCAGTTTTCTGCGATCCCAGAATTCGGTCTGCTCGTGCCAACTTGGGCGCTGTTTTCGCCTATGGGTACACGTTGTTCGAGGTCTGCTATTATACGAATATGGAAGAGGGTTAAGGGGTGAGCATACCGGTGAAGACGGAATGGCGTTTGGTTGAGCGAGTCGACGGAAAATAACTCCGGAGCGAAGGTACCTCGTGTGGGAATCTGCAGTGCGCGAGGTCGGGGTCGTCGGGATGGTTTGGACGGCCTGGTGGGGTTCTCTGGCTGCGATGGCGGCTCTAGATGAGAAGAGGAGGTCTGGAGATTTTAGGTTAGGGTTTTATGAAATAATATATATATATATATATATACATATATATATATATATATGATAGGAAGAGAGAAGAGATGGGTTAGCGGGTCCGCAAGGGGGGGGGGGGGGCGCTGTGCTTTTGGTCGTGGGAATTGGAATTTTTGCTAAGTGAAATAGGAAGCAAAAGAAACGTTTGCTAGGTTGGCTGTGCTAAGTTTTTTCTAGCAAACTAAGTTGCTGACGTTTTGCTTTAAGAAAGGGGTAGGTTATTATTATTATTATTATTATTAGTTTATTATTAATTCTTTTCTTTTCTTTTCTACTTCTTAAATTATATATATATATATATATATATATATATTTATATACATATATATATTTGTATATATATATATATATATATATATATATATATATATATATATATATATATATATATACGAAAATTTATAGATTAGAATAATGCACACCGTTAGGCTAGCAATTGCTCAAGGGGTCTCCTACATGAAATAAATTCCGAAAAATTTCTGATGGTCCCATAAATTCTCTAAGTGTCCCAACACCTAAAATAAAAATTAATAAAAATCTATTTCTCCTATTTAGCACATAATTACCATAATTAAATTATTCATTAATAAAAAATAGTAAATACAGTTTTTAGAAATAGGGGTTTTATATGAGAGCTCTGGCTCTATCGCTTGATTGAATCTTTGCTTGTTTATGGACGTGTGCATCATATAGTCTTTATCTGATATAATTGTATTCATGCATTGGTCTGACAACTTGTGCACAAGGTATCAGGTCTCTTGAGCGGTGTCCTGGGGCACTAGGAACTGTTCGTCCTGGGAGAGACTAATCTAACACCCTCAGGCTTAAAATCTTTCCGATTAGGGTGGTGTGGCTTTTAATGTAGTACTGAACCATGAGTCACGACTGCTATTTTGAGCGTATTTTAGTGCGTAGCAACTATGTGTCTCATCAGCTATTATTCGATCTGTCATTAGTGAGAAGGGCTTGTACGTCCCAATTGCTATTCCCAGGGATCCACGCTCGGGGGCCATCATATTGTTAGGGCGCATGCTAGGTTAGCCTTCTTGCATACCTAATTGTTTGATGCAGAGACTGACATGGAATAGAACCATATATGCAATTGTTAAAAACTTATATGTCTGTTGTAGGGATAACCGTTCGGCGATAGCTAACGATCACTGAATAAATGATCACTTGTATTCCTTATGTTCCTTATCCTGAATGCTAAATGAGATGTGTTTGTTTTACTGGAATATGCTGCTATCCATTGAACTGAATTGAATAGTCTACTAGAAATCGATTATGGTTCACGATACATGCTGTCCACTGCACGATAAAATACCGTCCCTACTGTATGCTTAGTTGTATTGAATTGAACTCTGATTTCAAAGATGTTTCCAAAAGAAGTAATATGACTCTGCTCATGTACTGCATGTAACGAACCTAGGTAAACTAGAAAGATCACTAGTAATGAAATATTTTATCACCTGCTTACTTAGTATTGGTTTTAGTGAATATTGCTTCTGTTCGTTGATTTATACTCACCAGTACTTTCCCCAAAGTGTTGACCCACCAACAGTTTGCTTGTTCGCAGGTGCTAGATCGTCCGAGGAAGCGATAGCCATGCCTCATCCCCAGGATTCAAAAATTTGGTTTCGATGCCTATGCCGTATCGAGATATTTTGAGCAACTTTTGTATAGAGGGACAAAATGTATGGAACAATGCCATTGTATTCAGAGAACCTCGTGCCTTGAGCTTTGTCTCGTATACTCAGATGAATTATTATTTGTAACACTTCTCCTCCGCTGCAAACTCGATCAGTTCGATGATAACCAAGATGACTTATGTTGTTGTCTTGTGCGAGAGCATCTCCAGGCTCGCATGACATCACGTCCCGAGGGGAACGACCGTCCCGCGGGAGCGCTGGCGGGGTAATTTGCGCCCGGTATGGGCGATCTGGACCGCGGGATATCGAGGCGTGACACCTCCAGTCATGCAACACATTGCCAAGATAGGAACACTATATAAAACATAAGAATATGCATAAATGCATCAAATGCTTTTCAAGGTTTTAAAAATAATTTATTTTTATTTGTTTGATATTCTGATACGAAGAACTTGAAACTATATTGCTACCAGATACTCATAAAATAAGTCTGAAATACCAAGAACCATGGGATAAAGATGAGGAATATGCCTAATATAATTAAGTAGATGCTAGACTCGTTTGTAACAAAAGGGAATTGGATATTGATTGTTGGTAAAATGGCCAATTTATACTTTGATGTACTTCAACCTAATTCATACATCTATTTCGTAAACAGAAGCAGTTCAAACATACATCATGCGCTGATAACATATTTATCTAGCGCTCAAGTTGTAGGAGATGTTTTTTTTCCCCTAACATATTGCTCTAGCATTTTAAATTAAGTATAAATATTGCTTGTTTTTCATAACTATATACACATTCATTAGCAGAAACAAAAAAGCATAAGTTCTAAATACTTTATTCAACACAGCATACAAAATATTTCTTCTTCAATTTCATCTTCAAATAACAATAAATTTGAAATTATTTAATAATTTGAAAAATAATTTTTTTGGTACTTAAAATTATTTATCTGCTAATATTTAAACTAAATATCCATTTTGGGCACTGTAAATTAAATGATAATTGGGAAAGATTAAGGACATCATTGTATTGTAATGATCACTTTTAAGCGTAAAAATAAACACCTTAAGTTGGAAACTAGATTTTTTGCTACTTAAAATTATATATAATTATCTTGATTTTAGTCAATGTGTGTTCTGTTACACTAAAAATCCTCTCATCCAACCATACAAACCACTCTCAGTGACTTTAAAAGTGAACTTCCAATTTTTCAAATTGGGAATGGAGGATCAACGTTATTGCCTTAGAAAAAATATGCATCTTAGCAGAATGATATCATCCATCTAAACAAAACCTTAAGGAACCAAATTAATTCATCCTTTTGTCAATAAAGAAAGGCCAATGGAAATGGATGTTTGTGATCTATGTACTCTTGACCATAAACATATCGACTGAGATACTGAAATGTTAAGGTTAGCAAGATCTAATGAAGCTTTAGTACCTCATAGCCATATCTGTGCTGTACATGCTTCAGAGTTGCGAGGGATCGATTCCAGTAGCCCAATATAAAGGCTTTAACAACTCAATTAATCACGAAAGAGACGTCATTTGATACATATTGGCTACTTGAGTACTATTTAGGGCTTTAGAAGAAAATATGACGTGTTATTTACAATAAAATGTAAAATAATAAACATACAAAATGACTATTGCTGATTCACAATTCTTAACCCTTGAGTAGTCTATCATGGGAGTAATGGAACAAGGCTGATGATAGATACTTTCCATGACAATGCATTATGAAACTGGAATCAAGTTAATGGTTCAAACCATTGCCATATAAATTGTGCTAGTTTATAAGGAACAAGTCATTTCCTAGCAAAAGCCCATGACAGAGTGATAGAACCAATTCAGAGTACACAATAAGCCAAATTTTTATTATAGGAAATGTTGTGAGAATTCGAGTTCAAGCAATATTTCTGTAAGCTAAATTGTGCTAGTTTGATCATGCAGAGAAAACTTAGGCACGGGATGATTTTGTTCTCGGAATTCTATATAGACTCAATCACAAAGTAGAATGTCAAATCTACTGTGATGTTTAGTTAGCTATACAGATATTATCCTTCACTAGAAACCTTCAGACGTAAAAAAAATATTAGACAAGACTGATGGAACGAAATTGAGCTAATTTGTTCAGTCTAGTACAAAAGAAAATATATGAGCTACTTTCCCGAGCGCTGAAGTCCTTGTTGTCATGCCCCGATCCCGTAGGGGGGGCGTTCATCCTCGCTTGGGTCCTTGCGGGTCCGATTTGTCCTCGCTTGGTCGTGATGCCATGCAAGCCTAAATTGCACTTGCACAAGGCCAAAGCTTTGATCAAGGGCAAGTAAGCTATTCAAGACAGAAGAAGCGGCACAATATTGCAGAAAAGTAAAGAACATAATGGCATATGAAAATAAGCTCTTTAATGATAATCAAGATGTGTTACAAGCGGCTCTTGGCCGAGATTACAGTTCGCTCAAGATCTCTATCTCTCGATTACAATGACATCATTCCATACATTACATCCTTTTATACAAAAGCAGCTAAATGCAATCTCGATACGGCTATCTGGAGTCAAGGCATCGACTCCAGATTTTTGGGTCCTGGCGATGAGGCACGGTTATCGCTTCCTCAAACGATCCCACACATGAGAACAAGTAAACCGTTGGTGGGTCAGCACTTTGGAGAAAGTAATGGTGAGTATAAAATCAACTAACATAAGCAACACTCCCTGAAACCCACACTAAGTATGTGGCAAAACATTGCAATACTAGTGATATTGCTACTTTTACCTATGTTCATTTCATGCTGCTCAGGATTATAGTCAGTTTACATCTTTTCGAAAATGTAGCTTTAAAACCAGTTTGCATATTCAATACATACAAGCAAGCTTATAGACACAGTGTTCTATCGTGCAGTGTGCAGCATGCATCGTGAGCCATATTCGATCTCTAGTGGACTGTTCATCTCAAATCAAGACAAGTTCAAGTGGACTATACAATTCGATTCAAAGGGGTAGCAGCATATTCAATGTAAAATCGATGAATCACATTTAGAATAAAGGTAAGGGACATAAGGAAATACAAGTGATCACTTATTCAGTGATCCTTACCTATGGCCGAACGGTTATTCCTGCAGCAGACATACAAGTTATCAACAATTTGCATATATATATAAACGAGGTTCTCCTTTCCTGTCTGTTTCTGCATCAAACAATTAGGTATGCAAGAAGGCTAGCCTAGCATACGCCCTAACTACACGATGCCCCCCTCAACGGGATCAACAAGTGGGACGTACAAGCCCATCTCACTAATGACAGATCGGCTAATAGCTGCTGAGACACATGGTTTCTATACACTAAAATACTCTCAAAATAGTAGCCAGGATACATGGTTCAGCACTATACTAAAAGCCACATCCTCCCGTAAATAAGGACTTCAAGCCTCAGGGTATTCCAGATCTCTCCCAGGCTGAATGATCCCCAGTGCTCCAGGAACCGCTCGAGAGATAACCCTTGTGCACAAGTTGTCAGACCGATGCATGAATGTACTTCTATCAGATAAATACCATATGATGCACATGATCCAGAACAAGCAAGCAAGCATATCTATCAAGCTATAGAGCCAGAGCTCTCAATACTCTTGCCTAATAGCCACACCCTCCCGTAAGTAAGGATTTTAAGCCTCAGGGCGCGCGGACTATTAGTCTAGATGCACAAGTTCAAGATATTCACACAGTTCTATCTCTTTACAAGCGATCAATGAAATATGTTCAAGCAATCTAGCTCTTTTAACAAGTAACAAGTAAGAACAGTTCTATAAATCTAGTATACAATTCTATCTCTTTATAGACAAGCATTCAAGTTCTACTCAAGTTAGCATGCGATAGAAACATATAAACATTCTTTTACTCTTGTTTATTAGCATGGCAGTGGTTCGTTTAATAGCGGTGTCCGTGTAACTAAGCATACAATATTTCTATCTTTAACTAGCATGGCAATGGTTCTATCTCTTTAGACAAGTATACAAGTTCTCTAGTTAGGCAAGCAGATTCGTTTCAATGACAAGCAATACAAGTTCACTTATCTAGCATGCAGAGTCAGTTTTATCATTCTTTTATGAAACTATCTTCTTAGAACAAGCATTCAAAAACTCAGATTCATTATTAAGGTGTGCAAGAATTAGAGAATAAAGTTTTGCCCACTCACTTAGATCAATCGTCTTGTGGTTCAATCGGGAACTCTCCGAGAAAACTTCCACTCAAGCAAGCAAAGCGATATCACTTGTACATAGTGCCTACATGGAGCGGGGCACTACACTAGCCACTATATCAAACTTGGAATAGTCAGAGGGATTCTATGAGAATGACACGTCATACTTGGTTTGCCGGTTGAGGAAGAGCTTGTATAGTCTGAAGTAGGCTCCGAGGCAGTGGTACATGAAGTTCGAATAGTTTATGGGGAAGCATGGTTATGCACAGACGACGTCTGACCACTGTGTATTTTTGACGTACTTTGTCGAGGATGATATCATCATTTTACTACTCTATGATGATGATATACTACTGGTGGGTCGGAACGCCACTAGGATAGCGGAGATGAAGCGCCAACTGGGTGCGACCTTCTCTATGAAGGATTTGGGCACAGTAAAGACTATTATTGGGATGGAGATCAGCCAGAGAGAGAGAGAGAGAGAGAGAGAGTGAGTCCAAGCTGCTACACTTGTCCCAAAAAAAGTACATTTACCGGTTACTTTAGCGTTTTGGGATGGACGGGTCAAAAGAAGTGAGTAACCCTCTTGCTGCTCACTTTAAGTTCACTGAGAAGAAGTGTCCATCTACCAAGGATGAGAATGATGATATGGAGCGGGTTCCATATGCCTCAGCTGTGGAAAGTCTCATGTATGTTTTGGTGTGTATGAGACCAGGCATCGCTCACGCAGTTGGCACAGTTAGCAGGTATCTTTCCAATCCTGGAAGGGTACATTATAGTGCGGTCAAGTGGATTCTACGATACCTTCATGGTACTACCGATTGGATACTTTCTTTTGGTGGTGACGAGCCAAAGCTGGTTGGGTATACCGACGCTGATATTGTAATGCCATGCACCCGCACGGTGCATTACGCTGAGATTTTGAATAGAAAAAGTATTGATCTAGTTAATTTTTGTGTACAGGTGGTGTACAGAGTTAAGTACAATCAGGGAAGTGCCTCGCACGGGTTAAGGCATGGGCATTATAGAGTGGAATCAATGGGTTCGTTCAAAGCAATATAGAGATAGAGGATTCGAGCGATAATGTCGTCTTCCTTAGTCCGATCGGATCAATGATTTGGACAGCACGACTTGCTCGCACAGTCTTACTGATTGAGTAGATCGTGCTTCACATTGGACTATGAATTCAAGAAATCACCCATATTGGTAAGGTGGAGTGCTAAGCAGATTCAGACTTGGTGAGTGGGCTCTATCCCTTCTCTTCTACTTTTCATGCCTAATAAAATGGACTTTAGTGTGCATGGATTTTCGAAAGATTAGTTGGTATGGTTCGGTTGAGTAGAGGCGTTTCTTCGAGAATATTAAGATAGATCATTGATAGATAGAACATGGACGACATTTTCATAGATCAATGATAGCTAGAACGTGGATGACATTCAGGGGCATGCATAAAGAGTACGCAACAGTTGTGGTGCAACTCCATGAAATTGCAAATTTGAGATAGATAGGAGCGTACATTGCGCACGAGGATCAAGTCAAGATATTTCGTCAAGCGAAGCGTGCATTAATGGTTCAAAACTAGGCAACTGCTGATAGGGTTTGGTGCTATTGGAACATTGGATATGGAGCTTATCGATGGGGCATGGTGCTATAAACCCCGTAATGATGTGTCAGAATGCCTTTGTGTGTGGTACCTCGGGTCGCTAACCGGAACATGGGATATAGGAACACGGAAGAGAATGATATCATCGAGAATATATATTATGGCAAATAGAACCTTACATGGTCATGGGCATGCCGAAGTTCAAGGGGATGGTTCTTCGAATGATTAGTATCGGTAGCTCCGGTACCGTTCGACCTAGGAAGAACCAGTTGATTCATCGTTTAAACAAAGAAGGGGCACGGGGTATTGCGGGACTTCAGCTGGGATTGCGTCCCAGACTGGATTATAGTTGTGTGTTTCAGCTAGAGGAGTAGCATTTGGGTTGGTTTATGCTATTGAGTTTATCGTGCTTTATTTTTGTTACGTTAGTTAGTAACCGAGTTCTGCGGGTGACACGGGTTGCATGTATCATTGATTTCACTGTGCAATGTTTGAGTAGAACACACTCAGTGGCTTGCATGATTGAAATGCTTAGTGATTCAATGCTTACCATATTTCAACTGCTTTCTTGATAGAAATGTTACTGCTCTTATGCATAGATGTTTTACTGTTTTCCCTAATATGTCATGCCGCTGCCATATAATCTATCTAGGCTCAAGTAGAAAGATCACTATTTAATAATTGTTTGCTTCACATGATTACATAGTGTTGGTTTATGGGAGTGGGTTATCCCACTCACCAGTATAATTGTATACTAACCCACGTTTGTAGGCATTCTTTTCGGGTTCTCAGGTGTGATAGCTTAGCTTGGATATACGAAACATGATGCATGAAACGACGAGTACCTTTATGGGCAAGAGAGAGCAAGAGTGTTCTAAGCCTTCATAGCATCTTCATTTGGACCCTTTGGGAGCTTCGCTTCGTATACTCTGATATGTTATTATTTGTGTAATGTCCCACCTCCAGCGGTTCACTAATGGAACATTTACAACTTTGACTCGATTGAGAACCGAGTCTGGGAAAAACCTTACCGCCTAATCAATTACGGACGAAATATAATGAACCCTTCCAACTGATGGAACGACTTCTATTGAAATAAATCCAAGAGTTTTCGTTGGATATTTTGTTGCTTGATTTTGTATTATTTTAAGTTTTGTCTTGCTTTTAATGATTTGGTTTTCATGATTCGCTTTCCTCGTTTGTGTATTTATTTCGAATCGTAAGAAAAAGAGATCGAAAGATGCCAACCAAGTATTGTTGCAATTTCAGGACGCATAACCAAGGAGTGATCGCTGCGTAAGGCTTTTCCATTCTCTCACGTTGATTCATTCGGTGAGTGGCTTCAGCCCTTCGATGAATCCTTTGGTCTGTATGCCTTAATAAGATAAATCTCTAGTTCATTCAGTTGCATGTTTCTTTGCTCAATGATATCACCATAACAAGATAATAATTTAAAAAAGGATAGAAATTTACATGCTAGATTTGTAGAACTACTATCTTAGTTTTTCATATAAAAAGAACTACACTTGAAACTTAGAATTGTTATTGAACTCGTTCAGAGAATTGATGCATGACCCTTGTCGCTTGAATTGAATCGAATATGAAAGATTGAATTATTAAAGAGCTAAGGCTCTATAGAAATGAGATAATGCATATTGATCAAACTGTTGCAATAAATTTTTTTTAGTCTGATAAAATATTTTTTATCGCATCGATCTCAGACAACTTGTGCACAAGGTATCGGGTCTTTCGAGCGGTATCATGGGGCACAAGGAACCATTCAGCCTGGGAGAGGCTAATGGGAACACCCTGAGGCAATGAAGTCCTCGCTATTAGGCGAATGTTTATGTCTATTAGTTAGCTGGTTCACGTTTCAAAGCAGCCATTTAAGTGTATTTTGGTTTAGTGCTGGGCCGTGAAAACACCGCTACTAATCATGGATTTCCCCTAGAATATCATGTAGTTAGGTCGTATGCTAGGTTTATATTCTATGCACACTTGACAATTGATGCCAACACATATGCATGAGTTATATACATATCTGTAAATTATTGCTAACTTGTGTGTCTGCTGTAGGGATAACCGTTCGGCCGTGGATAAGATTTATCATATGCGTAGTTAAATCTATTGTTTATGTTTCTTTGCATAAATTATTAAAAAGAACTTAATCAACTAGAAAGATCACATAATAATTATGCTAGCTTCACATGTTTACTTTGTGTAGATTTCTAGGTGAGTATGGCCACGGTCGCTCACTAGTACAAGTTAATTACTGACCCACGTTTGTGAGCAAATATCCAAGTTCTGGTAGCAAGAGTTTGGCAAGCATTTTGAAGCTTTAGGAGCGCATCCCTCAAGAAAAAATGTGCCCGTGCTACTTCCTTAGCTTTATCTTCAGTGTGTAAGCTCTTTTTCTGCTAGATATTTTTATTTTGGTCCTACTAAAAGAAAATGATGTATGGGCGTTGTGGCTAGTTTTGTGTTTGTAAAAAGAGTTGTTATCCATCTATGACATATTTTGTAATCAGCCAAGGTAGTACTTTATAATCCAATTTTAAGTATTCAATAAAGAAAGTATTTTGTGTTCCTATCAAATTTGTTCAAACATTGGTTCTCTGCATTTTAAATTTTGTGCTTCCATATATGTATATTTTTGTCTAACTTGTGTTTTGTGTAGGTACTATGCATTGTGCAAGCATAACTTAGGCTTGCATGATATCATGCCCAAGCAAGGACGATCGATTCCGTAAGGGCCAAGCAAAGGCGATCGACCCTTTGTGGGATCAGGGCATGCCGCAAGGATCAAGCGATGACGAGCGACCCTTGCGGGAGTTGGGGCATGACAATTTATAACAATACTTTTCTTTTGTTGCAACATGGATGTTTCGATGATAACTATGACGTTTAACATCATCGCCTTATGCGAGTGCAACTCCAAGCTCACACGGCATCACGTTCCGATGAAAAAGATTATCCTGCAGGAGTGCTGGCATAGTGTTTCACGTTCAGCGAGGATGATTGAACTTGCAGGAGATTAGGGCATAGAATTTTGGTATCAGAGTTCTCGGTTCATTTTCTCATACTTTTTCCTTTGCTTCATCACAAACTCTAAATGGCCTCCGCGAATAAGATAACTCTTGGTTCTACTCGGTGCCATATTGGATGTTCCATGCAATAAGTCTATATATTTATTGTATGTGCATGTGTTTCATTGCGTTCATTTTTATAGGATTCGATAGAGTCGTGTAGCACCATTAGGCATTGTTGCATTCGTGCAACGAGTTATGTGGCAGTGTTGCATTGGTGTAGCTTATTATTTTGGGGGATTTTGGTTGCAGCAATGGAGCAGTTGGTTTGTTGGACGTGATTGGGTATTTTGGCATATCGTGAGTAAAAATATTGGAAAGATACAAATGAGTTGAACAAATTTGAGTTTTGGCTTAGAATATCATAGAGAGAGAATATTGCACGAGTTGTTCGTACAACGAATGTGTCGGACGACTTGAGAATAGTGGAGAGTATTGAGAATGGAACATTGTGCAAGTTGCAACGAATGAGAACAATAGAAAAGTAAGATGGTTCATGTGTTAGATGAGTTTCGTGTCAGACTTTGAGTATACGATTGAGTTATGGTCGGCAGGATCACCGTAGAATGGATAGCTCAAACAGATTATTGGATTAGTATAGAGAAAAGTATGATATGAGAAATAACTTGATTTTGAGTGGTATATGTTATACCACATAGTGTTGTGTGCATCAAAATATTTTGGATGGAAAGAAGTTGAATTATCACGAAAAATGCGGGTAATGGAAATGTAAGTTGGTTGTGCGCATTGGGTGAGTATGTTTCGGAACTTGGAGAAAGTGAATGTTGAGTTGTGATCGGTAGGATCACCATGGAATAGTCAATTCAGAGTAGACATTGGTCGATGGAGAGTAAATCTAGTGCTGAGAGTGACTCAATTCCAAATGGTATACGCAATGCCACAGAGTGGGGACCGGGGTAGAAAAGTTTAAAACATATAAGTGATTGGTTAATTGGTGTAATGGAGTTTGACTCAGGTATCCTTCGATGCGTCAGGTTAGAGCGATCATAAACAGACTCGTGTAAATGGAAGTTACGTTGGAGGAACATAACAAGTAATAGAACGCTTGTTGGGAATTGGAAGGAGTGATACAGACCAAGTATTGAAGATAGGAGAAGATCGGTCTAACGGGAAGTTGAATATCAGAATTCTACTCGCATGATGTGGAAGATTCAATAGAGTAATTGTTGATACGAGAATTTGAGCTTAAAGAACAAACAGTTCGTGTATACGTGCGCGAGCGATGGATGTGTCAAGGAGTAACGAGCATGGACTATGGAGTTCAGTAATGTAAGGTGCAGTTGATCGAGGAGAACATGAAGGTGCAGTTGATCGAGGAGAGGATCACGTTCGAGTACAAAGGAGCAATACGATTGGTTCACATCTAACTTAAAGGGATACAAATGTTAGTGCTCGAGAATTTTGACTCAGAGTTTAACGAATGCAGGGTTAGTGAAATGGTGCAACTAAGGTGGACGAGTTCTTCGGAAGACGTGATCGTGCATGATACAATTTAAGTCGATATTTGGCCAGATTGAAAGTTCACACTTATAGTACCGAGATGAAGGTGATACAACAAAGATGATTAAACAGGAAGTGATAGTGCATATAAGATTGGCGTGCATGTCATCGAGAACGTGTGGACGCATTAGCACAAAAAAATCAAGACGGTACTAAGGAATGGAACGAGAACAAGGATTATGGCGGATAAACCTTTGAAGATAGCAGAACAAGAAGGCAACGTCGATGTAATTCACCGTACCGCTCGAGCGAGTTAGACGTACAGTATTGAAGCATGGTGTGTAGAAGCATGAAAAATACGCTGGGAAGATCTACGCAGCACCTCGATGCAGAGCAGCGTAAGCAGAGGCCTTCAGAGCCATCCAGCGTAAAAAAGGGTTCTTCATCGCCTCCATGGCGTAAAACCCAGTCGCTCTCAAAGCAGCATTAAAGCGTACGAGGAACGCTTCGTATTCCCAAAAAGAAACTGTCCAGTCACGCAGTAAACCTGACCTCTGACTCCTGACAGAAAGTGCTGCACGGCTACCCAGACGACGGCTGGAAACGATCGCAGACCACTCGGGACACGCCCCACAGTAATGATGGCGGATCTCTGCATTTAATGCAGAGGATTTGGTTAAAATATCACCAAACCGGTGCTTACTAAAATCCCCCGGCGTAAACCGCTCTTTCGCGTGCAAAGGGAACACGCTGCCTTATTTTACACAGGCAAACATGGGCTGTTTTACGCTCCGCAGAAGACAAACCGCCTGCCACGTCAAAAGCTGCGCTTCGTACAGGGCTCGAGGCACGTCTCTCCGCCAAAAGCGCACAGAGCGGTGACAGTTTCCCCTCAAGGCACGTCCCTCCGTCAAAATACACAGAGCGGTGACAGTTTTCCCTCAAAGCACGTCTCCGCATTTAATGCACAGGATGATGGCAAATCTCTATCAAAGATTTGATTATATCTCCAAAAGCCGTGATTCCGGCTAAAGACGTCCACATCAGCACCCTGGCACGGTACGCAGCGGCTTCTACGCCCATTCAGGATTTGTTCTCTCTCGGCTTCTACGCCCATTTTAGTCTCTACGACCTTTCGGCTTCAAATGCCCATTCGGCCTCTACGACTATTCGGCTTCTACGCCTGTTCGGCTCCTACGCCTATTCGGCTTCTACGCCTGTTCGGCTTCTATGCCTATTTGGCTTCTACGCCCAGGTGACGGTCATTTGGCTCCTACGCCAACCTCTTCTACACAAGGGATACCTACCTACGTGGCTTCTACGCCGTGATCTTCGCAGCAGATATACGCGTTTCGTCCCCTTAGTTGGACGCGCTTCACTTGCTCACTCAAAAGGTCATTATTACGCAGGCATTGGTTACTTTAACCGTTGTGTAAAATGGTGCTCTACTGTCCACTCCTCGGTTGCTATACCAATAGAGTGGTCACTGTCACCAAAACTCTATAAATAGAGACCCCTATCAATGGGGAACAAGGTCGAAAAACTTCCAACTAGAAGGAAAAGGTCGAAACTTTGAAAGAAGGATCGAACCAGATCGAACAAAGAGAACCGGAGATCAAGAGAGAGAGAGAAGGATACAGAGCTCAGGCGAGGGATAGGGAGCGACGACCTTCAGCATCGCGCACCCACCCTCCTTTGCAACCTCCGAAGCTGCATCCTGTCTTCCACGGCACTTCTTCAACATCGTGTAGTCCAAGGGCTAAAGTGATCGACCGCAGATCAGACACCTATAGCAATTTATACCCAGATTAAATAAATTGTACTCCCACATCCTCGTATAGGATCAAATTGTACAAGTTTGTTTGTAAACCGGAAGGGCGCGGGTCTCTCATAAACCCCGTCGTTTGAAATACACTCTTTCATTCCCCTTTCCTCTTCCCCGTTTAAATACGACACAAACAAGATGGCGACTCTGCTGGGGACGTCTTTCTCTTCTGACGAGGAAGTAATTGCTCAACACGATGCGGTATCTGTAGGAACCGTGAAGAAGACACTGATCGTTCATTTCGACCAGTCTGCCTACGAAGACATGCTTCGAACTGGGGGTAGCTCTCACTCTCTCTCCGTCCAAGACAACAGGAAACTACGCAAAGTCTGGATGCCCAAGACATCCTCCCCTGTTTCTGTGGACTCTCCGATCTCTCCGATCTCTCCGACCAATGAGGTGGTAGCATCGCTTCCTTCGTGCCCCGCACGTAAAACTCAGTCTCCCGCTACGCGCGGTACAGACAAAACTTCTGGTAAAGCCTCAGCGCTAACCCAGGAGTATCCACTGCGCTATACGCGCAGAAATTAGTCTTCCGCTATGCGCGGTACAGACAAAACTTCTGGCAAAGCCTCAGCGCTAACCCAGGAGTATCTACTGCACTATACGCGCAGAAATCAGTCTCCCGCTACGCGCGGTACAGACAAAGCTTCTGATGGTGCCTCAACGCCAAATCAAAAATACAGATCACGCTCCACGCGCAAGACGATATCTGACCTCTACAACGAACCAGATGAGCGCTGTGATCTCCGCAAGAGGGAGCAAGCAGGCGAACACTCGACCACTCGGCCTTCACGCCGGCAAGAGAATAATCTGCCTACCCTCCGGATTACGCAAAAAGCTAATGGCCGACTAAAGACCTCTCCATCCTTACGCCAGACTGGGCGAGTCCCCAGAATACGCCGGGCACAGTCTCTCGGCGTAAAACAAACTCGGACGGCGGAAAGAAACCCTCCTGACCTGCGCAAATATCTGATCCGAAGACTTAAGGAAAGGAGACCTTCCAACATGCCTGTTACGCCTCCTAGCGGATACTATTGTAATAATCATCAAGTTGTGATTAATTGCTGCTGCTCCAAAGCGAAACGGTCGGTTTTTGACCGATTAGGCTACTCGCTGTCTTTCCAGGAAGAGGAACCCGCGCATGCGTCTGTAAACATGGCTTCACACGTGCCTGGAGAGGAGTCAAGCTCAAGGCATCATCCGCCTAGGCTTTCGAGCCGAAGAAGGTCTACTAAGCCCTTTAGAGACGTTGAAGCCGGGGTATTCCTAAACACTCGCGCAAGGTCACAACAACCAATGTCGTCATCTTCTGATTCCGACGTCGGGGGTCGCCAAATTCCCGAATCAGAGGCAGAAAGTGTTGAGTCGACTTCTACAACGACCTATACTAATCCCTCAATCACCCCCAGGGAAATGGGAGCTTACGCCGTTGAAGATGAGCACGAAGAAGCTTCGCCATCAAGTAATACGGAACAACGCATCATCATGCTGGAGATATCTCTGAAACAGATGCAATCCGTAATGGAAAACATGCACCAGATGATGGTAACTCAGCACGCAACCGCCATGGCTCAAGCGACAGTCCCGCCGACCCAGATACGCGTAAGGTTGGACTCACCACCATCCATCCCCAGCCAAGAGCCTACGCTGGATCAAGAGTCGACTGTTCCTCCGCTTCCTCACCTGGAGAACGCTCTACCTCCCGCTGGAGCTACAATGCAACTGCCTCCGCCCTATTTCGTAGCCCTGCTTTCGACTGAGAATCCGATGCAGGCAGTGCGAGAGTTGAAAGCCCAGTTCGACGCCTTGAAGCACAAAGATCAGCTCAAGAAACTGGGAATCAACCAGCCCTACCCAGCTATCTGGGAAGAGATCCCTTTCCCTCCGAAATACAAACCTCAGGCGATGGCTCTGTTCGAGGGAAAAACATCACCAAGCCAATACATGAACTATTTCAGTATGATGACGGTGCTGCTACAAGGGAACGATGCCCTCCTCACTCGGGTGTTCAAAGGCTGCCTCTCAGGAGTAGCCTATCAGTGGTACCGTAGCTTGGCGGACAACTGCATTACTTCCTTCGAAGATTTCAAAGCCCTATTCTTCACACGATTCTACGAGGGAGGAATAGACATGTCTATGTCCTCTCTCATCGAAGTCAAGCAGAAGGAAAAGGAAGACGTTCGCATCTTCATCGAACGCTTTCGTCAGGCCACCTTACAGATGCCTCCAGGAGTTCCAGACTCAGCATTGGTGGACATTTGCAAGAAGAACCTTCTTCCCGTGGTCTCGGTGTTCACAGGACCAAATCAGTTCCATGATTGGCCCTCGTTCATCATCTCGGCGGTAGCCGCCGAAGACAACAGTCATAAGGCGCGCGACAATGGCATCATGATCTCTGCCTCTGACAGAGGCAAGAGGTCATCCCCTGGCAGCGACCATCATCGTGGTCCCAAAGGGAAGGAAGCCCTGGCAATCAACACGGCCAGGCCAAAGATTGCGGCGACCACCCAAGCAAAACCTGGGGCTTCTAGGCCCGTCGAAGTCTACTCTTTCGACGACGACGATATCCCAAGTATATTCGAATGTCTCGTCAAAAGTGGCAAGATCACCCTCCCAGAACTAAGGCGGCCCCAGGAGGTCGGCAATACTGACGATCCAAAATACTGCGTCTTCCACAGATACGTACACCACCCGACAAAGGCATGCTATGTACTAAAAAGGAAGATCCAGGGGTTGATCGATGCTAAGGCCATCACTCTGCACAACACCGAGAAAACGGTCACGGCCAACATGATCTCTCTGCAGTTTGGCAATCTGCCTCCCCAAAAGGTCCCTAACGGTGTTACACCTATCTCCCGGGCAACGATAAGCATCGTTAACCTTCCCCCTGCTAGGGGCCAAGATCACAACCTGGTGCCCCTAACTACTCGGCGGGGCGAGATTATGTGGGTTCACCGAGATTTGGTGTCAGATCTCGAGGAAGAGACCAAGGCAACCAGGGCTACCCCCAAGAAGAATCCCAAAAATAGATCATGCTACGTGGTCACAACTTCTTCTACATCAGACGAAGACGAGGTACTTGTCGCAACCCGTTCAGGGAGGGCCTACCTCGACAACGACGGAGCAAATCAGGAAGGTGCGCCGGCTGACGCTCCAGCTACTAAACCATCAGAGCAAGGTCCCGTCATACCAAGCATCAGCCCCGCAAAACCTACTCTGGCGGAAAAGGGAAAGCAGAAAGAAATACGCTTCGACAAACCTGTGAAAAACATTTCGAGCAAAGGTTTAGAGAAGCCGTACAAATTTGACATCCTGGCCCAACTGGCCAATACGCCAGCCAGGTTGTCCATCTTTGAGCTACTCAGGCTCTCCCCAGACACTCGTCTAGCCCTGAGTGAAGCGCTGATGCAGGCGGAAGTATACTTGACCCAGCTCAAGTACCCCGACAAGGAACCAGTGGCATGTCCTCAATGCCACAGCGTGATGGAGGTGATCCCAAACATCACCTTCACTCAAGACGACATGCTATTAAAACATAATAGACATGACAGGCCCCTCTATTACACCGGGTACGTAGGTTCCATGGAGGTCGACCGGATTCACATAGATCCGGGATCGTCAATCAGCATCATCCCTCACAGTCTGCTCAGGCCACTGAGAATTCCTACCAGCGAACTGGCTTACACTACCATGGATTCACGACCACAACATCGTTCCTTCAACTCTACATCAATGCCTTAAATATGTAGACGCACAAGGAACCGTACAAACGGAGGTGACTGACCTAAACCCGTTCAAAGGGATAGAATCCTACTATTCCGATGCCGTGTTGTACTCCCATGACCACACGAAAGAAGTACCAGGAGAGGCGAAGAAGGAATCCCACCGGGAGCCCGAAGAGCCTCTGCCACACTACCACTGTCAATCAGAGTGAAAGGACGAACCGCTCGTCCAAAAGCCATAGATCCTATGGCCGTCCACCTGAGCAAGACCAAGACAGGAGAAGGGGGTGATCCTCTAGTAATCACTTTGAACCGGAAGCCTCCACCTATAGTCATCAACCTTCGGCGCAACCAGCAGCCGACTGATGTAAATGCAACCAGGAACGGAGTTCCAGATGATAATAAACATCCTCTTTTCCGGTACATCGGTACTCAGATTCCGAAACATGAACCCACTCCACATGACGAGGTAGAACCAACGGCTCAAAAGTTCTTGGAAGCTATAAACTCCTACCGTCCGTATGTCTGGGAAGTAGCATCATCATCCAACGTCGCCACAACATATGGGCCACATGAGGATTCTATCTTCATTGTCCCGCCTACCTGCAGCAGTCAGCGTTCAATAGTCTTTGGTCGCATGCGGAATCGACCGATTGTCCAGGAAGATCCTTTCGATGATGATACTGGGAAAATGCAGATCCACCGATACAGCCCGCAAGCGCTAAGGATCATGTAAAACATGGGCTACGACTTGAAGCGGAAGCCAGGCCTCAACTACGGAAGAGGCAGACGAACACCGCCGTGCGGTGACCCCTGCTATCAGCAGACTCGTCTCGGGTTGGGGTATGCCACCTCCTTCGTAACTTCCAAGCCGGAGAAGGACCCCTTTCCACCTTCCCAGAGCAGCTCGTCGTCCTCCGACTCACCTGATGCTCTCAAACTATCATGATCAGTGAATATGGTGATGACGAATCCCTCAGAAATCGAGGAACAGGATACGGAGCCATTCGAGAACGACCCCTGGGCTCAGCAAATGGATACACAGTGGGAATTCTGCTTCGAGCAGAGAGAACCTCCCACCAAGGACGAAGTTATCCAAATCAACGTTGGGGTTGAACTCTCACCAAAGCCAATATTTGTCAGTAATAATCTTCCCCCAGCTGAAAAGGAAGAGATCATACAGCTGATAAAGGAATATGTCGACGTCTTTGCATGGGGCTACGAGGACATGCCGGGCCTAGACCCGAGGGTAGCTACTCATAAGCTCAATATTTCGACCGATTCGAAGCCGGTGAAACAACACCAACGTCGGTTCTGCCCAGATATGATGGACGCCATCGAGGACGAGGTCAAGAAGTTGATAACCTGCGGTTTCATACGGGAAGAACAACATCCCGACTGGGTCGCCAACGTTGTCCCAGTCATGAAGAAAAATGGGAAGGTACGTATCTGCATCGACTACCGGGATCTGAATGCGGCCTGCCCCAAAGATGAATTCCCCCTTCCCATCACGGACATCATGATCGACAACACCTGCGGCTTCGAGCGTATGTCTTTTATGGACGGATTCTCAGGATACAATCAGATCAAGATGCATCCGGAAGACGAAAAGCACACTGCCTTCCGGACACCACTGGGGGTATACTGCTATACGGTCATGCCATTCGGATTAAAAAATGCCGGGGCTACATACCAGCGGGCTATGAGTAACATATTTCGTGAGCAGTTACGCAAGACAGTGGAATGTTACGTAGACGACATAGCTGTCAAAAGTTGCCTCAAAGGTGATCACATTCGAGACCTGAGGGCGGTATTCGAGTTAATACGCCAGCATCAACTCAAGATGAACCCTACAAAGTCCTTTCTGGGGGTATCCAGTGGCAAATTCCTGGAATTTGTCATTACCACCAAAGGTATCGAAGTAGACCCTGACAAAGTCCAGGCGATCGTAGCGATACGACCGTCCCGAAATCTGAGGGAACTCAGGGGGTTCCAAGGACGTCTGGCTTACATCCGGCGATTCATATCCAACCTCTCAGGGAGATGTCAGCCCTTCTCTTACCTCATGAAGAAAGGTGTGTCCTTCATATGGGACAAAACCTGTCAGCAAGCGTTCGGGGATATCAAGCACTACCTAACCAGTCCACCAGTTCTGGTGCCCCCCGTCATGGGAAAACCCTTCTTGCTGTACGTTCGGGCAATAGATCATTCGCTAGGAGCTCTCCTTGCACAGAAGAATGATGCGGGTCATGAACAGGCTATCTACTACCTCAGCAGGATGATGGTCGGGGCCGAACACCGGTACAACCCAGTGGAGAAGGAATGCTTGGCTCTGATGTTCGCTGTCCAGAAGACGCGACACTATGTCACCGGCCAGACTATCCACATCATCTCCAGAATCAACCCTCTTCGGGTACTGATGAGCAAGCCAAGTGCCCTTAACTCCCGACTCGCAACTTGGGCGATGCTGCTGACGCCATATGACATGGTCTACGTCCCACAGAAGTCCATCAAAGGCCAAGCACTGGCCGACTTCCTAGCAGCTCATCCAATCCCGGAGACCTCCAAACTATACGAAGATATCCCCGATGAGGTTGCAGAATGTAATTCCGCAAGAGAAAGTGACGTATGGCAACTATTCTTCGATGGCGCCTCCAGAGTCGGTCCTAAGGGAAACGTCGTCTCAGGAGTGGGAATCGTCCTAGTTACTCCGGATCAGCTCGTCATCTACCGAGCATATTCTCTTAGCGAGCCCTGCTCCAACAATGTGGCAGAATACAACGCTCTGCTAATCGGGCTCCAAGTCGCTAAAGAGCTGGGGGTAGAATCTCTGGAAGCTTTCGGTGATTCTCTACTCATCGTCAATCAAGTCAGGGGGATATACGAAGTCCGGAATCCAGACCTCATCCCCTATCACCAAGCAACGGTCGAGATAGCTATAACGTTCAAAGGGTTCCTCCTAGAGCATGTACCTCGATCTCAGAATCTGGAAGCGGATGCCCTGGCCAGCCTAGCTGCGGACTTAGCTACCCCTATAAGAAGGCAAGATTCGGTAATCCTTCTTAACAGAGATTTATTCTGTGTGAAGAACAGCTGTCACCTAGAACGCAGCTACCCTGTAGACACCGATCCTCCTACAAGGGATTGGACAAGTCCCTTCGTAGATTTCGTGGCATACGGAATCTTGCCAGAGGACCCCAAAGAAGCAGTATCCGTCAAGAGACGATCGTTACGCTTCTACTTTGATGCATCTTCACAATACCTGTATCGCCGGACCTACGACGGACTTCTGTTAAGGTGTCTCGCTGGCGCCGAGGCACAGCAGATTATCCGTGAAGCTCACGACGGCGTATGCGGAGCGCATCAACCCGGGCCTAAGCTACAAGACCGCATCAGGAGGATGGGCTATTACTGGCCTACTATGATCGCAGATGCAATACGGTATGCAAGGCATTGCAAGGCCTGTCAGGTTCATGCAGACTTCATACATCAACCGTCAGAACATCTACACCCTACGGTCGCATCCTGGCCTTTCGAAGCATGGGGGATGGATATCATCGGTCCTATTCACCCGTCCTCTTCCACGGGTCACCAGTTCATTCTGGCCATCACAGACTACTTTTCCAAATGGGCCGAAGCAATCCCTCTCGCTGAGGTAAAGGCGTCCAACGTAATCAGCTTCATCAAGCATCACGTTATCTATCGTTTCGGGATACCCCGGAGGATAATCCACGACAATGGGCCCCAGTTCATCAGCCAAACATTTCATCGGTTTTGCGATAAAAACCGGATACACAACATTGCCTCTACGGCGTACTATCCAGCGGCTAATGGTTTGGTGGAAGCTTTCAACAAAACCATTATCAAACTCTTAAAGAAATTCGTCTCTTCGAACAAAAGGGATTGGCACAAAAAGCTGGGCGAATGTCTCTGGGCGTACCGCACGACAGTACGGACACCGACAGGCTGCACCCCATTTTTGCTGGTTTACGGAAGCGAAGCCGTACTCCCCATTGAAGTCCAGATCCCGTCGCTCCGAATAGCCGTGACCAATGAGCTAACTCGGGAAAAGAATGACCTGTTAAGGCTCCAAGAGCTAGAAGGATTAGACGAGAAACGCCTCCAAGCTCAACAGCGCATCGCGCTCTACCAAGCACGCATATCCAGGGCTTTCAACCATAAAGTAAAGGAAAGGGTGTTCAAGGTCGGCGAGCTAGTTCTAGCCGTGAGAAGGCCGATGATCCTAACTCACAGAAGTAAAGGCAAATTCCAGCCCAAATGGGAAGGCCCTTATGTGATCGAGACAACGTTCTCGAACGGCGCCTACAGGATAGCCCAGCCCAACGGAGACCTATTAATGGCTCCCATCAACGGCAAATTCCTGAAAAGATACTACGCTTAATTCCCCCATGCCCAGGCAGAATATAGCGAGAATCTCAATTCTGACAAAACTACTCCCAAAAAAGAAACTAGTTAGGTCATATCCTATCATGTCTGCACGACCTCTGAATAGATATATCCTGCTAGAGAAAACTGTCATTTACACTCCGAAGTGACGGGTCCACAACAGTCAAAAAAGAGTCGCTGTTATTCATTCCAGAAAGAGGCAGAATTACATAGGAAGGGATACATCAAGATGGCGGAGTAATCAGACCATGAATCTGCCGCTCCAGTACAGCTATCCTCTCATTCCTAAGGGCCAAGGCATCAGCACGAGCCTGTCCCAGCCGTGCCTCCGGGGTATGCATAAGGGTCAGATTTGCCCTTGCCCGAAGACAGCCCGCACGAGCAGCTTCCGCACGGTCCAGATCCCGTCGCGCTTCGCTCAGTCGACCAGTCGCTACCTCCAAACCTGCCAACGACTGAGAAGCCCACTCCTCTACCCGAGCAAGTTTTTCCCTCAGCTTGGAGGCCCTCGCAGCATTCCCTTCATGCTCGGATCGACACTGCATCTCAACGGCAAGGGCTTCTTCCACGACAGCTCTCCTCCTATCCATCTCCAGCTTATGCATCTGGATAGAGTTGTCTAGGCTCTCAAGCTTTGTAGCAAGCCGCTCAGACATGAGGTCGTACCGAGTCTGGACATCAGCATCAAGGCTGCCCTCAGTCTGCTGCAGGTATTCGTTAATGGGTTGCTCTAAACCATTAACCACCGCCTCCAAAGCATCAGCCACTCCAGGATTGCCAAGCCCCCTGACAACCTCGATCGAAAGCTGAGAAGTCTTCTTCAGGAGCTCGAAGTCAAGGTTCTTCGCCAACACCATCGGTATCATCGTTTTTAAGCCAGTATAGACGAGGCTAGTATGCTGCTCGATCAACGCGGCTAGACCCGACTGAGCGCCCGGAGTGGCCACAATTGTAGATGAGGTAGCCACCGCCGCCTCAACAGGTGGCTCGGCCGAAGAAGGTGCGATGGCGACAATCACAATCATCGGCATACTCGCGACAGGCGAGGTCACGATGACAGGTTCGTCCTCCCCTTGAGACGACGAAACCTCTCCGGGCGAGCTAGCCCCCGAAGACACTTCTGCCTCGAAATACGGCGCCTCCACGTCACCGCCAGGAGCCAAAACAAAGCCGGAAGGCGCCTCGACGTCGTACTCCCCGTGGACGTCATCCCCTGAAAAGAGGACAAGAAAGCAAAATGTCAAACACCATGGTAATCCTCCTAGGAGGAAGACATCAAAACGATATTTACCCGGAGCCGACGGCATATACGACGCATCTGCAGCCGATGTAGCTAATCCACGCCTTAATGACGCGATACGAACTGTCATACCTGGAGAAGGAAGTGGGCCGACCGATATCGCCGAGAACCCCGTCAAGCCTTCCCCGAGACACGGTCGAGGTTCGCCAGCCGGAGTCTCGCTAAGCGCGCTCGCTGACACAGAAGTAACTTCACCCGCTGCTGACCTCGGGAAAGACTCTCCCATCTGTCGAGGCCACACAGGCAATCCCGCTCCGCTGCTAGGAGCAGCCGTTACAACGGCAACCTCTAGCAAGGATTCTCCGGCGCCTCCAGCCGGAACTGTAGAAGGCCCCTCTCTAAAAGGTGAGGAACCACCAGCCAAAGAATCTTCCCTGATGCGGGGAGATGCCGGCTCACTCCCGGGAGCCTCAATACCAGGAATGCGGAGAGGACGAGCAACCGTCTCCTTCCTTCTCTTACGAAGGGAAGCTTCCCTCGGAGCAGAAGCCCGTCGCTTCCCAGAAGAGACTACCAGAGCCCCCGCCGGCAGAGGCACTACACACCTCGACAACGACACCAGAGGCTAATCCGGAATACCAGATTCCTCACCCTCGTCAGAAGAAACCGAGGGGACTTCGACCCTTCCCCCAGGCTTGGCAGAAGGCACCCTGAAGCTTCCTCGCATATCGAAATCGCGGTGGAAAGTGTTAACTGCCACATAAAACTGGGCGTAGGAGTGAAGGACGCGCAGCTCCGTGGAGGTTGTAACGACCGGCATGATAAAAATTGCCCCCGTACAACCCATAATAAAATATCGCCACCCTCTAGCTCCATCAATGAGTCTACCCCTGGACCTGAAGCTGGTGACGGTATTGCCCACATGCAACTGGTCGTACCCGAACTGCCTGGCGAACCGACTAGGCAGGTAGGGCTCGAAGAAGCAATGGTCTTCGCTCCTATACAACAGATAGGAAGGTCTAATATAGACCAACCAATTGAACGCCTCCGGAGAAAGAACGGTCTTCTCTCGACCTGAATCCTCAAGCCACAGCCCTGACTGGTTGCGAGGCACAGGAGGGGGAGTACAAAGGATCTTCCAGCCATGGCCAAGGTTCAGAACCAGCCGACAGTCTAAGACTGTATTCACATTCCAGGAGGAATCTCTATAATTCAACAGGAATGTACCCCCTGAGCTGCTACCGGAACTGGGAGACATCACCCGAGGATTATGGAGGAATAGCCATCCCATCAAGTACAAGTATGGCAGTTCCACCCGGGAAAGCTCTCACGTTGAGCTTTATCAACGAGCAACCCGTCAGTCATGGCCCTCAGGCCAGCCTGTATACGGCACACCATGGCAGGAAGCAAGCCCAGTCTTGCCCCAAACACCAGACGCACTGCGGGCCACAGGATGTTCCGGTGAATACGGTCCGCGGACGCGATACCGGGCACTACCATTCGGCGCAGCCATATGGAGAGGAAACCAGCCAGCTGGGCTTCCTTAGACAGAGGCCCGCGATAGCACCTCAAATAACTGTAGGCCTTCGTACCTTCGGGGTACTTTCCTACCCCTTCAACGAGAATCTGATCGGGAGCCCTGGCGTCTTCCATAAGAGCCGCAACGACCTGGGCACTGAGGATGCCCAAGCAGTTCACGGGCTCATTCTTGCCCCCCGAAGCTTTCTCCGACTTGGCGGCCCTAGCCCGATGGAAGAAGAGGTACGACATCCACTTAGTGGTGTGGGCCAAATCAGAGGGCTCGTCATAAAAAGCGGTACACGCGAAGTACTGACACATCAGCTCTTGATATACTTCCGCCACCCGAGGGTCCAAATCCTTCAACTCCCGGTTGGTGGGAACGTACTCTTCATATGGGGTATCCTCCATCGGCAGTCTCCAGACAACTGCCATCTCATGAAGGGCCAAACCCAACTCCCCCAGTGGAGTGGCGAAGGTCCCGGTAAGCGGAATGTACCGCTCCATCAACGCCAAAAACAAATTAACATTGGGAGGCAACCCAACACTCGTCGCACTCACGGCGGCATATATTTCAATGTCCTCCAGTTCTCTTCGGAAGCGCGTCAAGGCCCAGTCAACTAGGCATCTCCATCGGGAGTTTGTTGGGGCGATCCACCCATTGCACCAAGGATTCTCCTTGGGATACACCCCACCTCGTCCCATGAAGTCATTGCAGAAGGTCGGCAATTGGACCGGCTGGATCACTGAGCTGTCTTCACTTGGGACACTACCCGGACGCAGTCCCCGGAACAGCGTCACAACGCCAGAAGGGCGACTAACAAACGACCCCTGGTCAGCTCCTTTCAGGTAAAAGATCTTCCCCGGCTTCCCGTAAAGATCAGGAGTCAACTTCCACGACAACTTCCTAGGATGCATCGCGTGGAAGAAAGCCGAGATCGGATAATCCCTCGGCATTGTCGGCAGGTACAAGACCAAATCCCCGGCAGAGAAAACCCAAGGCTCCCTCTTGGGCTTCGTCTGGGACTGTTTATCAATCATGTCCCCGAAGGGGAAGGCCGGCTTTATGTACTGCTCTCCATCTACATGTGTCAAGGGCTCGCCACTGATCATGCTCAGCAGCATCCGCTCACCCTGAGCCAATAGCAGAAACTCCCTTCCCTCAGGATACTGGGGTCCGAAGATGGGAAATGCCACATGGGACAGATCCTCCAGGTAGTTCGAATGCAGCATCCCTGCAGCAGAGCCCATCACCTCAGCCAATGGAGACTCACCCAGATCAACTGCAAGATAATACAAGGAAGAGATGTCATTACAAAGTCCTGCACAAACACACGGGCCAAGGAAACGACAGTCTGTGCTTTACGCCAAGATTGTACAAATTTGGTCACTTTACGCCGGAAATCTCCTCCACACGCGTAAAATTCAAATTTTACGAGATACGCCAATTTTCGGTAGTCCGAGCTGTTACGCTCAGAACTATGAAAATATGGAGTTTTTTACGCTGACGCATTAGAAATGCGGGCGTAAAAGATAAAAATGCCTCCGTGCATCATCTTCCTCAAAAGAGGCTATCAGCACAGAAGATGACCTAGCGCGGTCACGTTTAACGTGTGCGAAGGATTTTTCGTCGCTTGTGTCATCCCAAAAAATTCTACCTCTAAGACCGGGTGCGCTAGTCGTCGACGGGATGCTCCCCTCAGAGGGAAGTTCACCTTGCCCGACCGGAGATTCCCTCGCCGGGACAGAAGAATGAGAAGGAGAACCTATGCTCTTTCCCTTAGCGGAGGGGGTTTGTTTCGGCGCCATTTCTGAAGACTCGAAGTGCTCGGAGAAGGAACGAAGAAAAACTCGAACAGTCGAAAGCTCTCTTTCGCATAAGACAGATAAAAAGTTTTTTTTTCTCTCAAAAAACTTGGGATATATATACAGTCCGGGTCGACTCCTTGAATCCTCGGACGAACCCCTCGAGACCCGAACCAAATCTCGTAATTAATAGTTGGTTATGATTGGATGCTACGTCAGCCCACTACCCTCGAAAGACGGACAGTCAGCAAATTCGAAAGGATTTTCGTGCAAGACGGTTCAGCGGATTCTACGCTAAAAGAGCTTTTCTACGCTCGACAGCAACGGATCTACGGTTTCTACGCTCGACAGCTACAAGTCTATGGTTTTACGCCCGGATGCCTTTGTGCTCGGTAGCTTTTATGCTCGAGAGGCCACAAACCTACGACTTTACGCTCAACAGATACCAAATCGATGATCTCACGCTCGGTGGCGCTCAGTTTACGCTCAGCAGCAACAGATCCGCAAACCTCACGCTCGAAGAAATTTTCTTTTCAGGAGTAACAAATCAACAGTTCTACGTTAAAGGAGCTCTCTACGCTCGACAGCTACGAATCTAACGGCTTTACGTTCGACAGCTACAAGTCTATGGTTTTTCTTGCCCGGATGCCTTTGTGCTCGGTAGCATTCTATGCTCGAGAGGCAACAAACCTACGACTTCACGCTCAGGAACCACAGGTCTACGATTTCACGCTCGATGGTGTTCTACGCTTACAGGCTATAGATCTACAGTCCTACGCTAAAGGAGCTTTTCTACGCTCGACAGCTACGAATCTAACGGCTTTACGTTCGACAGCTACAAATCTATGGTTTTTCTTGCCCTGATGCCTTTGTGCTCGGTAGTATTCTATGCTCGAGAGGCAACAAACCTACGACTTCACGCTCAGGAACCACAGGTCTACGATTTCACGCTCGATGGTGTTCTACGCTCACAGGCTACAGATCTACAATCCTACGCTAAAGGAGCTTTTCTACGCTCGACAGCTACGAATCTAACGGCTTTATGTTCGACAGCTACAAGTCTATGGTTTTTTTTGCCCGGATGCGTTTGTGCTCGGTAGCATTCTATGCTCGAGAGGCAACAAACCTACGACTTCACGCTCAGGAACCACAAGTTTACGATTTCACGCTCGATGGTGTTTTATGCTCAAGAGGCTACAGACATGATTTCCCGCTCCACGACTTTTCGCATATCCAAACAGTCCCCAAGGCGGTCAAGTGCAAAGGGTTCCCACAGAAGATACTCGTTCTTGACCCAAAGTATCCCAAGTACCCGAGGTATACAGAGTTCAAACATTGAGAAATTACTCTTCTCGGGTCCAAAATTGAAGGTTCATCCAGACTCCAGTCTGAACATCCCGTCTATCAAGGTGGCAACTCAGTTTGACAGCCAAAAACCTTGACCCTGGTCCAAGGGAGTTTCGAGAGATCATTCTTGAAGACGAAGTCTGAACAAAACAAAATTCCTCTCATTAGAGGAGCAACAGTTCAGAATTTTACGCCGTCCCTCAATCCTAGCAAAGACAGTTCTAAATGTTCAAAAGACGCTCAGCAGCGTTCTATGGACTATCCGCTATGCGTAAAGGACAGGGCCTAATACTCTTTCTATCAGAGTCGGCATAAAGATTCAGACGTGTCGAAGCTGCACATATTCAGACTTCACAAGCAACTTATGGCAAGACGATCATATGGAGAAGAAGACAATTTTATTAAAAGATTAAAATCATGATTACATATGAGGGAAATCCAATCTACAAGGGTTTTTCTTTATTTTTCATGATTACATCTGAGGGAAACTCCATCTACAAAGGAGTCCCCCATCATCTCCGAAGATCGCCCAGAAGCTGTACTGACAGGTTCTCACATGGGTGAAGATCTTCCTCTTCTTCGAGGGCTGTTCATCGACTACCACAGTCATGAACAAGAAGATCCTCCATTCGCCAAGGCCGATCCAGTTGAGGCTTCTTTAAGCCCAACTCGATCGGGGACGATAGACTACAGTTTGTCTAATCTCGTCCGCGAGGATCTCAGGAGAAGATACACAGCTTGCCGGCCGTATGGTGAAATATGATCCTTCCCATCTCCCGGAAGAACCACCATACAAAGTTGCTGATTATCCCGAGCAAGGGAGGCTAAGATATCCTTCCATGATCCATCGTTGCAGTGGACACTTGCTCGAAGATGCCGTCTTTTACGGCTCCCTACATGCTGGAAGAACATGGTCTCCTTCTTCCTCAGATCGACCGGACGAACACCGGCGATCATCTCTGCATGGTGATGGGAATGTGGTGAAAACAGGTTCACCCCCCAGCCTTTTATAGGCAAAAGAGGTCACAGCGGTCCCCAATAAATCTGCCATAAAGTCAGCATCGACCGTTTCAATGCTCCATTCAGAAACGTTTTGAGTTACGAGGGGCCATTCATGCTTCATTCAAAGCGTTTCAAATTCTGAGGAATTTAAAAGCTTTGAAGGGGGTCTTGTAGAAGCATAAAAAATATGCAGGGAAGATCTACGCAGCACCTCGATGCAGAGCAGCGTAAGCAGAGGCCTTCAGAGCCATCTAGCGTAAAAAAGGGTTCTTCATCGCCTCCATGGCGTAAAACCCAGCCGCTCTCAAAGCAGCATTAAAGCGTACGAGGAACGCTTCGTATTCCCAAAAAGAAACTGTCCAGTCACGCAGTAAACCTGACCTCTGACTCCTGACAGAAAGTGCTACACGGCTACCCAGACGACGGCTGGAAACAATCGTAGACCACTCGGGACACGCCCCGCAGTAATGATCGCGGATCTCTGTATTTAATGCAGAGGATTTGGTTAAAATATCACCAAACCGGCGCTTACTAAAATCCCCCGACGTAAACCGCTCTTTTGCGTGCAAAGGGAACACGCTGCCTTGTTTTACACAGGCAAACATGGGCTGTTTTACGCTCCGCAGAAGACAAACCACCTGCCACGTCAAAAGCTGCGCTTCGTACAGGGCTCGAGGCACGTCTCTCCGCCAAAAGCGCACAGAGCGGTGACAGTTTCCCCTCAAGGCACGTCCCTCCGTCAAAACGCACAGAGCGGTGACAGTTTTCCCTCAAAGCACGTCTCCGCATTTAATGCACAGAATGATGGCAAATCTCTGTCAAAGATTTGATTATATCTCCAAAAGCCGTGATTCCGGCTAAAGACGTCCACATCAGCACCCTGGCACGGTACGCAGCGGCTTCTACGCCCATTCAGGATTTGTTCTCTCTCGGCTTCTACGCCCATTTCAGTCTCTACGACCTTTCGGCTTCAAATGCCCATTCGGCCTCTACGACTATTCGGCTTCTACGCCTGTTCGGCTCCTACGCCTATTCGGCTCCTATGCCTATTCGGCTTCTACGCCTGTTCGGCTTCTATGCCTATTTGACTTCTACGCCCAGGTGACGGTCATTTGGCTCCTACGCCAACCTCTTCTACACAAGAGATACCTACCTACGTGGCTTCTACGCCGTGATCTTCGCAGCAGATATACGCGTTTCGTCCCCTTAGTTGGACGCACGTCACTTGCTCACTCAAAAGGTCATTATTACGCAAGCATTGGTTACTTTAACCGTTGTGTAAAAGGGTGCTCTACTGTCCACTCCTCGGTTGCTACACCAATAGAGTGGTCACTGTCACCAAAACTCTATAAATAGAGACCCCTATCAATGGGGAACAAGGTCGAAAAACTTCCAACTAAACGGAAAAGGTCAAAACTTTGAAAGAAGGATCGAACCAGATCGAACAAGGAGAACCGGAGATCAAGAGAGAGAGAGAGAAGGATACAGAGCTCAGGCGAGGGATAGGGAGCGACGACCTTCAGCATCGCGCACCCACCCTCCTTTGCAACCTCCGAAGCTGCATCCTGTCTTCCACGGCACTTCTTCAACATCGTGTAGTCCAAGGGCTAAAGTGATCGACCGCAGATCAGACACCTATAGCAATTTATACCCAGATTAAATAAATTGTACTCCCACATCCTCGTATAGGATCAAATTGTACAAGTTTGTTTGTAAACCGGAAGGGCGCGGGTCTCTCATAAATCCCGTCGTTTGTAATACACTATTTCATTCCCCTTTCCTCTTCCCCGTTTAAATAAACGACGCAAACATTGTGTATGGATAAGAAATGGAGCAAGCTTACAGTTTCAAAATTGGTTTCAAGTAACGGTGTGAGAAGCCAAACAAGGCGGTTCGAGATTTTGATGGACTCGGGGCAGAACGACGGAGTATTGGGAGACGGTTTCAGCAGCGCAGTTTCTCGATTAGTGGTTTGGATAGATAGTCAGACTCTAGGTGGTTAGGAGGAATTTTGGTTAGCAGATTCGTCAGCGGTAGTTCATGCAGTACTCGAATTCAGAAGTGTGTTCGGATTGGATTGTTGGATTATAGATCAATTTGTAGATGAGAAATAGAGTGGTTTATAGTAACTGTCCATTATAATGACTTACAATTATCGAGCGTAGCTTCGGGATAGCTGACCCTAGCGACTTAACCACCAAATCGAAGTGAATATTGTAGACCCATAGAATGACCCTTGCGGTGGCGCATTTGGGAATGCGTCGAGGGTGGATGATGAGTGGTGCATGTTGAAGATAGGCCTAGGTGACTGAGTGTTGGATTTGAGAGATTATTGGAATAGTCTTCAGCTGAAGATGCAGCCGGAAGATCGAAGCAATGATATGGGAATGAGCTTGTGTCAACTAATGAGATTCAGAATCGCAGATTTATAAAGATTGCATTGGTTTTGACGCGTCGTGTCCTAGAAGGGGACGACGAGGAGGGGACGATGCCGACGATAGGGGACGATGTGGTTGGTGAGGGTGAACATCCCCGGTGGGGGAGGAGTGGGGGGGAGGAAGGGGAGGAGGAGGAGGAGAGGGGGGCGGAGGAGGGGGGCGGAGAGCGGAAGGAGGAGGAGGAGAGGGTGGATAGCCCTTAGTAAATTTTGGAATAGCCTGAGTAAAAGCACTTTCAAACTGGACTAGCATCAATACTGGAGTAGCCCTCAGTAAAAAATGTAGTGCCTTTATCAAAAATCTTTTGAAACCTTCCTCTTAAAAATTGAGAAGAAACTTATTTGAAACCATTACCTCATTTAAACACCTTTTTGTTTTTTTTTTTATATTAATTTAACCTTTGTTAAGATAAATAAAAATTTAACTTTGTGTCTAATACTTTTAGAAAGTGTCTAATAATTTTCGAGAGAAAATTTCTAACCGAAACAAAACAATTTGGCTCTATATTTTAAATAAGTCACAAATTACACATTAATAACATTAATTAACAAGTATTTATACTTATCACATAAAACAAAATTTTGAGGTACGAAAACCAAGAAAAATATAATAATTGAATGATTTAACTATGTGATGCTATATAATTGTTGGCACATAATCAAACTACGAGTGACAACAAAAATTATTTGTAACATAAATATCGCTAGACCAATTTTACATTTGTCACAAACTTTTGCCAAAACTTAAAATGTTTTTGCATACAAAAAAGACGTAAAAGTTAGACATAATGACCATGGGTGGAGCTAGAAGAGGGCAAGTGAGATCATGTGACCCCACTATATATATATATATATATATATATATATATATATATATATATATATATATATATATATATATATATATATATAATACAGTAAAAAGAGGCTCTCTATTTTCATATCATTTTTTTTCTATGAGTCTCTCGGCCATCCGTCCAATTCTCTCTCCCGTCGTGTCGCATCTCTCTCCAGCCACGCTGCATCTCTCTCCTGTCACACCTCTCTCTCCCTCATTAATCAGGTAACACCTCTAAATGTATATGATTTATTTCCTAATTTTTAAATGATTCATGTCCTAATTGATTTTACCCTTTTTTGTTCTAAGATGACAATATTTAATTTGTTCTTAGAGTGAATGAAATTATTTGCTAGTATAATATTCTTCGATTAAAAAAATAAAAAAAATTAAATCAATGTAAATTAGTGGATGAAAATAAAATATTTTTAATCTTGTTGTCTTGAGGGAGAAAATAATTTGTAATCATTATAAGACCTTAGGATGGAAAGTTCATGATTAAAATTGTATGATTCAAGTATTGTTTTTAAGATATACTGAATCTCATTGATCATCATAAGACCCTAGGATGGAAGGTTGATGATTATGATTAAAATTGTAGGATTTAAGTAATTGGTTTTAAGGTTCATGATTATGGAGGGTAGTTTAGGAATAAACAATTTTTGGTATCAAGTTGAAAATGTTAGTTGAGATAGGGTATTAATTAGTACTTATCAAAGTTGATCGTGTCAATTTGAACATTTTGGATAGTTGAGGGTATCAAGTTGTAGTTAAACCATAAAAAATAGAGCTTTCTGATCAGTTTGATTGATTGGCTGATGTCGGGGCGTCTTCGATGAATAACGGTGGGTCATGGACTGACGGAAGATGTTATGTCTGTGTAGGGCCGGCTCCAGCATTTTGGAGGTCCTACACAATTCTCATAAATGAGGCCTTCATCCCCCTATTTAATTTTTATTTATAAATTCAACAAATTCAATAAATCCAAAATACAATATAAGTAGTACTGGGAAACACATAAATATTTACCAAGATTCAATAAATTAAACAAATCCAAGCTCCACATTTATTACAAAAATGAAACCAAATAACACTAAACTAAATCGAAGAAGAAAAAGTTTATACTCTTCTCGTTTTTTTTACGTGCAAATTTGTCAATTAAATCGTTGTGATCAAGTTTATACTCTTCTCGCTTTTTTATGTCCAAAAAATTAGTACAAATTATAACAAAGTTTTTTGATGGAAAATATAATTAATAACGAACCTTTCAATAAAAATTTAGATATGAATGACACGTGGAAGCTGGCTCTAAAAAAAAAAAATTTGATTGGTCATTTGATTTTGATCTCCAGTCTCCTAGGAAGATTTTGTTTTTGGGTTAAAAATAGTTTGAACTTGATGTCTGGTCGGACATTGAAATTTTGTTGAATGCAAACAAACAAATATAATTGAAATTTTGCTGAATGCAAACGAACTTGATGTCTCAGTCTGATGATTCATCAGACATTTGATGTTTGGAAAAAAAAAATTTGATTGACCAAATAAAAAGGAAAACAAACAAACAAATATAATAGGGAGGAACAAAGTTACAAACAAACAAACAAATTAATGTTACAGTAACATTAGAATTTAGAGACTTGGAGCCGGCTCCATTTGCCGAATGCGTTAAATTAGGAACAAACAAACAAAAAGGAAATTAGTAACATGGACGTACAATAATTAGAGAACAAAAGTGGAAAAAAAATCAAATCTCTCAAGCAAGGACTAAACAAGGAGCCGGCTCAGAGCCTCCGATGTCGTTCCGTTTGGCGATGTTACTGTGGCCGTAAAATCTTCATATCTCAATCCGGATTACAGCATACCCCGAATCCGAATGAAGGAAAATTTTTTATAGAGATGATTCAGTATAAGATAAATTATTTAGGAATTGAGAGAGAGAGACTCAGAGAGAGAGAGAGAGATGATCTATAAAATAGCCAAACCAAAACTCAAATTTATATAAAATTCACAAGAGAAAAAAAAAGAGACTGTAGAATTAAAGAAGAGAATTACCTGCATTTTCTTTCCGTTGGGAAAAATTTTTGTCACTCGCCACTTTTCTTTCCGTTGAGAGAAAATTAAGTAATTTTCGGAAAAGATGGAGAAAGAGGAGATGGAGCTAGACTGATTCTTTGATAGGTATTAATTTGGTAATTGCAACTGGACAATTGGACTTCTTTTATTTTTTGGTCCGTGGGGAGTGGGCCAAGTCCGTACAAAGCTACCAAAAAAATCTGCAGTGTATAAAAAAATATATTTGGAGGCCTCCATTGGAGAGGAGGCCCTAGGCGTAGGCCTAGCCTGCCTCCCCCTAGGGTCGGTCCTGGTGGTCTTTCGGGGATTTGAAATCTTTAGTTAGGGGGGGATATTTTGTTAGGTTTGTATTATTCGGTTTGGAATAGGATTAGTTAGGTGAAATAGGATCGGATGAAAGAACTTGAACGTAATTTGAAGAAATTTGGAGGGTTGTTTGGTTATTGAAGATGGAGTAGGCTTAGATTAGGACTTTGATTAGGACTTAGAAATTAATGATAAGGATCAGAATTATTAGCAGGGGAGGATTTGAATGTATATATATGATTTATTTTTGGCTGTGGGGATTAATTTTTTTGTTTGTTTTGGAAATGGATAAGATCAGTATAAGATGGAGATTTGAAGGGTGGAATGGGTTTGGCAAGATTATAATCGGATGTATTGGATTTGATATTGTGAGGTGGGGGATTTAGTTACAACAATTCAATCGAGTTCCTAATTCTACTACGTTTCTGAAATATTAGTTCATATTTTGAATATCCGTAATATTATCAATATATTACCATATAAATCACTAGTTAATGTAAGATTAGGTTTCCTAGTTCTACTATGTTTCTGATTTAATTACTAACTATTATGTATATATAAGAAGGTGGTATCCTGTGAATTGTGAAAGGAAACCATCTAAAAGTTCTCTATCCGGCTATTACTCTCCTTGCTCTGCTTCGTTATAATTAGAAGGTATGTTGATTTTTTACAGAAACTCAAATAAAAACTTACAGTATGTTTGTGACACGTAGACTTATTTTTCTGTTTAGATCTTTAAAAGTGTATTTATTTTTTCTGATCTTCCTTGTTGGTGTTGATCCATAATTAGTTGCATATATCGCAGCGCAACTCGATTGGATTAGTCCTATATACCAAAATGTGCCAAACTTCAGAGGATGCGTTGAAGGAAGCCGATCGTTGCTTCGGCCAAATGGACGTTCTTGGAGAAGCGTTAGAATCGACTATGTCGACAAGTGCCAATCCATCGGTGGAGGTTCTGCACAAGATGTGGCTTCAGTGGCGGCAAGAGAGGAAAAAGTGCCTGGAGGGCCTTCCGTCGGTTGCTGGCGACATTATCATCAACTACGATGAGTATGATTATGTCATTGATGATATCGTTGAAGATGATGATAAGGAAGCAATTGAACCAATTCGTGATGATGAAAATGCAGACATCAATGATGATAATAACGCAGCCGCAATCGAACCTGAATTTGCTATTTCTTCAGTGGAGACTGTACCCGATACCGATACCGATGATTCCTTTGAGGTTGTTCCATTGGATTCAGAAGTGGACGGTGAATTGAGCATTCTTGAAAACGAAATCCTTACGAGTTACTGTAAATAAGATGTAGTCATACAATTTATTATTGGAGTCTTAAAACTTAGGGAAGTTTCTTCAATTTTTTCCATAAATGTTTTTCTTCTTCTGCTCTTACGAATTTTAGTTACTTTTTATTTATTTATTATGGTGTAATTTTAGAGCCCAGTTAATTGGTTCTTTTAATTTCTTCAAAGAGTATTAATTAATTTCGAATTTTTGGTACTATAATTGTTTAGGTGACAGTGTATATATTCGCAACACAAGATTATCTTGTGTTATATGCCGAAAAATTAGCTTTGATCGCTCTAGTATAATTTCCAATATGTTTTATGAAATTATCAAAGATATGTTGATTATAGCATTTTTTTTTAATAATGATTGGATCAAGAAGATTTCATCCAAATTTTATTAAAGTGTTGTTCTATTGTCTATAAATGTAATGTTTTTTGTGTGTAGTTTTTGTTGTTGTAGTGGGTTTTGCAATTACTTTGACTACAACAAATACCTGCAATATATGAGAAAAAAAATCATTTATTCATAATAAGAATTTAAGAAAAATTGATAATAAATTATCTTACAAGTTACAACAAGGGTAGGTAAAAAAAATAAAATAAATCCTTTTTAATAAAATTCTTTTGTTGTTAATCCTTGATCATATGGACGCGACAATGGAATAGAAATGAGATCAATTTGTTAATGCTTGAGGACAAAGGTGCAAAGGATCAAAGCCACTCACCAAATGCAGAGATCCGAGAGAAAAATGAACTTATGCGACGATTACGACTCGCTTATGAGCCCACCTAAAATTGCACCAACAGTTGATCATCATATTTCTTCCTTCTTTTATCTCAATATTTGAAATGGATGCGAGAGTCGATAAAAGCGAACAATAAAATAAATCATCTAAAACAACGCAAAAATATATTCATCAAAATCAATCAGGAAAACGTCCAACAAAACAATAATACAACTGATGGGAAGAAGCACTTATATAGAGTTCGATTCATTATATTTTTGGACTGAAAGCCATTAGAGCCAATCCATGAATTGGAAATGGTCTCAATTACTAGTTCCGATCAACCGAAACCAGCAAGGTTTTTCTAAGATTTCTATTCTGACTGACTTGATCTAGCCTCCAGTCACGCAACACATCGCCTTGAACGGAATGAATATGCATAAATGCATCAAATGCTTTTAAAGGTTGTAAAAATAATTTATTTTATTTGTTTGATTTTCTGAAACAAAAACTTTGAAGTTTTGATCCGAAACTATATTGCTACTGATACTCATAAAATGATTCTGAAATACCAAGAACCATGGGATAAAGATGAGGAATATGTCTAATATAATTATGTAGATGCTAGACTTTGATGTACTTCAACCTAATTCATACATCTATTTCGTTAACAGAAGTAGTTCAAACATTCATCATGTGCTTATGGGAGACGTTTGTTTTTTCCTTAACGTATTGTGCTAGCATTTTAAAGTATAAATATTGCTTGTTTTTCATATTTTTATAGTGCACTTTAAAGTGTTGTTAATAATTGTTTCATAACTTTAAAGAACATTATATATATATATATATATATATATATATATTAAAAACATTCATTAGCAGAATAAAAAGCATAAGTTCTAAAAATTTTTATTTGCATAACAACTCAATTAATCTCGGAAGAGAGGTCATTTGATACATATTGGCTACTTGAGTACTATTTACAATAAAATGTAAAATAATAAACATAACAAAATGACTATTGCTTATTGACAACTCATAACCCTTGAGTAGTCTATCACGGGAGTGATGGAATAAGGCTGGTGATAGATACTTTCCATGACAATGCGTTATGAAACTGGAATCAAGTTAATGGTTCAATTCATATGCCATATAAATTGTGATAGTTTATAGGGAATAAGTCATTTCCTAGCAAAAGCCAATGACAGAGTGATAGAACCAATTCAGAGTACATAATAAGCCAAATTTTTATTATAGGAAATGGTGTGAGAATTCGAGTTCAAGCAATATTTCTGTAAGCTAAATTATGCTAGTTTGATCATGCAGAGAAAACTTAAAGCACGGGATGATTTTGTTCTCTGAATTCTATATAGACTCGATCACAAAGGAGAATGTCAAATCTACTGTGATGTTTAGTTAACTAAACAGATATTATCCTTCACTAGAAACCTTCAGATGTAAAAGAAATATAAGACAAGACTGATGGAACGAAATCGAGCTACATTGTTCGGTCTAGTCCAAAAGGAAATATGTGAGCTACTTTCCCGAGCACTAAAGTCCTTGCCACTATACCAAACCTGGAGCAGTCAGAGGGATTATGTAAGAATGGCACATCATACTTGGTTTTTCGGTTGAGGAAGAGCTTGTATCGTCTGAAGCAGGCTCCGAGGTAGTGGTACAGGAAGTTCGAATCGTTTATGCGGGAGCATGGTTATGCACGGAAGACGTCTGACCACTATGTATTTGTGAGATAATTTGTTGAGGCTAATTTTATTATTTTACTGCTGTATGATGATGATATACTACTGGTGGGTCAGAACGCCACTAGGATAGCGGAGATGAAGCGCAACTGGGTCCGGCCTTCTCTATGGAGGATTTGGGCACAACAAAGACTATTATTGGGGTGGAGATCAGTCGAGAGAGAGAGAGAGAGAGAGAGAGTCAAAGCTGCTACACTTGTCCCAAAAGAAATACATTCACCGGTTACTTCAGCGTTTCGGGATGGACGGGTCGAAGAAATTAACCCTCTTGCGGCTCATTTTAAGTTCATTGAGAAGCAGTGTCCATCTACCTAGGACGAGAAGAAAGATATGGAGCGGGTTCCATATGCCTCAACTGTGGTAATCTCATGTATGGTATGATGTGTACGAGGCCAGGCATCGCTCACGTAGTTGGCATAGTTAGCAGGTATCTTTCAAATCCTGGAAGGGTACATTAGAGTGTGGTCAAGTGAATTCTACGATATCTTCATGGTAGTGCCGATTGGAGACTTTCTTTTGGTGGTGATGAGCCAAAGATGGTTGGACATACCAACGCTGATATTGTAATGCCCCGTACCCTCAAGGTACATTACGCTGAGATTTTGAATGGAAAAAGTATTGATCGAGTTCATTTTGTGTACAAGTGGTGTGCAGAGTTCAGTACAATCAAAGAAGCGCCTCGCACGGGTTGAGGCATGGTCGTCGTACAGTGGAATCTATGGGTTCGTTCAAAGCAGTGTAGAGATAGAGGATTCGTGCGATAATGTCGTCTTCCTTAGTCCGATCGAATCGTTGATTTGGAGAGCACGGCCTGCTTGCACAGTCTTACCAATTAAGTAGATCATGCTTCATATCGTACCACGGATTCAAGAAATCAACCGTATTGGCAAGACATAGTGCTAAGAAGATTTTGACTTGGTGAGTGAGATCTATCTCTTCATGCCTAAAAAAAATGGACACTAGTGTGCATGGATTTTCGGAAGATCAGTTGGTGTGGTTCGGTTGAGTAGAGGCATTTCTTCAAGAATATTAAGATAGATCAATGATAGCTAGAACGTGGATGACATTTTTAGGGGCATGCATAAAGAGTACGTAACAGTTGTTGTGCAACCCCACGGAACTGCAAATGTGAGATAGACTGGAGCGTGGATTGCACACGAGGATCAAGTCAAGATATTTTATTAAGAGAAGCGTGCATTTGTGGTTCAAAACCAGGCAACTGTCGATAGGATTTGGTGCTATTGGAACATTGGACTTGGAGCTTATTGATGGGGCATGGTGCCATAAAACCCGTAATGATGTGGCATTATGTCTTTGTGTGTGGGACCTCGGGTCGCTAACTAGAACATGGGATGATAGGAACACGGAAGAGAATGATATCATCGAGAATGCATATTATGGCAAATGAAACCTTATACGGTCATGGGCATGCCGAAGTACAAGGCGATGGTTCTTCGAATGAGTAGTATCGGTAGCTCCGGTACCATTCGACCTAGGAAGAACTAGTTGATTCATCGTGTGAACAAAGAAGGGGCATGGGGTATTACGGGACTTCAGCTGGGATTGCGCTCCATATTGGATTATTGTGCCGTATATACAGATAAGTGGGGGCCTTCAATGGGGCTAGCCGCCCACACGTGAAGCATTTACCATTTGCCACAAATTGCTCTATATAGTTGGCTTGTGAGTCGCTAGTGACCTTCACTTCATATAGATAGCATCCATGTAGTTATTTGTTTCAGTTTGAGGAGTAGCATTTTGGTTTGTACTGTTGATTTTAATTATCGTGCTTTATTTCTGTTACGTTAGTTAGTAACCGAGTTATGCCAGGTGACATGGGTTGCATATATCATTAATTTCACTGTCTGATGTTTAAATAGAACTCACTCAATGGCTTGCGTGATTGAAATGCTTAGTGATTCAATGCTTACCATATTTCACCTACTTTAACTTCTTGAAAGAAATGTAACCGCTCTTATTCATAGATGTTTTACTATTTTTTCTAACATGTCATGCCACTGCCATGTAATCTATCTAGGCTCAAGTAGAAAGATCACGATTTAATAACTGTTTGCTTCACATGATTACATAGTATTGGTTTAGGCGAGTGGGTTATCCCGCTCACCAGTACAACTATATACTGAACCATGTTTGTGGGCATTCTTTTCAGGTTCTCTGGTATGATAGCTTAGCTTGGATAAATGGGACATGATGCATGGAACGACGAGTACCTTTATGGGTAAGAGAGAGCAAGAGTGTTGTAAGCCTTCGTACATTTGGACCCTTTGAGGGATTCATTTTGTATACTCTGATGTGTTGTTAGTGTTGTAATGTCCGTGAAAGCCTTCATAGCATCTTCATTTGGACCCTTTGAGGGCTTCACTTCATATACTCTGATGTGTTGTTAGTTGTGTAATGTTCCACGTACAACGGTTCACTAATGGAGCACTTACAACTTTGACTCGATTGAGAATCGAGTCTCGAAAAAAACTTTATCGTCTAATCAATCACGGACGAAATGCAATGAAGCCTTCCAAATGATGGAATGACTTTAAATGAATCCAAGAGTTTTCGTTGGATGTTTTGCTGCTTGGTTTTGTGTTGCTTTAAGTTTTTTCTTGCTTTCAATGATTTAGTTTTAATGACTCACTTTCCTCGTTTGTGTATTTATTTCGAATAGTAAGAAAAAGAGATCGAAGGATGCTAATCAAGTATTGTTGCAATTTTAGGACGCATAACCAAGGAGTGATCGCTGCATAAGGCTTTTCATTCTCTCGCGTTGATTAAATCGGTGAGTAACTTCGGCCCTTCGATGAATCCTTCGGTCTGTAGGCCTTAATAAAATAAATTTCTAGTTCATTCAGTTGCATATTCCTCTGCTCAATGATATCACCATAACAAGATAATAATTTAAAAAAGATAGAAATTTGCATGCTAGATTTGTAGAACTGCTATCTTACTTTTTAATATAAAAGAACTACACTTGAAACTTAGAATTGTTATTGAACTCGTTCAGAGAATTGATGCTTGACCCTTATCGCTTGAATCAAATCGAATATGAAAGATTGTCTTATTGAAGAGCTAAGGCTCTATAGAAATGAGATAATGCATATTGTTCAAACTGTTGCAATAAAAAATTTCTAGCCTGATAGAATATTGTTTATCCCACGGTCTCGGACAACTTGTGCACAAGGTATCGGGTCTCTCGAGTGGTATCATGGGGCATAGGGAACCGTTCAGCCTGGGAGAGGATAATCGGAATACCCTGAGACAATAAAGTTCTCGCTATTAGGTGAGTATTTATGTCTATTAGTTAGCTGGTTCATGTGTCAAAGCAGCCATTTGAGCATATTTTGGTGTAGTACTGGCCGTGATAACACCGCTACTAATCATAGATTTTTATGGACCATTATGTAGTTAGGTCACATGCTAGGTTTATCTTCTATTCATACTTGACACTTGATGCCAACACAGATGCATGAGTTATATACATATATGCAAATTATTGGTAACTTGTATGTCTACTGTAGGGATAACCGTTCGGCCATGGATAAATTTATCATATGCGTAGTTAAATCGATTGTTGATGTTTCTTTGCATGAATTGTTAAAAAGAACTGTAAAACCCCCTTCCTAAAAATCGTATATACTTTTTTATTTATTAATTATTAATTAAATTATAGTAATTAGTGGCTAAATAGGAGAAATAGATTTTTAATAATTTTTATTTTAGGTGTTCGGGCACTTAGAGGATTTATGGGACCATCAGGAATTTTTCAAAATTTATTCCATGTAGGAGACCCCTTGAGCAGTTGCTAGCTTAACGGTGTACATTATTCTAATCTATAAATTTCTTATGAGTATATATATATATATATATATATATATATATATATATATATATATTTAAAAAGAAAAAGAAAAAGAAAAAGAAAAAGAAAAAGAAAAGAAAATAAATTAATAATATAATAATAACTATACTAATAATAATACAACTAATAACTTTACTAGCAAACTTGCTAGCATTCCATCTAGCAAACTTGCTAGTATTCCAACTAGCAAACAAACCATTCCACAACACCATTCCCACAAAGCCACAGCAAACCATTACAACTATTCACTATTATATATATATATAATAGTTATATATATATTTAATAACTACTAATAATCACCACAACTTGCTAGCATTCCAGCTAGCAAACTTGCTAGTATTCCAACTAGCAACGTTTGCAACCTAGCAAAATCCATTCCACATGCTACAGCCGAACACCCCCCCCCCCCTTTTATTCCCACAGCACAGACCCCCCCTTGCCCATTAGCCGCGACCAAACCATCTCTCTTCCTATATATATATATATATATACATATATATATATACATATATATATATATATATATATATATATATATATATATTATCTTTCATAAAATCCTAACCTAAAATCTCCAGACCCTCCTCTTCTCATCTAGACCTAGAGAGAGCCGCCACCGCAGCCAGAGAACCCCGCCAGACCGTCCAAACCAATCCCGACGATCGCGACCCTGCGCACTACAGATTCCCACACGAGGTACCTTCACTCCGGAGTTATTTTCCGTCGACTCGCTCAACCAAACGTTGTTCCGTCTTCACCGGTATGCTCACCCTTTAACCCTGTCTCATATTTGTATAATAACATATCTCGAACAACGTGTACCCATAGGCGAAAATAGCGCCCAATTTGGCGCTAGCAGACCGAATTCTGGGATCGCAGAAAACTGTGGTGACCACCCATCTTGCCGAGTTCGTATCTCCCACCACAAAGATCCGAATTCGGTGATTCTTTTTAATATGAGTAGAATACATGACCTAGTTTATTTTTTGTTAAATAACTCTAGATCATTAACTGTTGTGGACATAATTAAATTCGTCACAAAACCCTACGAACCCACTTTTTCAGATTTCTAAAAGTTATGAAACGGAGCGCGCCCCGCCAAACGGGACCGTCCTACCGTGTACCAAGTATACCGAACGGTGCAAGCCGCGTAACCGGACACGTAAAAATTTGTGAAAACTGATTCGGACGCGTGTGCGCGCCAAAATCAGGCCATATCCGCGGACACACCCCGTGTCGTAACTTTTGTGGAACTCGTGCGTATTTTGTGCATGCTTGTCAAATTGTGACGAAACTTACGCCACTGGACTCGTGGTAATGCGCTGGTCCTGTGACCCAATTTTTACGCAATTATGAGACGGTTGACCAAATCGCCAATTGGCGGGCCCCACAGTTGACTTTTTGGACAAAATTGTGTTCGGCTCATCGAAATCCATATTTGGATATACCGTTGGGTTCGTATTGACATTTAGAATTGTTTGACCAATAGTTTGTCCCATTTAGAGACTGTTACCCTTGGCACATTTTTTGGTACAAATTGGGCCACCCGTGGAACCCACTTTTACCCGAAATTACCGTTTTGCCCCTGTGTCCAAATTGGACGAAAGGGGAGTACTTTTTAGCTATTTTGCTTTTTTTGGGAATGTTGGTGATGTTTATTTCAGCATCCAGAGACGTTCATTCTGAGGCCGTAGCTTCTGACTCTTGGTGTTGACATCGGGACACTACATCTTGCAGCTTTCTTGCTAGGCAAGATACCTTGCCAAATTGCTTACAGTATTTTGCATGCTTAGTATATTTCTCTATATTTATTGATTTTCTGTTTATTTATTGCATGTGTAGTTCCTTTCAGTCATTACTATATATTAGATATGTTGACACACACATGGCACTTAGTATCATAGAGAACAATCATTAGACGTATGGGCTTTTAACCACTCTGGTAAACCGTAGTATATAGTTCGCACTATGGGCGTCTGTCGCGCTGGTCGTTACCCCCGCGGTATGTCGATTTCTAGAGTCTCGCTGGTCGCTACCCCCGCGGTATGTCAATTTCTGATGTCCATTGACGTGTGTGTGAGTTGTGAGGTAGATCGAGTAGCCTACCCTTGCCCATACGTCGAAAAGTTGTCCTCGTTTGCATTCATATAGATTGTCTTGTACAGCATACTTATTTATTTTTAAATTATATGCATGTTTACTGTATTCAAGTTGGCTCACTTTTTTTGTATCTTGTTACGTCCCTCTGAGAACCTGGTCCCTTGCCAGGTATAGACGACCAGGAGTATCAGCAGGAGTACGGGCCTGGACCTGACGCATTCCTTTCTGCCGAGGAGGTCTTACCTTCTGAGCATCGTTGATTATCTAGCGATGGATTCTTTTAGCTGATACACTTCTGTCTTCACATTATTTTATATTGGAGACTTTATACTCCTCTCTCATTTTAGTTTTGGATATAGTCATTGGTAATGGATTTGTCTCCACCCGACTATTATTTTGGGATATTTCAGACTCCTTAATCTAGTTTAGTATTTCTTTTCTATGACTTGTTGTGTGGATGAGATTAGCATATCTGTGACTTGTGACATTATATATACCACATGTGAGTTTATATTCATATTACAGCGTACGTATGGGGTATGGTTTCCATATATTGGAGTTGCCATATCCATGCGGCTGGCATGCTTACGTGTCCTAGTCCTACGTATTTTGGGACTGGGGCGTGACATATTTTTGTGGTGGCCCATGCAAGTCGAGTTAGCCATTTCGGTTACGTAACTGTACCGAGCGGACCTGCACCTAGGATTAGAATTTTAGATCTCATCCACACTTGACTATAACTTACCTTTCTTCCAACATGTCCTACTTAAGTTCTTGTATCCTGCTTGATTCATGTACTCTTCTTAATCCTTCATCCACCACTTGCAGAGAGATGAATTTGCATAACGGGCATGTCGCCACCGGGGACAACACGTCTCCAGGGGACGACGACCAATCACTAGGAGTGACCTCAACAACACCTCTTTTTCCCGGACCGGATGGACCGACTAGCAATCCAATTCCATCAACCCCTTCCACGATACCTAATGGGACTTTTTTAGCTCCACTAGCACCGCAAGATGGCCAAGTGCAGCTGTTCCAATTCTTTCAGATGATAATACAGGAACAGAGGCAGCAAACAGCAGAGCAGAGGCTAGAATTTCTGGCAGCACTTGAGAGATTGGCTGCACTAGCCCCTATACCAACCCAGGCACTAGTTTCAGTACCACAAGCTCGGATTTGTTCAGTCAAGGACTTTGTGCAGATGGGCCCTAAGCCATATAAGGGCAATGAGAGTCCAGAGGAGACCACGAACTGGATTGCCAATACCAAGAAGTTGTTAGAGGCATCACAATTACCTTCTGATCTATGGATGATAGGCGCGAGGACTCAGTTAGAAGGCAACGCGCATCACTGGTGGGAATCAATGGAGCGCCAGTTGGGTACGCGTCAGACTTGGGAACAATTCTTGGAGTGCTTTGAGAAGAAGTACTTCCCGGATACAGTAAGTGACGCATTGTACGATCAGTTCCTCCATCTAGAGCAAGGGGACAAGACGGTTGATGAGTATGACACAGAGTTTAGCCGTCTCAGTAAGTATGGCACAGTCCTAATACCTAATGACTTGGAGAAAGCTAAGAGGTTTTACCGCGGGCTGACTCAGGAGCTCCAGCACTATACTAGCTCACAGTCCCGGATCTCTTATGCCGAGTTATTGACAGAGACCAGGATTCAGGAGGCCATCAGCAAGGGAAACAGAATTCAACAGAGAAGTCACCAAGGACCAGTAAGGATACAGCAAGGAGGACCCATTCGACACCCTTTGACACGCCAGCAATCAGATAGTGCTGCATTATATCTAACCAAGGACCCCCGTACTTGTCACTTTTATGGTAAGATAGGTCATATTCATAGAGACTGTCATCGTCGATTGGGACTGTGCATGATATGTGGATCAAGTCACCATCAAACCCGAAGATGTCCTCAACAGAACCAGAGACCTATGGCATTAGAATCAGGAACACCGCATACACCCTCAAGTATAGAAGACCAAAGGGACCCACCACTGCTTCTACAGTCTGCACAAATGGAGGGGACTAGACCCCAGTTGAACAACCAAGGACAAGGCCAAGCACTCATTATGACAAGTATGGGAGAGCAGACACAGGAAGCCGTAGATACAGGTGCTACCTTTTAGTTATAATTGTCTTTGCATACTCATAACCCCATTGTGACAAGATCTTAGATGTACAAATAGATGTAGAATTATATATATGGTAGCTTAGCAATTATGAGGATGTATGTATATTTTATCCAGATGGCATACACGCGATGCTAATGGATGACGTGAGTAGCAGTAGTAGTATTCTTCCCCTATCCTTATCTCGCCCTCTTGGGTGACTCACTCCTCCTTTTATATTCATTTCTTATCTCGTGCTTAACTCTTCCTATCATAGTCGTATCTTTCGTGCCATTATGAATTGTTGATTTATGTCAACCTTATCCTTATTTTGTTAGTTAAAACATAAATGTGTAGTAATGCTTGATAACTAAGGATGAGTTCTTAATATGTATATGCTCTATAGCAATATCTGTATTCTTTATTAGTTTTACCCTTAAGTAGCACCATGTAGCCTAGTAGAAATTGTTAGATCATTTGAGCTAGATCATACCCCTAATAGTTAGTCAAGACCTTAAGTGTTTCCCTAAAATCTTAGACTATGCCTAGGAAAGAGTTGAAGGCACTTGTTACGAACTGATGGCTATGACAAATCGTTGGCGAGGTAGCGACAGTTGCAGCCAGACGATTATGGTAGAATAGTCGAATTACTTGCAGCCATACTGGCCAGGTGGCGCAGCAGTATTAGACTATGATACTTGACGGTTATGGGAAAATGTCATAGTTATGAGATTCTAGACAGGTATCCCAAGATTCTCGACCCAATAAATATAATTGCCTTACAATCTAGACAATAGCTTCAAAGAAGGTGACCACTAGTAGAATTCTTATAAGTTGGGTAGTGTAGACGAGTTAGAGGACGATAGAATAGTGTATGGACAATAGATGATGAAGTGTTAGAATGGCAGACCATGAGTTTAGGAGTCCTGCTAGACACCTATGTAGTGTAATATCTATAGTGATCACTATGAATATGGGTTAGTGTCAATTTCGAGGACAAAATTTTTATAAGTTGGGTAGAATGTAAAATCCCCTTCCTAAAAATCGTATATACTTTTTTATTTATTAATTATTAATTAAATTGTAGTAATTAGTGGCTAAATAGCAGAAATAGATTTTTAATAATTTTTATTTTAGGTGTTCGGGCACTTAGAGGATTTATGGGACCATTAGAAATTTTTCGGAATTTATTCCATGTAGGAGACCCCTTGAGCAGTTGCTAGCCTAACGGTGTGCATTATTCTAATCTATAAATTTCTTATGAGTATATATATATATATATATATATATATATATATATATATATATATATATATATATATATATATATATATATATATATATGTATATATATATGTATATATATTTAAAAAGAAAAAAGAAAGAAAAGAAATTAATAATATAATAATAACTATACTAATAATAATACAACTAATAACTTTACTAGCAAACTTGCTAGCATTCCAACTTGCAAACTTGCTAGTATTCCAACTAGCAAACCAACCATTCCACAACACCATTCCCACAAAGCCACAGCAAACCATTACAACTATTCACTATTATATATATATAATAGTTATATATGTCACGCCCCAAACTCCCGCAAGCCCAATAGTCCCCGCTGAACGTGAAATCACCACGTTGTAGCTCTCCGCGGGACAATCGTTCTCTTCGGGATGTGATGTCGTACGAGCCTGGAGTTGCGCTCGTACAAGGCGATGTTGTTAAACACCAAATTTATCATCGAAACAACCAAGTTACAGTGGAAGCCGTTTGTGTACCAAGCACACAATCAGAGTATACGCAGCGAAGCTTACGATAGGGTCCAAATGAAATGCCCCGAGGCAATGCCACAAAGGCGATGCCACGGAGACGATGAAATCTCTTGCTCTTTTCTCTAGCCCACAAAGGTACTTACAGTTCATACATCTTGTCCCGTATATCCAAGCAGCGCCACTACGCCTGCGTACCTGAAATATTGCCCACAAACGTGGGTCAGTACACAACCGTACTGGTGAGCGGGGTAACCCACTCGTCTAAGCCGACACTAAGTAAAATAGTGAATGCAACCAGTTATATGGTGATCTTTCTAGTTGAATCCTATATTCGTTTTATGGCATATGAATGACATGTTAAGGAAAGCAGTAAAGCAGTTTAAGCATGCAAGCATTCAACTCAAACCAAACGACAAGCATTTATATAACCGACCCGTCTTACTCAATGCCATCGCTTGCACGATAACATATCGAACCATCACTCTCGCCTCAATAACCATCCTCAACCGAAGTTTATATAATCCCAAACTCGAGTGCACACTCTTGCCGAGGCAAGGTGGCCGTGCCTACACGATGCACAAACCAACCAAAGTAAAGCAAGCCAACATTTATTCTATGTGAAGTCACTGGCCAAAGGCCATAAATGATGTTGATCGGACTGATCAATGCGGTTCTATTCGAAGCAGCGCTAAGTAGCTAACCCACCTGAATCGCATCCAACCGCTGGTACCGTGCCCAAGACGCGTTACCCAAATTGTCTCCTCCATAGCCGAACGGTCCCGGTGCCCCGGAGCACCCGTTCGAGGAAACCAAACCCTGTGCCACCCAGGTTGTCCGTGACTATGCAGACACGTAGGTATGACGAGAGGATCGAACATTCTCGTCCCACCAAGCGATCCTAGACTCGTTCAACCGGTATCCAACCAAACATCCATAACCATTCTTCCAACATATCCATTCCAAGGAATCCAAATCTCGACCTCAAGATATAGCCCAAGGCACCAAAATACCCAGTGCTTCACATTGCCGCTTTACAGCAATGTATTCCGAATTGCTGCAACACCCATGCTCAAAGCCAAACCCATGGCACAATGCCGTATCAGTGGCACAATACCCCATTCGTGGCACAATGCCCTATCAAGCGGCACCATACCTCACCGATGCAGTTGTTCGATTTTGAACCACAACTGCTCGCTTTCCAAGACAAAGCGACCAAGTGATACTCGTGCCACATATGCACGTTCGCTCGCCCGAATTCCCGATATTCCCATTGCCTCAAAGTATCATTCCAACTTGTATAATTCCAACCGTCCATAGCATAATCCCAAGTATCCAACCGACTGTCTCAAATGTATAATCCAGCTATCATTCCAACTATCAAACGCGCTAATCATTTTCAAGCCAAAATCCTACCAAGCCAACGATGCATGCCTCAGTGTAGTGATTCCCGAGTTTCAGCCCAAGTGTTCAAGCCATTTACGTGTTTTCCATATTATTAGGCATGAAGGAGTAGAGGAGAAGGGAAAGATCCCACTCACAATGATTGATCCCGTTAGGCATCCTGTCCTGCCGATACGGCCAATCCCTTGAACCCGTGGTCCGATGCAAGCGCGATCTACTCAACTGGTATGACCGTGCGAGCAGGCCGTGCTCTCCAAATCATTCGACCGATCGGACTAAGGAAGACGGCATTATCGCTTCCATTCAGCTATTCAGTAATGTTCTGAACGAACACCTGATTTCCATCGAACCCGCTAGCCATCTGCACATTAAAACCAACTCGATTAATCCTTCTTCCCAAAATCTAACATTTCAAATGTAACCAGCATTTGATTTATTCAATCCGACTCAACGTAACGCTCCGAGCGGTTGTGGGACGTTACATAATATACCACTTAGAATCAGGTTCGTCCACGAACCGTGCTGGTACTCATTCCTATCACCTGCCACAATCCAATTCCATGGATCTGCTCTAAGCAACTCACATATTCACGATTTCTGACTCCGTATCTCGTTCTGCTGAACGCTCGTACAAATTCCACAAATTCCCACATCCTCCTTGCAGCTCAATACGAATTCTTCGTATCGCTTAGTTTTGGATTGTACATATATTTAAGGCGTTCCTAAAATACATGCATTTCAGCCGAGCTTTAAGATAGCAAATTTGAACAAGTTACAAGGGTATCTTTATGTTCGAGGCGTCCATTTGCTTTGCTCTCAATTGAACCAAATCACGATTTCCATCCAACATATTCGCTCGAGAACTATTCTCAATTATGCAGATTTTCCACCGACTCAATGAGTTCGCGTTTCAACTCAATCCATCCAACTATTTCTGAAAAATCAGTACTAGCAACATCCCAAATATAATTCATGCACCGAACGATAATCTCAACTGATACTACCCCAGCTATGCGACTTACCCAAATATCAACTTTGCTTAGATCAGCTCAGCCCAAAGGGATAGTGCCGCCACGATTTCAACGTGGACACACTCGCCACAATTCTTAGGTTGCGCATGGAATAGTCCTTCGTGCTGCTTCCACTGCCTCGAAGCATAGAATATCACATTTGCCTTCCGAACGAGCATGCTTCCCAGAATAAGTTCCGAGACATCTTGTAAATCTGAGGCAAATCTGTCCCTTCCAGTATTCGCAAGGATCTGATCTGAACGAGCTGTTGCTTTAACTTCACGAGCTAGTTTCACAGTCATCAATTCATATGAATGCTATTCCCTTCCAGGGCACGATGAGTCAGAGGCGATGCCATCGATATAAATCTGCGACTCTGAATCTCATCGGTTGACTAGGCTACCTTCCACCATCGCTTCGATCTTCCGGCTGCATCTTCAGCTGAAGACTATCCCAAGGGTCTCTCGAATCCAACACTCAGTTAATAAGCTAAATCTTATTGCTCACATCTGCCCTCGACGCATTCCCAGATACGCCGCCTCAAGGGTCGTTCTATGGGTTTACCATATTCATATCCAATTCAGCGGTCAAGTCGCTTAGGGTCAGTTGTCCCGAAGCTACGCTCGATAATTGTAATCATCACGATGGACAGTTACTATAAACCATGCTATATCTCATCTGCAAATCCGAATCAAAACTCCAACCATTCATCCGAGCGAAGTTCCCGAATCCGAGAACCGCGCTCGTTGAAACCGTCTTCTATCAATCCGTCGTTTTGTCCTGAATCCATCAAATTTCCGAATTGCATGTTCGATTCTCGCACTACCACTTGCAATGATTCTCGAAACCCAAGACTTGCTCAACTTCACATCCGTTTGCCACGTCCCACATTGCACGTCCAACTTACTCGAGCAGCACTGTGATTCGTCCCTATGTTGCTCTCACATTTAGCTATCTTCAAAAGTTCGTCCGCCACAATCTTGCCCTCCGTTGTTGCCAAAATCCGTCCACGTCTTCCGGAGAATCCGTCTTCCATCGTTGCAACATCTTGCCCAAAAATTCTATTTCCATCAAACCTGAGTTAACATCTCGAGCAGCAATATCCAAAATCTTCAAGTTTGTGTGAATCCATCGCATTGTCCCTCCAATCCAAGTTCGTGTTTCATTACTCAACCAACAGCTCAAATGCGTTGCCCAAAATCGTAGTCCGTGCTCGCTATCATTTGATTCACCCATCGCTCGTTCAAGCGCATCCCAGTTGTTTTACATTGCCGCTTTACAGCAATATATTCCGAATTGGTGCAACACCCATGCTTAAAGCAATATCCATGGCACAATGCCCCATTCGTGGCACAATGCCCCATCAAGCGGCACCATACCTCGCCGATGCAGTTGTTCGGTTTCAAACCACAACTGCTCGCTTTGCAAGACAAAGCGACCAAGTGATACTCGTGCCACATATGCACGTTCGCTCGCCCGAATTCCCGACGTTCCCAGTTTTCCCATTTGCCTCAAATGTATCATTCCAACTATCCAAGTAAAATCCCAAGTATCCAACCGACTGCCTCAAATGTATAATCCAACTATCGCATCCAACTATCCAACGCATAAACCATATCAAGCCACAATCCTACCAAGCCAACGACGTACACTCTATGCACGCCTCAGTGTAGTGTTTCCCGAGTTTCAGCCCAAGTATTCAAGCCATTTACGTGTTTTCCATATTATTAGGCATGAAGGAGTAGAGGAGAAGGGAAAGAGCCCACTCACTATGATTGATCCCGTTAGGCATCCTGTCCTGCCGATACGGCCAATCCCTTGAACCCGTGGTCCGATGCAAGCGCGATCTACTCAACTGGTATGACCGTGCGAGCAGGCCGTGCTCTCCAAATCATCCGACCGATCGGATTAAGAAAGACGGCATTATTACTTCCATTCAGCTATTCAGTAATGTTCTGAACGAACACCTGATTTCCATCGAACCCGCTAGCCATTTGCACAGTGAAACCAACTCGATTAATCCTTCTTCCCAAAATCTAACATTTCAAATGTAACCAGCATTTGATTTATTCAATCCGACTCAGTGTAACGCTACGAGCGGTTGCGGGGCGTTACAATATATATATTTAATAACTACTAATAATCACCACAACTTGCTAGCATTCCAACTAGCAAACTTGCTAGTATTCCAACTAGCAACGTTTGCAACCTAGCAAAATCCATTCCACATGCTACAGCCGAACACCACCCCCTTGTATTCCCACAGCACAGACCCCCCTTGCCCATTAGCCGCGACCAAACCATCTCTCTTCCTATTCATATTATATATATATATATATATATATATTTATCTTTCATAAAACCCTATCCTAAAATCTCCAGACCCTCCTCTTCTCATCTAGACCTAGAGAGAGCCGCCACCGCAGCCAGAGAACCCCTCAAGGCCGTCCAAACCAATCCCGACGATCGCGACCCCGCACACTACAGATTCCCACACGAGGTACCTTCGCTCCGGAGTTGTTTTCCGTCGACTCGTTCAACCAAACGTCGTTCCGTCTTCACCGGTATGCTCACCCTTTAACCCTCTCCCATATTTGTATAATAACAGACCTCGAACAACATGTACCCATAGGCGAAAACTGTGCCCAAGTTGGCGCGAGCAGACCAAATTCTGGGATCGCAGAAAACTGCGGTGACCACACATGTTACCGAGTTCGTATCTCCCACCACAGAGATCCGAATTCGGTGATTCTTTTTGATATGTGTAGAATACATGACCTAGTTTATTTTTTGTTAAATAACTCTAGATTATTAACTGTTGTGGATAGAATTAAATTCGTCACAAAATCCTGCGAACCCACTTTTTCAGATTTCCAAAAGTTGTGAAACGGAGCGCGCCCCGCCAAACGGGACCGCTCCACCGTGTACCAAGTGTACCGAACGGTGCACGCAGTGTAACCGGACACGTAAAAATTCGTAGGAACTGATTCGGACGCGTGTGCGCGCCAGAATCAGGCCGTATCCGCGGACACACCCCGTGTCGCAACTTTTGTAGAACTCGCGCGTATTTTGTGCACGCTTGTCAGATTGCGACGAAACTTGCGCCACTGGACTCGTGGTAACGCGCTGGTCTTGTGACACAATTTTCACGCAATTCTGAGACGGTTGACCAAATCGCCAATTGGCGGGCCCCACAGTTAACTTTTTGGATAAAATTGTGTTCGGCTCATCAGAATCCACATTTGGATATACCGTTGGGTTTGTATTGACATTTAGAATTGTTTGACCTATAGTTTATCCTATTTAGAGACTGTTATCCTTGGCACATTTTCGGTGCAAAGTGGGCCACCCGTGGACCCCACTTTTACCCAAAATTACTGTTTTGCCCCTGTGTCCAAATTGGACGAAAGGAAAGTGCTTTTTAGCTATTTTTCTTATTCTAGGAATGTTGGTGATGTTTATTTCAGCATCCAGAGACGTTCATTCTAAGGCCGTAGCTTCTGACTCTTGGTGTTGACATCGGGACACTACATCTTGCAGCTTTCTTGCCAGGCAAGATACCTTGCCAAATTGCTTCCAGTATTTTGCATGCTTAGTATATTTCTCTATATTTATTGCTTTTCTGTTTATTTATTGCATGTGTAGTTCCTTTCAGTCATTACTATATATTAGATATGTTGACACACACATGGCACTTAGTATCATAGAGGACAATCATTAGACGTATGGGCTTTTAACCACTCTGGTAAACCGTAGTATATAGTTCGCACTACGGGCGTGTGTCGCGCTGGTCGCTACCCCCGCGGTATATCGATTTTTGGAGTCTCGCTGGTCGCTACCTCCGCGGTATGTCAATTTCTGATGTCCATTGACGTGTGTGTGAGTTGTGAGGTAGATCGAGTAGCCTACCCTTGCCCATACGTCAAAAAGTTGTCCTCATTTGCATTCATATAGATTGTCTTGTACAGCGTACTTATTTATTTTCAAATTATATGCATGTTTACTGTATTCAAGTTGGCTCGCTTTTTCTGTATCTTGTTACGTCCCTCTGAGGACCTGGTCCTTTGGCAGGTATAGACGACCAGGAGTATCCGCAGGAGTACGGGCCTGGACCTGACGCATTCCTTTCTGCCGAGGAGGTCTTACCTTCTCAGCATCGTTGATTATCTAGCGATGGATTCTTTTAGCTGATACACTTCTGTCTTCATATTATTTTATATTGGAGACTTTATACTCCTCTCTCATTTTAGTTTTGGATAAAGTCATTGGTAGTGGATTTGTCTCCACCCGACTATTATTTTGGGATATTTCAGACTCCTTAATCTAGTTTAGTATTTCTTTTCTATGACTTGTTGTGTGGATGAGATTAGCATATCTGTGACTTGTGACATTATATATACCACATGTGAGTTTATATTCATATTACAGCGTACGTATGGGGTATGGTTTCCATATATTGGAGTTGCCATATCCATGCGGCTGGCATGCTTACGTGTCCTAGCCCTACGTATTTTGGGACTGGGGCGTGACAAGAATCTAGTCAACTAGAAATATCACATAATAATCATGCTAGCTTTACATGTTTACTTAGTATAGATTTCTAGGTGAGTTTGACCAGGTCGCTCACCAGTACAAGTTGAGTACTGACCCATGTTTGTGGACAAATCTCCAGGTTCTTGTAGCGAGAGTTTGGCAAGCATTTTGAAGCTTTAGGAGTGCATCCCCTCAAGCAAAAATGTGCTCGTGCTGCTTCCTTAGCTTTCTCTCCAGTATGAAAGCTCTTCTTCTGCTAGATGTCTTTTTTGGTCCTACTAAAATGATATGATGTATGTGTGTTGTGGCTAGTTTTGTGTTTGTAAAAAGAGTTGTAAGCCATGTATGAGATAATTTGTAATCAGCCAAGGTAGTACTTTGTAATCTAATTTCAAGTATTGAATATAGAAAGTATTTTGTGTTCCTATCAAATGCGTTCAAACTTTGGTTCTATGTATTTTAAATTATGTGCTTCTATATATGTATATTTTTATCTAACTTGTATTTTGTGTAGATACTATGCCTTGTGCAAGCGCAACTTAGGCTTGCACGGCATCACGTCCAAGCGAGGATGATCGGTTCCGCAAGGGCCAAGCGAAGATGATCGACCCACTGCAGGATCGGGGCGTGCCGCAAGGATCAAGCGAGGACGAGCGACCCTTGCAGGAATTAGGGAATGGCAATTTGTAATATTACTTTTCTTTGACTGCAACATGGACGTTTTGATGATAACCATGACGTTTTACGTCATTGCCTTATGCGAGCGCAACTCCAAGCTCACACGATATTACGTCCCGATGGAAATGATTAACTGTAGGAGTGCTGACATGGTGATTCACGTTTAGCGAGAACGATTGAAATTGCAAGAGATTGAGGCATGGCATTTTGGTATCGGAGTGCCCGATTTATTTTCTTAGACTTTTTTCTTTGCTTCATCACAAACTCTAAATGGCCTCCGCGAATAAGATGACACTTGGCTCTACTCAGTGCCATATTGGATGTTACATGCAATAAGTCTATATATTTGTTGTATGTGCATGTATTTTATTTTGTTTATTTTTATATGATTCGATAGAGTCGTGTAGCACCATTAGGAATTATTGCATTCGTGCAGTGAGTTATGTGGCAGCGTTGCATTGGTGTAGCTTATTATTTGGGGGATTTTGGTTGCAACATTGAAGCATTTGGTTTGTTAGACGTGATTGGGTATTTTGGCATACCGTAAGTAAAAATATTAGAAAGATATGAATGAGTTGAATAAATTTGAGTTTTGGTTTGTAATATCATAGGGAGAGAATGTGCATGAGTAGCTTGTTCAACGAATATGTCGGACGACTTGAGAATAGTAGAGAGTATCGAGAATGGAACATTGTGCAAGTTGCAACGAACGAGAACAACAGAAAAGTAAGATGGTTCATGTGTTGGATGAGTTTGGTGTCAGACTTTGAGTAAATGATTGAGTTATGGTCGGCAGGATCACCGCAGAATGGATAGCTCAAACAGATTATTGGATAGTGTAGAGAAAAGTATGAAGCAAAAAATGACTTAATTTTGAGTGGTATATGTTTATACCACATAGTAATATGTACGTCAAAATATTTTGGATGGACAGAAATAGAATTGTAGCGACGGATGCATATAATGGAAATATAAGTTGGTTGTGCACATTGGTTGAGTATGTTTTGGAACTTGGAGCAAGTGAATGTTGAGTTATGATCGGTAGGATCACCATGGAATAATCAGTTTAGAGTAGACGTTGGTCGATGTAGAGTAAATCTGGTGCTGAGAGTGACTCGATTGCAAATGGTATACGCAATACCACAGAGTGAGCACGAGGTAGAAAAGTTTAAAATAGATAAGTGATAGGTTGCTCGCAACAGATGGGGTAGTATGAGATTATGTCATAAATTGGTGTAATAGAGTTTGACTCAGGTATCCTTCGATGCGTCAGGTTGGAGTGATCATAAATGGACTCGTATAAATGGAAGTTGAACAAAACAAGTAATGGAACGCTTGTTAGGAATTAGAAGGAGTGATACGGACCAAGTATTGAAGAGGAGAAGATCGATATGATAGGAAGTTGAATATCAGAATTCTGCTCGCATGATGTAGAAGATTCAATAGAGTAATTCTTAATGCAAAAATTTGAGCATAAGGAACAATTCATGTATGTGTGCGTGAGCGATGGATTTGTCAAGGAGTAACCAGCACAAACTATAGAGTTCATTGATGTAAGGTGCAGTTGGTCGAGGATCACGTTCGAGTACAAAGGAGTAATACGATTAGTATACATCTAACTTAAAGGGATACAAATGTTAGTGCTCAAGAATTTTAACTCAGAGTTTAACGGATGCAGAGTTAGTGAAATGGTGCAACGAAGGTGGACGAGTTCTCCTGAAGACGTGATCGAGCAAGATGTGATTCTAGTCTATGTTCGGCCAGTTTGAAAGTTAACACTTATAGTACCAAGATAAATGTGATGCAACAAAGACGATTAAACAGGAAGTGATAGTGCATTTAAAATTGGCGTACAAGTCATTGAGAATGTGTGGATGCATTAGCACAAAGAAATTAAGATGGTGCTAAGGAATAGAACGAGAACAAGGATTGCGGTGGATGAACGTTTGAAGATAGTAAGGCAACGTCGAAGTAATTCACAGTACCTCTCGAGCGAGTTTGTAAACCCCCTCGATTTATTCTGTAGATAGTTAGAGTGGACCAGGAAAAAATTTGATAGAAGATATTGAGGTTTAAAGTAGAGGATATTTACCTGGAATTTTTTTAAAATTCAATTAATTTAAACCATTAACACACCCTATCTTTGTCTATTTATTCGGAGCCCATTATCAGCCCATAAATTCCGTACAAATATTGTACACTTGACTCAACTCGCCAAATTAAGCACTGGACTTTTCTGACTGTTAAAAACAACTTTCGTGTGCTCTAAATTAATTGCGCAATATTCCGAAAGTCGTAACCCGTATTTAATTTCGTGTCGGACACCTGTGTCGTTATCCTCGATTTTGGGGTACCAACTTAACCCGTTGAGTCGGACCAACTAAAGGGTCCAAGAACGACTCCAAGCCTCCACCATTTTTGGCCTTTGCGCCGTTTCCGAATTTTGACCCCGCGGGCCCCAATTAAATTAAATTCGGGGGACGCATTATTATTATTTAAATCAGGATTACCAACTTTGTAAATTCTATTTTAATAATAAATTAATCTCAATGCCCTTCAAATTTGACCCGCGCCTAACGCGCAACACCCCCTCACCATGACAATTTTTAAATATATTTTTCTCCGCAATTTTTGTGTCATTTCATGTGTCCATGCAAATTCTCGAATTTAGGGGGGCTTATTTGCAATTAACAAATTGTTGGCAACATCCCATTGGTCATGACAAATTGTAGGGTCCCAAAATGGGGTCCCAAACCTATTTCCCTCATTCCCTCATGAAGAAACCCCACACCCTATCCATATTGAATCACAACCACTCATTCTACCTAGGAGAATCACCACCATTCATTCTAACCTACACACTACCCTATAAAGTAACACCTACTCCCCACCCTCAATGAAACCTACCGGCCCTAATCCCCACACAAAAATCTCTCTCTCTCTCCTACCTCATTCACTTTCTTCATGCATGAAGAAAGCTCCCCATCATTCTCCATTTTCTTCTTCTCCTTTGCCTTCCCATATCACTACCCCCTTCTAAACTGAGCTACTCCGGCCTGTTTCCCCGCCGCCGGCCTGAGACCCCCTGACCGGACGGTGACTCTTCCCCGCCTCCCTCTGCTGTACGCCAGCCCGCGGCCACCCCGCTGATGCTGTGCGTTCCCGCCACCCGGCTGTAGCGCTCCGGCCATCCCCACTGCTGCCGAGCGCCGCTCCCGTGCGTCCTCCTCCGCGGTGCTACTTCCACCGCCGTGCTTCCCGTACGTTATCACCACCTCCATCACCCCCACTTATCACCACCCCCACTTTTCACCACCACCATCACCACCACTACCCTCGTCATCACCACCACCTTCGGTGTAAACCCCCTGATTTTTCAAAATTTTAAAAACTGGATTTTTCACAATTTTCTGGAATTTTCTGGGATTTTTCTGTAATTTAAAAACAGGGTTTTAATTATTAAATGATTTTTAAATGATAATAAACAATATTAAAATATTATGAAAATAATATTTTTGGATGTAAAATAAAAAACTGGACTTAAGGTAATTTTTCTGGAATTTATCGGACCCCGGACCTATTTTTAAAGGCCTAAAACTATTTATTTATTTAATTAATTAATTATTAATTATTTACTGATTATTAAAATTAAAATTATTATTATTATTAGTTTTTATTAAAATGAACCCGGCCTACTGGGCCCAAACCCCAGCCCGGCCCAACTTCATCTCGGCCCACCCGTGGCTAGCGGGTCGGGTCGGGTCGACCAAACCCGACCCGCCGCCCGTACCCGCTCCCCCGCTCGCCCCACGAACCCACGCCCCGCGCCGCTTCCGCCGGCCGCGCTGCCCGCCGCTCCGCCCGGCCCTCACCCCCACGATCTCCCCTCCACCGCCTTCCCCGCCACGACCTCCACCGCGCTGCCAGCCCCTCACCCCCGACCGGCCCCTATAAAAACCCTCCCCCGATCCCCTCTCGACCACCGCTGCCACCGACCCTCGCCACCGCCGTGCCCCCAGCCGCACCGCCACCGCCACGCCGTGCAGCACCGCAGCCCAGCGCCGCTCCCCGAGCCACCGGACACCGCCCGCAGCTCCCCTCCCCTTCGTCCCCGGCGAGCAGAACCAGCAGCAGCAGCACGAACCGCCTCCGGCCGCCGTGCTCGCCGCCGCCGCCTCCGCTCGAGCGCCGCGCCGCCTCGCCGTGCTGCGACGGTCCCCTCCGCCTCCGCCTGGCCGCAGAGCCGCCGTCCCCGCCGCCGGCCGAGTCCCCTAGCCCAAACCCTAACCCTAGAGTCAGCCCTGTGTCCGACACGAGTCGGACACGTGTCGGACACGGTTCGACCCCGGTTTCCGGGTCCCCTTCAGGTGCGTGTAACTTTTTATTCGTAGCTCCGTTTTCGATTCCGTAAATTGCGTTGCGAAGCCTGTATGACCCTCTCGGTGTCCTGACAAACTGTTCGGGACATCGCGTCCTGTGGTGATCGTACACCGCGATCCAAAAACAGAAAAAATCCAGACCCCGATTCAGCCCGGAACTGAGTACGCCCCGCCAAACGGGACGACTTGGTCGCGCGCGGTCTTCACAGACACGAGTGCCTCGTCGATACGGACGTGTGGGATTTCGCAGAAGCTGATTCGGGTGTGCGTGCACACCGAAATCAACGCGTATCCGCGGACATCGCCCCGTATCCGCCTTTTCTGCAATTTACCCTAACTTTGTGTACACACGTCAGATCGAGACGAAATTTGCTCCATCGGACTCGTAGTGATACGCTGGTCCTGTGGGTCAAGTTTGGTTCGATTCTGAGAACGTTGACGAAATCGCGTGTCGTGGGCCCCACAGGCCCCGCTCGACGGGCGATTTTGTGAACGGCTCATCGGAATCCAATTCTGGAAGTTCCGTTGGGTTCGTATCAGCATTTCTGACCTGTTAACACTAAGTTTGGTGAATTTGGAGACCGTTGACCCTGACGCGTTTTTCGGTGCAAAGCGGGCCCACCGGTGGACCCCGTTTTGGCCCGAAACTGCCGTTTCTGCCCTTGTCTCCAAATTGGACCCAAGGACAGGCGTTTCTAGCTGATTGATATTTTCTGGATCTGATGGTGATGTTTGTTTCAGCAACCGGAGTACCGCCTGCAATTTCAGCTGAAGTCAGAGCCGCAATTGGAACAGGAACCACAGGCAAGTGTACCTTGCCAAACGCTGCAGCTTGCTATATATTTTTCTTGGTTAATTTTGCATCAGTGAGAACATAGAGCTTGTAAATTCTCGGTAATTTCTGTTATGGTATTTTACTTGAATTCTGGTAGATCCATATGTAACTTGTTTTAACTGCTTAACCTAGGAAACGTGTGACGTGCTTAGTGTCCGATCATAGTCGGGTGCCAACCCCGTACGCGGTGTTGGGTACGTCATTAGAGATGGACAATCGATACCTTTATTCTCGTACTTGTCCTATCAAGTACACCAGAACCCAGGACACTTGACACTATTTTATGAGACAGAGTCTTCCTGAGACAATCAAGGTGATTCTGTATAGGATGCACGTTTTATGACATAGACTTTACATTCTTAGACAATTGATTCATAGCTATCAGACTTGCTGCATTAGTTATAATCGTGCGTGACATGGACATGAGGCATCGTGGACATGAGACGTGGGATTACATTGGGTGGGGAGAGACACACAGACTACAGGCTGATATTATATATAAAACATAGTATATAACATAGTGTAGTTCATAGTTATTGCCGCTACCGGCTCCCCGACACAGAGCTTGTAGTGGCTTCAGCCTGAGATCTAGTGCTGCTCTCATATTGCATATCACTTAGCTGGTTACATAGCTTACCCTCTTGCTTAATTATCTGCTGCACTGTGTTTATTTTGGCTTGTATTTTCTGTACCTTGCTGTCCCCTGAGGACCTGGATCCGGATTATGTCCCCAGGTACAGCTGAAGAGAACTACCCAGAGGTGTACGGTACCGGAGCACTCCTTGGAGCAGAACAAGGAACAGAGGACGAAGTAGTGGCCGAAGATTTCTCCTGAGCACCGGCTTCAACTTCACAGTATTTCCATTTCCAGCATTTCATTTCCTGTCTTTTCCTTAAATGTAACAGAATATTTCTCGGATTTGTTCCCGAGACAACCTTATTTGTTATTGCATATTTATTTCCATTGCAATATTTCTGGCAATTAATCTGTGGTTATTCTGTGGATGAGATTAGAATACCTGAGACTTGTACTTAGTACTGCTAGATTACAGCTTAAGCATGCCCTGATGGATCCATTAAATTGGGTCGTCCATCGGTGCGTGCTGTTGGCCATTGCTCACGTGCTCAGTCCCTCGTCATTTTTGGGACTGGGGCGTGACATGGTTTTTGTGGTGGCCCATGCAGGTCTACGACTAAATTGTTCGGTTTCAACTCAGGGACCGAACAGGCCTGTAATAAAGCTAGGATAAGTTTTTAGGATCTCATCCACTTGCTTGAATCGTTTTTGATATCTGTATCGCATTCGAATTAATTTATTGACTTGCATCTTGCCTTGATTCCTGTACGCCTCTTAGTGGGTATTTTGGATGCAGGGAAATGGACCCACAGGAATGCAATGAGACTCCCGCCGGAACCCCACAAGCTACAGGTGTCACCTATGACGACGAAGTGACACCAGTCGGAGAAGTTCCACCAACTCAACAGAGCCAACAGGCAGGTCAACCTAACTCCCGATTCCGACGCGATGATATTCCACCTCCGCCGCAGTTCGTTCCACCAACGCCCGTACTCCCACCAGGACAGCCGATTGACGGGCAGCAGATATTCTAAATGATCTACGCGATGATGCAAGCTCAGCAACAAGTCCAACACGAGGCTCAGCGTCGCGAAGCTAACTTCTGGAGGGACAGCATCGTAACTGTACTGGAGCAGGCCAACCTACCAGCTCGACGGCCATCTACAGGCTCAATCACTGACTTCCGCCAACTGAAGCCCCGCACTTTCTCCGGCAAAGAGGAGCCCACAGAAGTTCATGAATGGCTCACCAACATAAGGCATCAACTTGAAGCAGCCGAGCTCCCCCGGGAACGCTGGATGACTGCCGTCCGAATGCAGTTGACAGGCAATGCTCACCACTGGTGGTTGTCCGAGGAGACGCGACTCGGACCAGACCGAGTCACTTGGGAAGAGTTTTTCAGGCTCTTCCAGGAGATGTACATTTCGGCTATCGCACGATCCGAACTGCGGGACAAATTCAATCGTCTCACCCAGGACTCGATGACGGTGGAAGAGTACAACGCAGAATTCATTCGTCTGAGCCGCTTTGCCCCAACCCTGATCCCGACCGAGGAAGAGAAGGCCGAGAAATTCTTCGACGGACTGAACATTGAGCTGCAGAAACTAATTGGGTCCGTCGCACCAACATCATACTCGGACGTTCTCGCTGCAGCCCGACGAATGGAACGCGTCACCAGGAGAGAGTCTCGCCTCAAGCGGCCAATTACCTCAGCACCAGACAGATCATCACCGGGAGAATCTGCAAAGAGATCTCACACGAACCAGCCACCCAGGGCAGCTTCGCAGACCCTTCCTACCTGTCACTACTGCGGCAAGCTAGGTCATGTCGAGAGGGACTGCAGACGCAAGTTGGGATTGTGCCTGATTTGCGGCACCAATCAACACATAGCCAAGGACTGTCCCCAGCATCGAGATGGAGCACAAAGGGCAAACCAACCAGCTTCACCAGCACCGAGGCCACCTCTGGCACCTCAGGCAGCACTCTTCCAGCAAGCCCAGCAGCAGCAGAGGAATCTACCTCAAGGACGAGGACAAGCTTATGTGCTGACTGTGCAGGACGCTGATACGAGTAAGTGATTTATAGTTATCCGTTTTAGTCTTGTGTAGTTCGTGTCCGTTGGTTCGTGACCTCAGCCCCAACCTAGTAAATTGCAACTTGTTAATAATAACCTGGTTTTCATAAAAGTTATAGTTTTAACTAAATTTTCCTGGAAAGTGTAAACTTTCAATTTTTAGGGAAACGGTATTTCCCTGAAGTCCCTTGTGACGTGCTTTCAAACGATACCTGCGACCGTGTCATTTCTGCTGACCGGTTATTCTTTGATTGCGAGGACGCAATCCTCTTAAGGGGGGTAGATTGTAAACCCCCTGATTTTTCAAAATTTTAAAAACTGGATTTTTCACAATTTTCTGGAATTTTCTGGGAATTTTCTGTAATTTAAAAACAGGGTTTTAATTATTAAATGATTTTTAAATGATAATAAATAATATTAAAATATTATGAAAATAATATTTTTGGATGTAAAATGAAAAACTGGACTTAAGGTAATTTTTCTGGAATTTATCGGACCCCGGACCTATTTTTAAAGGCCTAAAACTATTTATTTATTTAATTAATTAATTATTAATTATTTACTGATTATTAAAATTAAAATTATTATTATTATTAGTTTTTATTAAAATGAACCCGACCCACTGGGCCCAAACCCCAGCCCGGCCCAACTTCATCTCGGCCCACCCGTGGCTAGCGGGTCGGGTCGGGTCGACCAAACCCGACCCGCCGCCCGTACCCGCTCCCCTGCACGCCCCACGAACCCACTCCCCGCGCCGCTTCCGCCGGCCGCGCTGCCCGCCGCTCCGCCCGGCCCTCACCCCCACGATCTCCCCTCCACCGCCTTCCCCGCCACGACCTCCACCGCGCTGCCAGCCCCTCACCCCCGACCGGCCCCTATAAAAACCCTCCCCCGATCCCCTCTCGACCACCGCTGCCACCGACCCTCGCCACCGCAGTGCCCCCAGCCGCGCCGCCACCGCCACGCCGTGCAGCGCCGCAGCCCAGCGCCGCTCCCCGAGCCACCGGACGCCGCCCGCAGCTCCCCTCCCCTTCGTCCCCGGCGAGCAGAACCAGCAGCAGCAGCACGAACCGCCTCCGGCCGCCGTGCTCGCCGCCGCCGCCTCCGCTCGAGCGCCGCGCCGCCTCGCCGCGCTGCGCCGGTCCCCTCCGCCTCCGCCTGGCCGCAGAGCCGCCGTCCCCGCCGCCGGCCGAGTCCCCTAGCCCAAACCCTAACCCTAGAGTCAGTCCTGTGTCCGACACGAGTCGGACACGTGTCGGACACGGTTCGACCCCGGTTTTCGGGTCCCCTTCAGGTGCGTGTAACTTTTTATTCGTAGCTCCGTTTTCGATTCCGCAAATTGCGTTGCGAAGCCTGTATGACCCTCTCGGTGTCCGGACAAACTGTTCGGGACATCACGTCCTGTGGTGATCGTACACCGCGATCCAAAAACAGGAAAAATCCAGACCCCGATTCACCCCGAAACTGAGTACGCCCCGCCAAACGGGACGACTTGGTCGCGCGCGGTCTTCACAGACACGAGTGCCTCGTTGATACGGACGTGTGAGATTTTGCAGAAGCTGATTCGGGTGTGCGTGCACACCGGAATCAACGCGTATCCGCGGACATCGCCCCGTATCCGCCTTTTCTGTAATTCACCCTAACTTTGTGTACACACGTCGGATCGAGACAAAACTTGCGCCATCGGACTCGTAGTGATACGCTGGTCCTGTGGGTCAAGTTTGGTTCGATTCTTAGAACGTTGACGAAATCGCGTGTCGTGGGCCCCACAAGCCCCGCTCGACGGGCAATTTTATGAACGGCTCATCGGAATCCAATTCTGGAAGTTCCGTTGGGTTCGTATCAGCGTTTCTGACCTGTTGACACTAAGTTTGGTGAATTTGGAGACCGTTGACCCTGACGCGTTTTTCGGTGCAAAGTGGGCCCACCGGTGGACCCCGTTTTGGTCCGAAACTGCCGTTTCTGCCCTTGTCTCCAAATTGGACCCAAGGACAGGCGTTTCTAGCTGATTGATATTTTCTGGATCTGATGGTGATGTTTGTTTCAGCAACCGGAGTACCGCCTGCAATTTCAGCTGAAGTCAGAGCCGCAATTGGAACAGGAACCACAGGCAAGTGTACCTTGCCAAACGCTGCAGCTTGCTATATATTTTTCTTGGTTAATTTTGCATCAGTGAGAACATAAAGCTTGTAAATTCTCGGTAATTTCTGTTATAGTATTTTACTTGAATTCTGGTAGATCCATATGTAACTTGTTTTAACTGCTTAACCTAGGAAACGTGTGACGTGCTTAGTGTCCGATCATAGTCGGGTGCCAACCCCGTACGCGGTGTTGGGTACGTCATTATAGATGGACAATTGATACCCTTATTCTCGTACTTGTCCTATCAAGTACACCAGAACCCAGGACACTTGACACTATTTCATGAGACAGAGTCTTCCTGAGACAATCAAGGTGATTCTGTATAGGATGCACGTTTTATGACATAGACTTTACATTCTTAGACAATTGATTCATAGCTATCAGACTTGCTGCATTAGTTATAATCGTGCGTGACATGGACATGAGGCATCGTGGACATGAGACGTGGAATTACATTGGGTGGGGAGAGACACACAGACTACAGGCTGATATTATATATAAAACATAGTATATAACATAGTGTAGTTCATAGTTATTGCCGCTACCGGCTCCCCGACACAGAGCTTGTAGTGGCTTCAGCCTGAGATCTAGTGCTGCTCTCATATTGCATATCACTTAGCTGGTTACATAGCTTACCCTCTTGCTTAATTATCTGCTGCACTGTGTTTATTTTGGCTTGTATTTTCTGTACCTTGCTGTCCCCTGAGGACCTGGATCCGGATTATGTCCCCAGGTACAGCTGAAGAGAACTACCCAGAGGTGTACGGTACCGGAGCACTCCTTGGAGCAGAACAAGGAACAGAGGACGAAGTAGTGGCCGAAGATTTCTCCTGAGCACCGGCTTCAACTTCACAGTATTTCCATTTCCAGCATTTCATTTTCTGTCTTTTCCTTAAATGTAACCGAATATTTCTCGGATTTGTTCCCGAGACAACCTTATTTGTTATTGCATATTTATTTCCATTGCAATATTTCTGGCAATTAATCTGTGGTTATTCTGTGGATAAGATTAGAATACCTGAGACTTGTACTTAGTACTGCTAGATTACAGCTTAAGCATGCCCTGATGGATCCATTAAATTGGGTCGTCCATCGGTGTGTGCTGCTGGCCATTGCTCACGTGCTCAGTCCCTCGTCATTTTTGGGACTGGGGCGTGACATTCGGCCACCTTCGTCGGACGTACTCCGACGACATCATCGAGGTCGACTTCTCTCTCTCTCTCATTTTAAATTCCAGAAGTTTACATATAAATTTAAATAGGAGTTAGTTACATATATCTGGATGAGTATAAGGTTAGCTAGGGTTGTTTTACATAATGTTGGATATATAAGGACTTGGTTATTAGTTAGGGCTTAAGTGTGGTGTGGTGTAATGAGCATGAGTTAAAGATAAATCTTAGAATTTTTATTATTATTATGGAAATAGAATCGAATGCTTTTAATTTTAGTTTAGGAATTAAAGTATGATGATTATATGGATTGTGGTATATCGAGGATTGAAGGAAGATATAGTAGATAAGATTTGATATTTATATGGTTGGCATATACATGGTTAAAGATAAATAAATATTTAAATCAAGTATTTTACGGATAAAAAGAAAATGATTGAGGTTATGAAACACGTGCAAATGAGGGTGGATGTTAATGCCAAATAAGACGGATGTCCAAATTATTAAACGCGCATTTTGTCGCTGTGGTTAAGTCGTTTTAAAAGCTATGACTGAAAATAAATTGATAATTAATAGGTGATGGACATGGGGAGCAAGTGATTTATTTTGGAATGGGTATCATATCGGATCATGAGTCAAAGATTTAGGACGGTCAAAGTTTAGATAATGTTTGAGACTGAGTCTAGATGTAGATGTGTGTAGCACACCTGTCTATTTTAAGTAGAGTATTAATTCAGATTTGTATCTCTTCTCTAGGTATTGCGGGACCTGAGGACTTGGACGCAGTACCCGATCCCCGTCATCAGCAGCTGCACGCAGGCAAGTGTACCTTGCCACCCTGTATTTCAGTTTACAGATATTTATTGTTTCGTATGTACATTGTGCACGTAGTTATGTTGACGTTCGGTACTTCGCGTTCGATTCACAACCGGGTGTTGACATTCGACTTTACGTCATAGATTAATTACTGATGCTTTGTAGCACCTCGATGCACGTACCAGAGTACATCGATACCCCAGGACACACTCATACACTGTGATCGTGCCAGATTCCTGTATCCTGATACTGACATCATGATCAGAGACTGGAACGACCTTAGTGTCGCGTCTGTTGAGTTATTGCCATGTGTCGAGACTGTAGTTAGAGGTTCAGGTTCAACGCACAATCGTTGACCGCTTGGGAAGGGGAAGACAGTTACTAGACGTTTGGGCTACTCTGCACGCGCTTATATATATGTAGTATCTTCTAGTGATACCTGTATCTAGTGTAACTGTTTCACCCATGTGACTCTTTGCCCGGAGCTGCGGTACGTGCCGTGTGTTTCCGTGTCCGGAGCTACGGTTTTATAATAGAAAGTCCACGCGTCGAACATTGTCTTTAAACTGTGTCACACTAGTTGGTTATGATAGAGTACCCTATCGTGCACTTGTACTTTCTGTTTACTTGGCTCGCTATATTTCTGTACCTTGTTACGTCCCTCTGAGGACCTGGTTCCCTGCCAGTTTTGCAGCATAGACAAATACGGAGCACCTGGAGATATTGATGGAGTGGCATATCTTGCGAGCATGGTACCAGGTACTCACATTATATCTACCGGCATTATGGTTATTTTACGTTGATTATTCATCTGTTATTGTAGCCTGGTTTTGTAGACTCATACTTCTTCTCGAGTCTATTCGAGTTAATGTGTTATTAGGCGGCCGACTCTAGCACATATAGCTCTTTCTTGTATACTGTTGTACATTGTTGATTGAGACATAGAGGTTTATATTTATGAAATATCAAGATAGTGCCCTTTATATTACAGCTTATACGTATTCGAGTCAGACCAGAGTCTGGTCGAATGCGTAGCTGGCATGTCACGTATTCCTGGTCCTACGTATTTTAGGACTGGGGCGTGACATATTTTTGTGGTGGCCCATACAGGTCCGATTTAAATCGTCTTGGTCACCTGACTGTGCCAAGCGAGCCTGCAAATTAGGAAAAGATGTTATGATTGTTGAGTAGGATCTCAATCCATAATCGAGTTTAAAACTCTTTGTATGTGATTATCGCCCTTGGACTTCCACTTTGCATTCGTTCAATCTTCGTCAATATCGCTATCCTTGTTTCTTGTTCCCTATTGTTCGGGGAGACGAATGCTTGTGACTGATGACTTCCCTCCAGAAGAAGATCGAAGACCAGACGACAGGAGACAGAATTCGTATACCTTTCTCGGAAAAGAGTGTTACCTTATCAGGACAGATTGATGGGTTCTTTGGATTCTAGAACTAGTGTGGAAGGTTGGCAAGAGAGTTGGACCCAGTAGTACCCTACCCGTGCTTAAAGTAACAGTAATCTTAGAAGCACTGAGAGCTAGAAGGATTGTGGATCATGAACTAGAATGATTTATGGGAATGCATAGCCTGATGATGGAAACTAGTAGTTGTATATGATAGCAATGCTAGGAACGATGACTATGAGCTAGAGGAGATAAAAATTTCAAGCTCTCACTTGGAAGATAATGATCTAATACCAGAATTTTAGTATGTGCTTGGGTGACACCATTATTATAATTGTAATTATGACTTGGAGAGATAAATAACGGAAAGAAGAAAACTCGAGGAATAAAAATTTTAGGGAAAATTGAGGAGAAGAGAAATTATACTTTAGGCAGGGGAGAAAATTTTCTTTTAAAAGGATTAGTGTGGTAAACAGAACAGGAGGATTTATTTTGAGGTTAAGTCTGGAAGATGACACCGTCCTAGCATGAGTTGATGGAGCCAATACCACGCGACACTAGATTGTCGACGTAGTTGCATTTATATATTTAGGCCACCAGGTTACCCTGAGTTGAGTTCAGAAAGCCCGGGAGTATGGTACCCATCTACCTTAGGGGTATACAATGCAGGAGGCGAACCAGTGTACCACCATGTTATATCAGAGTTTGAGGATGTGATTCTAGATAATCTTTTCGGCCTACCACCAGACAGAGAGGTAAAATTTGCTATAGAGTTGACTCCAAGAGCGGAGCCAATTATTTTCCCGTCTTCAGACTAGCACCGAAAGAGTAGGTTGAGTTGAAGGTCCATAGTAGAGGATCACGTAGACAAGAGTTTCAGTCGGGCTAGTGTTTCTCCATGGGGAAAAAACCCATCTTAATTGTGCCGACGAAAGACGGGACAGTAGAGTTGAATCAGCTAAGTGGCGCATATGTATCTTGAAGATCGATCTCAGATCAGGCTATCATCAGATCAAGGTACGGAGAGAAGACATTCCGAAGACGACGCTTTGGACGAAGTATGTGCTCTATGAGTTTCTAGTCATGACCGTTTCTTTTGACCAACGCGCCAGCAGTATTTATGAGCTTGAGGAACAAGATTTTCCACCAGTACTTGGATAAGTTCGTGGTGGTGTTCATCGACGTCTTGATATATTCCGAGAACCAGGAGAAGCATGAGAGACATCTCGAAATTGTGTTGGAGATGCTGAGAAATGAGAGGCTGTAAGCCAAGCTCAACAAATATGAGTTATGTTCAGATAGAATAGATAGTCTACACCTCAGGACAGCTGAGAGTTCATGAGAAGCATTATCAGACACACGATCTAGGACTAGCTACAATAATATTTGCACTGAAGCGATGGCGACACTACCTTTATGAAGAGTATGTTGAGATTTATGCAAAACACAGAAAGTCTGAAGAATGCCTACACAAAGTAGGAACTCAACATGAGATAGAGGCGCTGACTAGAATTTATGACAGATTATAATATCGAGTTGCAGAACCACTCTGGCAAGACGAATGTAGTTTATGACTCATTGCCAGTTGTTAGAGGATTTACAGGGACTAAGGATTGAGATTGTATTGCTAGGCATGGATAGACAGATGGCCAGTCTTGAGGTTCAGTCTACTTTGGTTAAGAGGATCAAGGTAGCATTGCCTACGGACACGAGATTTAGACGACTGCGAGAAAGGACAGAGGCCGACATGCAAACAGGATTCAAGATTCATGAAGACAGAACATTGAGGTATGGAGATCGCCTATACGTTCCGAGTGGCAAGCGACGCCAAGAGTTGATGACCGAGGCTCATAGCTCGATTATTCTATTTTACCCCGGGGGTACGAAGATATACCGAGATACGAGGCAACATTACTGGTGGCATGGGATGAAGAGAGAAATTGCGAGATTCGTGGCAAGATGCTTGGTTTGTCAATGAGTCAAGGCAGAATACCTGAGAACTGCAGGACTATTGCAGCCGCTTTCCATTCCCGAGTGGAAGTGGGAACACATTACCATGGACTTCGTCACAGGATTCCCGCGAAGCCCTAGCGGTAAGGATACAGTTTGGGTTATCGCAGACAGACTCACCAAGTCTGCACATTTCTGCCCTTCAGAGTTGGGCAATCCACAGAGATACTAGCTGACATGTATACGAGGCAGATGTACGATTACATGGAGTGCCTGTCAGCATCGTATCGGATCGTGATTCCAGATTCATGTCGCATTTTTGGCAGAGTATACAGGAGAGCCTAGGAACTCGTCTCAAGATCAACACTGCATATCATCTACAGACTGATGGTCAGTCAGAGCGTACGATAAAAATATTAGAGGATATGTTGAGAGCGTACATGATTGATTTTGGAGGATCTTGGGAGAACCACCTACACTTGGTGGAATTCTCCTACAATAACGGTTACCAGGCCAGCATACAGATGGCACCTTATGAGGCATTGTACGACAGGAAATACAGGTCGCCAGTTTGTTGGAGTGACGTGGGAGAGCGTCAGATACTTGTTCCAGAATTGGTGACACAGACAGTAGAGAAGGTCAAGAAGATTCAGAGCCACCTGCACGCAGCACAAGACAGACAAAAATATTGGGCAGATGCGCACCGCAGACCATTGGAGTTCAAGGAGGGTGACTACGTATTTTTGAGGATATCGCCAACTCGTGGTACCATCAGATTCGGAGGCAGAGGCAAGCTGAGTCCGAGGTATATCGGACCTTTTGACATTTTGGAACGAGTTGGCGAAGTGGCGTACCGTCTTGTATTACCTCCATCCTTAGAGGGAGTACATGACGTATTTTACGTATCGCAGCTGAGGAGATATGTCGCAGACCCTAACCACGTGCTTGATCATTCGGAGATTACAGTCGGGCCCAGCCTGTCTTACGTAGAGCAGCCAGTTGAGATCCTCGACCGCAGCGAGAAGACTCTGAGAGGACAGACGATTCGACTGGTCAGAGTGGCATGGAAGCACCATTCCCCAGGCGAGTCTACTTGGGAGCGCGAGGATTCTATTCGGCAGCGATTCCCGTACTTATTTGAGGAGCGAGGTACGAATTTACGTACGGCAATTTAATTACTAGTTATTTTAAAATTCTGTTAGATATTATCGTGCTTTACTTTTAATTTCGGGAACAAAATTTTTCTAAGTTGGGAAGAATGTAAACCCCCTCGATTTATTCTGTAGATAGTTAGAGTGGACCAGGAAAAATTTTGATAGAAGATATTGAGGTTTAGAGTAGACGATATTTACCTGGAATTTTTTTTTAAATCTAATTAATTTAAACCATTGACACACCCTATCTTTGTCTATTTATTCGGAGCTCATTATCAGCCCATAAATTCCGTACAAATATTATACACTCGACTCAACTCGCCAAATTAGGCACTGGGCTTTTCTGACTGTCAAAAACAACTTTCGTGTGCTCTAAATTAATTGCACAATATTCCGAAAGTCGTAACCCGTATTTAATTCCGTGTCGGACACCTGTGTCGTTATCCTCGATTTTGGGGTACCGACTTAACCCGTTGAGCCGGACCAATTAAAGGGTCCAAGACCGACTCCAAGCCCCCACCATTTTTGGCCTTTGCGCCGTTTCCGAATTTTGACACCGCGGGCCCTAATTAAATTAAATTCGGGGGACGTGTTATCATTATTTAAATCAGGATTACCAACTTTGTAAATTCTATTTTAATATTAAATTAATCCCAATGCCCTTCAAATTTGACCCGCGCCTAACGCGCAACACCCCCTCACCATGACAATTTTTAAATATATTTTTCTCCGCAATTTTTGCGTCATTTCATGTGTCCATGCAAATTCCCGAATTTATGGGGGCTTATTTGCAATTAACAAATTGTTGGCAACATCCCATTGGTCATGACAAATTGTAGGGTCCCAAAATGGGGTCCCGAACCCATTTCCCTCATTCCCTCATGAAGAAACCCCATACCCTATCCATATTGAATCACAACCACTCATTCTACCTAAGAGAATCACCACCATTCATTCTAACCTACACACTACCCTATAAAGTAACACCTACTCCCCACCCTCAATGAAACCTACCGGCCCTAATCCCCACACAAAAATCTCTCTCTCTCTCTCTCTCCTACCTCATTCACTTTCTTCATGCATGAAGAAAGCTCCCATCATTCTCCATTTTCTTCTTCTCCTTCTTCTTCTCCTTCCCATATCACTACCCCCTTCTAAACTGAGATACTTCGGCCTGTTTCCCCGCCGCCGGCCTGAGACCCCCTGACCGGACGGTGACTCTTCCCCTCCTCCCTCTGCTGCACGCCAGCCCGCGGCCACCCCGCTGGCGCTGTGCGTCCCCGCCTCCCTCTGCTGCACGCCAGCCCGCGGCCACCCCGCTGACGCTGTGCGTTCCCGCCACCCGGCTGCAGCGCTCCGGCCATCCCCACTGCTGCCGAGCGCCGCTCCCGTGCGTCCTCCTCCGCAGTGCTACTTCCACCGCCGTGCTTCCCGTCCGGTTTCACCACCTCCATCACCCCCACTTATCACCACCCCCACTTTTCACCACCACCATCACCACCATTACCCTCGTCATCACCACCACCTTCGGCCACCTTCGTCGGACGTACTCCGACGACATCGTCGAGGTCGACTTCTTTCTCTCTCTTATTTTAAATTCCAGAAGTTTACATATAAATTTAAATAGGAGTTAGTTACATATATCTAGATGAGTATAAGGTTAGCTAGGGTTGTTTTACATAATGTTGGATATATAAGGACTTGGTTATTAGTTAGGGCTTAAGTGTGGTGTGGTGTAATGAGCATGAGTTAAAGATAAATCTTAGAATTTTTATTATTATTATGGAAATGGAATCAAAAGCTTTTAATTTTAGTTTAGGAATTAAAGTATGATGATTATATGGATTGTGGTATATCGAGGATTGAAGGAAGATATAGTAGATAAGATTTGATATTTATATGGTTGGCATATACATGGTTAAAGATAAATAAACATTTAAATCAACTATTTTACGGATAAAAAGAAAATGATTGAGGTTATGAAACACGTGCAAATGAGGGTGGATGTTAATGCCAAATGAGACGGATGTCCAAATTATTAAACGCGCATTTTGTCACTGTGGTTAAGTCATTTTAAAAGCTATGACTGAAAATAAATTGATAATTATAGGTGATGTACATGGGGAGCAAGTTATTTATTTTGGAATGGGTATCATATCGGATCATGAGTCAAAGATTTAGGACGGTAAAAGTTTAGATAATGTTTGAGACTGAGTCTAGATGTAGATGTGTGTAGCACGCCTGTCTGTTTTAAGTAGAGTATTAATTCAGATTTGTATCTCTTCTCTAGGTATTACGGGACCTGAGGACTTGGACGCAGTACCCGATCCCCGTCATCAGCAGCTGCACGCAGGCAAGTGTACCTTGCCACCCTGTATTTCAGTTTACAGATATTTATTGTTTCGTATGTACATTGTGCACGTAGTTATGTTGACGTTCGGTACTTCGCGTTCGGTTCACAACCGGGTGTTGACATTCGACTTTACGTCATAGATTAATTATTGATGCTTCGTAGCACCTCGATGCATGTACCAGAGTACATCGATACCCCAGGACACACTCATACACTGTGATCGTGCCAGATTCCTGTATCCTGATACTGACATCATGACCAGAGACTGGGACGACCTTAGGGTCGCGTCTGTTGAGTTATTGCCATGTGTCAAGACTGTAGTTAGAGGTTTAGGTTCAACGCACAATCGTTGACCGCTTAAAAAGGGGAAGACAGTTACTAGACGTTTGGGCTACTCTGCACGCGCATATATATATGTAGTATTTTCTAGTGATACCTGTATCTAGTATAACTGTTTCACCCGTGTGACTCTTTGCCCGGAGCTGCGGTACGTGCCGTGTGTTTTCGTGTCCGGAGCTACGATTTTATATTAGAAAGCCCATGTATCGAACATTGTCTTTAAACTGTGTCACACTAGTTGGTTATGATAGAGTACCCTGTCGTGCACTTGTACTTTCTGTTTACTTGGCTTGCTATATTTTTGTACCTTGTTACGTCCCTCTGAGGACCTGGTTCCTGCCAGTTTTGTAGCATAGACGAATACGGAGCACTTGGAGATACTGATGGAGTGGCATATCTTGCGAGCATGGTACCAGGTACTCACATTATATCTACCGGCATTATGGTTATTTTACATTATTATTCATCTGCTGTTGTAGCCTGGTTTTGTAGACTCATACTTCTTCTCGAGTCTATTCGAGTTAATGTGTTATTGGGCGGCCGACTCTAGCACATATAGCTCTTTCTTGTATACTGTTGTACATTATGGATTGAGACATAGAGGTTTACATTTATGGAATATCTAGATAGTGCCCTTTATATTACAGCTTATACGTATTCGAGTCAGACCAGAGTCTGGTCGAATGCGTAGCTGGCGTGTCACGTATTCCTGGTCCTACGTATTTTGGGACTGGGGCGTGACAGAGTTAGACGTGAAGTGTTGAAGCATGGCGTATAGATAAGAAATAGAGGAAGCTTACAGTTTTAGAAATGGTTGCAAGTAATGGTGTGAGAAGCCAAACAAGGCGGTTCAAGATTTTGATGGAATCAGGGTCAGAACAATGGAGTATTGAAAGATGGTTTCAGCGAGCACAATTTCTCGATTTGTGATTTTAATGATACTCAGACTCTAGGTGGTTAGGAGGAATTTTGGTTAGCAGATTCGTCAGAGGTAGTTCATGTAGTATTCGAATTCAGTAGTGTGTTCGGATTGGATTGTTGGATTATGGATCAATTTATATATGAGAAATAGCATAGTTCATAATAATTGTCCATTGTGATGACTTACAATTATCAAGCGTAGCTTCGGGACAGCTGACCCTAGTGACTTAACTACCAAATCGAAGTGAATATTATAGATCCATAAAATAACCCTTGCTGTGGCATATTTGGGAATACGTCGGGGGCGGATAATGAGTGTCACATATTGAAGAAAGGCCTAGGTGACTGAGTGTTGGATTTGAGAGATCATTGGAATAGCCTTCAGCTGAAGATGTAGTAAGAAGATCAAAGCGGTGATATGAGAACGAGCTTGCATCAACTAATAAGATTTAGAATCACAGATTTATAAAGATGGCATCAGTTTTGACTCGCCGTGTCCTAGAAGGGGACGACGAGGAGGGGACAATGACGACACTGAGGGACAATATGGTTGGTGAGGGTGAGCATCCCCCGAGTGGAAGGGGTGGGGGGAGGAACAGGAGGAGGAGGAGGAGAAGGAGGAGGAAGATGAGAGGAGGCTGGAAAGGAGGCCGAAGAAGGGGGGCAGAGAGCGGGAGAAGGAGGAGAGGATGGACAGCCCTTAGTAAATTTTGGGATAGACTGAGTAAAAGCTCTTTCAAATTGGACTAGTGTCACCCTCACTTTTTCAATAAAGGGTAGTTTGGTAATTGACAATAGTATTTTATTTTTTAGGAGGGTTGTATTTAATATTGTGCATGAGTAATTAATTATTTGTTGTATTGTTTATTGTTGGACTAAATATAGTATTTTTTTAGACTTGTGTAGTGGACCTAACCTATTTTTTAGATGAATGAACCCAACATTTAGATTATTTTAGTTTGAGCCCATTTAATTAGGCCCATGGATTAGAAGGTTGAATTAATTAGTGAAACCATTAGACTAGAACCTTTCCTCCTTAACTATTTTCTTTATGAGAGGCCTAAGGGGTATTTTTGATATTTTACATTACTTGAAGAGGGGTTTATGACCAGCCATAATTAGGAGGAGAGAGAGTGCTCTCATTTTAATATTTTCCCCAAATTATAGATCTACATTTTCCCTCTTCCAAACTTTCTCCATTCCCTCGTCATTTCTCCACCAATTCTTCACCAATCTCTTTCTAAATTCATCATTGAAGCTTCTACATCAAGGATCTATAAGAAGGAAGCAAGGAGCAAGGAAGAGGAGGCCAAGATCTACAAGAAGAGGAACTACTTTGTATTTGGAGACTTTTCATTGGGAATCCATCTCCCAATAAATATATTTTATTTTCCCCCTTCTAATAGACTATAGATCTGAGATTTAACTATGTGAAACCAATCCATATGCATAGGCTACCCATAGAAATTTGTTTTAGGTTCATCGGAGACCTACGGTGGAAGTTACGTGTATTTTGGTGCCAATTTTAGAAGAATTCCGAGATTGACACATGTTGTGTTTGTCAATTGGTCAATTAGACCAAATTGACATATGATTGTTTGTGACTAGTGTTGTGTCCACAATTGGATACATGTAGGCCGTATCTCGTCAATTTGACGAAACGGTTAATTTTGGAGGTTTTTTTTTCGATACGGGGCTTTGTGCATATCATATTATGACACGGACACGTAGACACTCTAATTACTATACATATTGTTCATAATTGGTGTTCTAGACTTATTCGTGTCTTCGGGATGCGTTTGGTTGTGTGTTGGAGCCGTATCGTAAGTGTATCATAGAGAAAGTATGATACGGGTGCGATGTACTCCATTTTTTTGTATTTGGCCAATTTTGCTATACGTGCATGTGTAATTATATATATATATATATATGGTATATATATATATATATATATATATAATAGTGTATATTGTGTTTAGTGTATAGGTTAGTGTTTATAGTTATGTTTATATATATATATATATATATATATATATATATATATATATATATATATATATATATATATATATATTGATTTATATGTATGTGTACATATATATGTATTGGTATATATATATATATATAGTGGTGTTATGCTTATAGATTGATATGTGTGAGGGGTGGTATATGTATCTATGTATATATATAGCAAGTTATATATATATATATATATATATATATATATATACATAAGGGGTTTGATATATGTAGATGGATAAATAGATACGTGTATATATGTATTTTGTGTGTGTGTTTGTGCTTCGTGTGTGTGTGTGTGTGAGTAGGGTGTCGCTGTAGCAAAGTGCTGCAGCGAGCGTGCACCGCAGCGCACTAGCAGCACAGCAACTGCTGCAGCGAGCAGCACATTGCGACAGCAAGCAGCGCGTGCAGCGGCTTCAACAACAGCAACATCGATCGCAGCTGCAGCATGCTGCAACTGCTGCAGCGAGTAGCGCATTGCGACGGCAAGCTGCAGCATGCAGCAGCTTCAGCAACAGCAGCAGCGATCGCAGCTGCAGCGTGCAGCAACTGCTACAGCCAGCATCGCATTGTGACAGCAAGCAGCGTATGGTGCGATTTCAGCAACAGCAACAGTGATCGCAACAACAATGATCGCAGCAACAACACAGTGGCAGCAGCACATTGCAGCAAGCGCACACGAAAGTTTGCAGATCAGTATAGTTCGGTTGGTGATTTGTTGGGTATTCAAGGTATTGGTTTCAGTCAGTTTCAGTAGGTTAGTTTCAGTCTTGGGTTAGGTTTTGGTATTAGATTAGTTGTTAGTGTGTAGTATTTACATTAGTTAGTTAAGTGTTTGAGTTATAGTTTAAGGTTTCAGTAGTTAGCATCAGTAGGATTAAATTCAGCTTTTTGTTTTAGTTTTAGTTTCAGTTTAGTGATTAGTTGAGTTTTCGTTTTTGGTTTGAGTTATAAGTTATCAGTTATACATGGGTTTCAGTAAGTGTGGGTTTAGCAAGGTATTGACGTTTCTCTTGAGTTGGGTATTTGATTAGTTTAGTTGTTCTATATTAGCTAATTAGTAATAGATAAGTTTTAGAATTAGTATAAGTAGTAATAATTATATATATACCTATTATGTCGGTACTTAGTCTATAGTCTAGCTATATATACTATGTATATATGTTTCTATGGGTTGTTGTAGTAGTTAGTTATGAACTTATGTAGTAGTTAGATATATTATAGTGTAGTTATATAGTTAGTATTAGCTTGGTTATATATATGTATTAGTTACATAGTGTTTTAGATTACCTTAGGATACTAAGGTATTACCAAGGTATTGGGTCGATACCCAAGGTATTGAGTTTGGGTATCGAGATAGGTGTGATACACATTGATGCAAGGCCAAGGTATCTTATTTTATTTGTTTTGATCTAGTATTATGATTATTGACTTGTATATATATATATATATATATATATATATATATATATATATATATCCAAATTACTATTTTTATATTTTAAAACTTGCGTATCTCAGGATACGACATTTTGTGTATCTCATAGTATCCTAGATTAGTTAGTTAACTTAGTTTCATAGTGCATTGACTTAGTATCCTAGTGTTAAACTCTACTAGCCTAGAATTCATTGGTTTGACTTATAATTGGCGTTGTGACCTAGATGTTGACTAGTTTAACTTACATTTATTCCAACACCTTGTATTTATGAAATATTCCATATATAGGTTTGTGTGACATCAGTTGGAACACAGTTTGACATTCATTGCTTGGACGACAAGCGAGTACATTCTCTGATAGTTTTCATTATTTGATAATTACTATAATGCAAGTATTTAAAAATATTGTACATGACTCTTGACACATTGGCACACAGACTAGTATACACATAAATCAGTCATGGGATGTTATATATATTGTTCATTGTTCCTCGTGTTCTCAATGTTTAACTTAGATAATATTTCGTATTCAATAATTCAATGTTTAACTTAAATAATGTTTAATGTTCAATATTTCGTATTCAAGGTTTATTGTTTACATAGCCTTGAGTATCTTGTATCACAACGTGTCATGGTTGGATCGATTGTACTAGTTGGGGGAAAAGGGAAAGTGTTAGCTAGGTATGTGATCAAATCCTACACAATGTTCAATGTTTAACTTAGACAATGTTTATCCAAAGTTAAAGTAGACAATGTTCACCTAAGCTGATCACATATCTATCTAGTATTTCAATCACTTAGCATAGTTATTGTTCTTCACCATATTCTAGTTTATTGTTTCATTCTATTGCCTTGTTCTAGTTCATCGTGATCAGTGTATACCATATTGTTCATTGTTTACCTGTTCTTCTACCATAGTTGATATTGTTCATTATTTCTCGTCTTGTATTATATTCTCTATTTCTGTTTATAGTCATTATCAATTAATTAGAACTTCTATTAGGTTGTACTTCACTCCATTTCAGATTGGAAAATATTTTTCAGATGAATGGTTAGAAATGATGTGTCCCACTCACTACGGACCGACGGATGGAGTGTCATCCGAGGATAGTGGCAGAGACTGAGACCTTTTAGATTTCTATATCTTGTAGTAGTTATTACTATTTAGACATTGGTTTGTATTATTATTTTGAGATCTGGAGTTGTGTTTAGTTTTGAGATGGCCATGTGATATATTGAGATTATATTTCTTTTCTTTCTATTCTATATCGTGCTTACATCTTCCTTTAGTTTTATATGTGATTGAGTATCATTGCAAGATGAGATGGCATGATAGTATTTTATATACATTGTGTGAGATATTAGATAGTATAGAAGACCAAGACAGCGTTCTACCGCCAATTCTACGGTGTAGGCTGGACGTACCCACGTATTCGTGCCCCTATACAGGATGCGGGTCATGACAACTAGTATCAATACTGGACTAGTCCTAAGTAAAAAATGTAGTACCTTTATCAAAAATCTTTTGAACCTTCCTCTTAAAAATTGAGAAGAAACTTATTTGAATCCTGTACCTCATTTAAATACCTTTTGGTTTAATTTTTTATTATTAATTTAACCTTTGTTAAGATAAATAAAAAGTTAACTTTGTGTCTAATACTTTTAGAGAGTGTCTAATAATTTTAAAGAGAATTTTTAACCGAAACAAAATAATTTGGCTCTATATTTTAAATAAGTCACAAAATACAGATTAATAACATTAATTAACAAGTATTTTTTACTTGTCACGTAAAAAAAGTTTTGAGGTACGAAACCAAGAAAAATAAAATAATTAAATGATTTAACTGTGTGATGCTATATAATTGTTACCACATAATCAAACTACGAGTGACAACAAAAATTATTTGTAACATAAATATCGCTTGACCAATTTTACATTTGTCACAAACTTTTGACAAAACCCAAATTTGTTTGCATACAAAAAAGATGTAGAAGTTAGACATAATGACCATGGGTGGAGCTAGAAGAGGGCAAGTGTGATCATTTGACCCTACTATATATATATATATATATATATATATATATGTGTGTGTGTGTGTGTGGGGGGGGGGGGGGGGGTATAGTCTGTTGGTAAGGCTGTGGACATGGGGTGGGGAGGACGGGGTGCGAGTTCTCCTGGGGGAGGGCATTAACCGTGCCTTTGGGGGGGGGGGGGGGAGGGTGTAGGGGGTAGGAATTTATATATATATATATATATATATATATATATATATATATATATATATATATATATATATATATATATAAGACACTGTAAAAAGAGGCACTCAAATTTCATATCGTTTTTCTTTACGAGTCTCCCGGCCATGCGTCCATTTCTCTCTCCTGTCGTGTCGCATCTCTGTCCAGTTGTGTTGTATCTCTCTCTTGTCACACCTCTCTCTCCCTCATTAATCAGGTAACACTTCTAAATGTATTTGATTTATGTCATATTTTTTTAAAATCATTCATGTCCTAATTGATTTTACCCTTATTTGTTCTTAGATGGCAATTTTTAATTTGCTTTTAGAGGGAATATAATTATTTTCTAGTATAATATTCTTCGATTAAAAAAATATAAAATATATAAAATCAATGTAAATTAGTGGATGAAAATGAAATATTTTTAATCTTGTTTTGTCTTGAGGGAGAAAACAATATTTAATCATTATAAGACCCTAGGATGGAAATTCATGATTAAAATTGTAGGATTCAAGTATTGATTTTAAGGTTCATTGAATCTCATTGATCATCATAAGACCCTAGGATGGAAGGTTCAGGATTATGATTAAAATTGTAGGATTTATGTATTGGTTTTAAGATACGATGAATCTCCAATTGATCAAATTGTCAAAATTGATCAAAAAGATCTTGTCTGACCTGGTTTGAATGACACTGAAGTTTAAGATTCTGATTATATTTGGTTAGAAATGTGTACTTTAATGCTAATGATATTTTGAATTAAACGAAAAAGAATGAGCAGATGCAATAAGAAAACTAGAATAAACAACCAATGTTAGGTATAGTAAATATGCTTTTGTAACTAATTTATACAACAGAAAATTTACTGTAGCGAAATAAATTTATATTAAATTCATGCAAACGAAACAAGTTTGTAAAATTTTAAAATACAGACAGAGTCCGCCAACAGTGTTGGCGGAAAACATAACAGACGTATACGTAGGCAGAAAAAAAATTAAAAAAAATTAAAGTGGACCCCATAAGCCAATTTTTGCCAACGCTGTTGGCTGAAATTGGGAGGGGGGGGGGGGGGAGGATTTCAGCCAAATCTGTTGGCAAAAATTGGGTATGGGAGCCCACTGGTTCGGTTGGGTTGGTTTGATTGGTTTGGTTTGGTTTGGTTTGGTTTGTTTGGTTGGTTTAGTTTGTTTGATTAGTTTGGTTTAATTAGTTATGTTTTGATTTTATTTATTTATTTAGTTTTATTTTGTAATTAGATTTAAGAAAATTTACTTTAACGAAATAAAATTGTAAAGAAAAATTTAGAAATATTTTTTTCAAAAATTTGCATCGAGAGCATCAAAATTTGTATAAATTCCATCTAAAGCATCAAAGTTTAAAAAAATACGAAAAAAGCGTCAAAACGTTCTTTGGGCATTTATATTTTTTAATATTATATTTCTATCGTTAATTTTTTTGCCGTTAACAGACGTTTGTTTTATTAGTTTGATGTCGTTAACAAATGCATCAAAACGTCCTCTGGACGTTTTGGTTGGTTTGGTTTGATTAATTGGTTTGTTTTATTAGTTTTTTCATATTGGACATAAAACAATTAATTTAAAAAAATTCTAATTTTTTTTTGAGATGGAAAAATCGTTTTAAATCCGTGGGTCCCACATCCAATATAAATTAATTTTGTTATAGTAAAATTTAAATATTCAAAAATAAAATAATCGAAAGTAAAATTCTGGATGTGCCATTGATAAAATATCTAATCATAGCCTACATTCCTACGAGGAAAAAATGAGTACGTATTGGTGCAGATAAATCGATGAAATTCGGCAGCTAAGGATCAAATTCGTCGTTGTGAACTGTAAATCAAACTTGATTCCGTCAAATTCTACACAGAGGAAATCTCCTTATGCACGTTTCAATCCACTGCATCCGCGCCGAGGCGGTGTATGTGGCTGCTATGGTAGTGCTTTGGAGGCGGTGTATGTGGCTGCTATGGTAGTGCTTATGATACAAAGAGAAGGATTTGATCGATTAGCAAGAGCTCTAGATACTAGGATGGATTATAACTTAGGATTCGAAATTATTTAGTTGGGATAAATATTTTCTTAAGTTTGAAATTTTTTTTTTCTTTTCGGAATTCAGTTATTTAGGTGAAAAAGGATCGGCATGAAAGGACTTGAATGTAATTTGGAGGGGGAGTTCGGTTATTGAAGATGGAAGTAGGCTTAGATTAGGAATATGAGTAGGATTTATAATCGGATGTATTGGATTTGATACTGTGAGGTGGGAATTTAGTTACAACAATTCAATTAGGTTGTCTAATTCTACTATGTTTCTGAATTATTAGGTCATATTTTGAATATATAATATAAATCACTAGTACTAATTAATGTAAGATTAGGTTTCCTAATTCTACAATATTTCTCATTTAATTACTAACTCACTATTATGTATATATAAGAAGGTGGTGTCCTTTGAATTCTTAAATAAAACTTCTTGATCCGGCTACTACTCTCGTAGAGGTGACGGATCCTTGCTCGGCTTCGTTATAATTAGAAGGTATGTTTATTTTCTTGGGTACATTACATGAAATTACTTATGTACTTTTTTTGTCGACCATGCAACAAGTTGGAAATTCTGACTGCCGTCCTTGGTTTTGATCCATAATTAGGTGCTTCGCAGCGCGACTCGATCGGATTAGTAGTCCAACCAAAATGTGCCAAACCTCGGAGGATGCGGCGAAGGAAGCCGGTCGTTGCTTGGGTCAAATGGACGCTCTTGGAGAAGCGTTGGAATCGACTCTGTCGACAAATACAAACCCATCGGTGGACGACAGATTTGAGGTTCTCTTCAAGAGTTGGCTCGAGTTACAGCAAGATTGGAAACAATACTTCGAGACTCTATGGTCTCTTGTGGACGATATAATTGTTAGCGACGATGACTATGAATATGTCGATGATGATATCGTAGAAGAAGATGAAGCAGAAGGAATTGTACCGGCTGGCGATGAAAATGTAGATATCAATGATGATGATAAAGCAGTCTCAATCGAACATGAATTTGCTACTCCTTCGATGGAGACTGTATCGGATACCGATACAGATGATTCCTTCAAGACTGTCCCGTTGGTTTCAAAAGTGGATGATGTGTTGAAGGAAGTCGGTCGTAGCTTCGGCCAAATGGATGCTCTTGGAGAAGTGTTGGAATCGAATATGTCGACAAGTACCAACCTACCGGTGGACCACCCTGTGAAAATTCTGCACAAGCGTTGGCTCGAGTTACAGCAAGAGTGGAAACAGTATATGGAGGCTCTGTGGACGTCTGTTGCCGAGGAGATTATTGTCGGTGACAATGAGTACGATGATAAAGTAGAAGATGATAAGGAAGCAATTGTACCGGCTCGTGATGATGAAAAAGCAAACATCATTGATGATAACAACGCAATCACAATCGAACCTGAGTTTGCTACTCCTTCGGTGGAGACTGATACTGATACCGATACCGATGATTCTTTCGAGGTTGTTCCATTGGATTCAGAAGTGGATGGCGAATTGAGCATGGTCGAAAACGAACATCCTTAAGAGTTACTGTAAATAAGATGTAGTCAAACAAATACATTGCTGGCTCAATCCGTAATCTTAAAACTCTGTTAGCTAAGCTTTGATTTTTATTTTATTTTATAGTGTTGCGTCAACTATGTTAGTTTAATTTTTCGACACCGATAAGATTGTATAGCTTAATTAATTGTTTGCTTTAATTTCTTCAAAGAGTATTATGTTTCAAATTTTACAAGTATATTTGTTTAGATGATAATGTATATATTCGCAACTCAGTGTTTACATGTCTAAAACTTAGCTTTGAGCTGAGTCAAATTTCAAACATGTTCCTGTGAGATTATCAAAGATCCATTGGTTGCAGGATATTTTTTGAGATAAAGGAAGGATGGGATCAAGGAGATCTCTGTTGGATTGTATCGAGTTTTTGATTAAGCGTTCAAAAGGAGGATGACAATAGAGTTGGTAATTTAGTCCCACATCAGATAGAAGATGGGATCATGAGATGTAGATAATTGGAATTGGTTCAGGCCTTACATAAAAATTTTATTTTAAGACATATGGGTCCAGTCTAATATCGTATCTCATGGACCAACTCGGGTTCGGATCACACTGTGTTCCCAATAAGTGGTATCAGAGTCCAAGGTTATAGGGCTGGTTTGAGAGGCTATAATTGGTTCGAGACAGATGATTTTGAACGTTCATGGATTATACGGACTCTTCTTAAGGTGCAGTAGGAGCATCAACTACACAAATTAGCTTTAAAGATGGATCTGACGAGTCCAAGGTGGGGCAAGACGTTGTGGTTGGCACACAATGGTGGTGTGGATGAACGTGTCAGATTTGGTTCTGTGATCGAACGGATCGAGATGACAATATGTTTGATCTCCTGGGTACTCGGTTAGCGAGAACAGACAAAGGTAGCCAAAGTGTGCTAAAGTTGTTCAGCTAGTGGTAACGAGCAAAGGTAGCCTGGGTGTGCTAAGGGTGCTCAGCTAGCGGGAACGGACAAAAAGGTAGCCGGGATGTGCTAAGGTTGTTCGGCTAGCAAAAACGAGCTAGCAAAAATGAACTAAGGTGAAGATTGTTGGATTGTATCTCATTTTCGATTGAGCGCTCAAAAGTATGGTGACAATAGAGTTGGTAATTTAGTCCCACATCGGATAGGAGGTGGGATCATGAGGTGTAGATAATTGGAATTGGTTCAGGCTTTATATGGGAATTCCCTTTTAAGACATATGGACCCAGTCTAATATCGTATCTCATGGACCAACTCGGATTCGGATCACACCGTGTTTCCAACAATCTCATCCAAATTTTGTTAAATGACTGTTTGGTGGTTTGTAAATATAAGTTCATTGTAGGTTTTGCTGTTGTAATGAGAGTTGGAATTACTTTCGACTATAACATAAGCTGCATAAATATGAAAGAACTTGTTATTTTCGAATGTTACAAAGATCGTACAGATGTACGTGAAGATCGAAGATCACGATCGATTGTAGCACTTTTGTCTTATGTAACAGGATTATAACTACTTGCTTTCAACCGCAACTTCAACAGAAATTAAGATTACTGACTCTTTGAAATAGAAAGCTTTCAACCACAAGTTGAAAATTGAAAGCAATAAGAAAAAACTAGACCACTGTTGCTCAAAGCAATATTCGATCCATTCTGTCGATTTTCTTCCAGGAACCAGTAAGTTCGTAGAGTAGAACTTCTGGAATGCTCACTGTCACCCTAACCATCAAAGCGCCACTTTTCTCTCTTCGAGTCCGAGTTGCTAGGCCCCCTTCGGGGATTAGTTCCTAAAGAAAACCCCAAAGAAATAAATAACAAAACGTAAATATTCTTTAGAGGTTTTTAACCTTGTCCTCTAGAAAAATACCCTATCATCTCAACTACATGGGCTACCACTCTCTATTTGCACAAGTCAACAAAAGAATGATCTTATATTGAAATGCACACTTTGTATTTCCACATAGATATCAGTCTAGAGCTCAAACTAAAAAGCCCTAATAATTCTCCACATATTTTAATGTATGGGTTGGGCGTTCCCGATGGTGACTGGATATCATACATTAGGATAGATGTCGCTTACGACTTAAATTTTTTTACATAGGTCAAATAACAACATGATACAAAATAAACTATACATTGAGTTTAGTACCATATATGATATCATTCACATTCATATAACGACATCAATTGTGCCTTTGGTTGCACGTTTAAAGGCACTGTGAAGACTGGATATCTGTGTATGTATCTTGGGTGTCTACAAGCTTATTTTCAAGAGATGGCCAATATCTATGTTCATACACATAGGTGAATTTTTTTAGAGAGTTCAACTTTTCCACCATGAAGCCTTTCGCTTCCTTTCGATGCTAAGCTATTATGACATGGCCCGAAGTCGAGGTCCAACCACTTTGTGGTTTCATCCCATTGTAACATGAGATCTTAGCCTCTTTGTAATGTTGCACTACCACTCTCTATCTTTCAACATTAGGCTACTTAATCTACAATGTCTCGCTCCGCATGGTGCATTACGCTGAGTTGGATTGGAATGAGGTATTAGGTTGGTTACATTTCAATAAGTCAGATTTGAAAACAAGCATTGATGAGGGTTTTGGTTTTATTTACAGCTTTTACACAGGACATTCTGAGGTCAATTTATTGCCTCAATGCGGGCAAATGCACGGAGTCAAGTCTCTTGCAACGGATCAATGGGCTAGTTCAGAGAAGTGCAGAGATAGCGAGGTCAAGCAATGCTATAGTTTTTCATGAATCCGCTCGGGTCAGATGATTGAGAAGTATGGCTTGCTCGCATGGTTATACCAGTTAAGTAAATCATGCTTCGCATCATACCACAAAAATTGGGGATAGGCTATATCTACTCAGGTGGAGCGATAGGCGCCTATGTCGGCTCGGCAAGAACGATAAGCAGATGTGTATAAAGTGTGCGGGCCCTGGCCTTTCTCCTTTACTCCTTCATGCTTAACAAAATACATCAATTGCGTGCTAGCGATATCATAGATTTAACAAGCGTAGTTCGGAGAAACATACTAGTAAAATATGTTGAATACTAGAACATTAAAACAAAGTATATCGAGACGTGCATAAAGCGCACGAGTATCGAACGGGAATCATAAGAATGCTTCATAAGTGAATCCTGCAGTTGTAGTTCAAGACCACAAAATTGTCAAGATAGGGATAAGATATCTCAAGAAGGAATACGATATCTTAAAAAGCAGAAATGCAATGGTGCCACAAAACTATCGATCAGGGATAGGGTTCCATAGAATACTGTGTCGAGAAGCGGCAAAGTGACTTAGTTGTTGGGACCTACGGGTCGTCCAACCAAAACATCGATCGAAAGAGCAGCGATGCCACGAGTATGATATAGTAGGACAAGTAGACACGTACCTTGCCATACTTATATTTTGATATTCGGGCGAGTAGACACGTACCTCGTCGTAATTACAAAGTAAAGCGATGCTAGTATTGAGTGGGGTGAAAAGACTCGTACTTCGTCATACTTACAAACAAAATATTGCATGGATAAATGATCATGGGCTACTCGTGCACGGACTTGGTTTTCCTCAAGCAAGATATACTACAACTACCCGGTAAAAGACAGGTAGTGTGGCCGAAATCGTTCGACCTAGGAGAAAATTTGAGAGTGCTCTTCTAGAACGGTACAGCGAGGCTTTTGGGCAGGCTTGCTACCTAGCGTTGAAATGATTATCGCACATCAAGAGAATGTGCTTCGGCACGAGACATTTGGGGACCTCAGGTCGACTCGGACTGAGAGGATGCGCCCAAATGTCATGGCATTGTGGGACCTCAACGGGACCCACACTCCTGAATGTAGGGTGTACCGTTTAATGTAAAGAGATGCCTAATATGACATTTGGGGACCTCAGGTCGACTCGGACTGAGAGGATGCACCCAAATACGATAGGCTATCAAATGTTTCATCCAGGAGGATAAATGTCATCTTGCCTCGAGCAAGAGTATGCATATCGGCTATATATTCAGAGTCGATATTTGAGCGAGGTGATTCAACTAGTTTCATGTATTGTGCATGTTATACAAGTATGGCTTGCTTATTTATCGTTGCGACCAAGAATAACATGCTTAGCGATCAAGGAATTAGAATATAACTTGTTTAATTACCGAACGAGATTCGAGTATAACAAGTTTAGTTACATATGCGATCGAGTATAACATTTTTGCCTGCTTAAGTGATTCAAAGAATAACATTTTTACATGCTTACGTACTTCAATATCTACCATGCGAACATGCTTTACTTTTTTCAAATGCATGCCTCAAACCTGAACTAAAATTCATCTAAGTTCTAAATGTCACGTCTTGATCTCCCGCAGGAATTAGCCGTCCCCGCTAGGCGTGAATCACCGCACCAACGCTCCCGCTGGACGATCATTCCCATCTGGACGTGATGCCGCATGAGCACAAGCTACGCCCGTGCAAGGCCATGATCCGAACAGACGGTAAAATAACTAAGCCACAGAGTCGCACAGATAGTCCGAATACAGAGGAATAAGAAACGAACAGGCGATTGGGAACAAGTTCATAGAGTCGTCAATAGCGAAAGAATTAAATAACACAAATATGGAAGTAAAACAAGTACTTTATTGATATTGGACAAGTATTACAAGCGACGCTAGGCCGAGATTACAAGTCGCTCAAGTCCCTCTCTCGAAACAATAAAAGCGTGCCATGTGACTACATTTATGGAATGATACATAGGCAATGTTCCAATATTATGTCTTGTATATGTGTATCAGCTCCGGACGTAACGTTCCAATGCTCCAGAGCGATGTCTTAGCTCGCATGAAGGAGATTTTTGTACCAAACGAGGTTCTTCCGCACCCTCTAAGCAATATGGTGGGTTATTATTACATGAATGCACTGTTGGGGAGGCTTCTCACCCGTTCGACAAATCCAAACATGTTATATAGGTTTCGTGCACCATATATTAAGTTATCTTTCTAGTCTTACCTTAGGATGAGTTTTATGGCATAATAAGAAGCCTAACTCGTGTGGCAGTGCGCCGTGCGATATAAGAGTAACATGGCGAGACTTACCAACTTACCATTCGTCATTTCTTGTCTAAGGATAAAACCAAGTTACACCAAGCACAAATGTATATATATATATATATATATATATATATATATATATATATATATATATATATATATATATATATATATATATGAAATCTAAGTCAAATTGCATAAACAGACATGAGTGTCATGAGCGGGGTTCTGATTTGGGTGCATGAGTTACAAGAATTACTTAGATGTGTTATACTCAGAAGTCTCAGGTATTCAGATGCAGAAACAGATACAGATGTGTTACATAGAGCAGTTCCTTACAATGCAAATGGATCGCACGCGGGGGGTGCCGCAATCGAGCCAACTTAATCTATATGACCGAGGGTCACTAGCATGACTTCCATAGTGGACAATGTAATCACGAGGCAAAGATGGCATGCAAGAAACTATACAACGGTGGCATTAAATCCATCCTGCCCCAAATAGACGACTACTTAGTTGTTCCTTCTAGATCGGATCGGCCACAGTGCCCCGACGACCGTCTACAGAACTTGGATTCGAGAATCTCCTTGTGCACTAGTTGTCCGTGATCGCGCATATCCTCAAGTTTTCCATATTCTCGAAGGTATAGATATAGTTACAAATTCAGTCAGGATCTATCAGGTATAATATCAACTCCCTAAGCAATCAGATTCAGTACAGAACGAGTATTAAATTTCAGAGATGTTGTGATGTTATCTTGCTTAACTGTCCATGATGTAGTCCGGTAGTTCGAAAAAAATTTTGGCGACCTTACAGTCTCGAATACTTTCAATGTTCTATACTTGGTTCATAACGACTATCTTGATAGCCTTCCTGCCTCAACTGAGCGAATCATAGATGGTAAAGTGCAATAATTTGTGGCATGCATATAAGTGATAAGCATTAAAATGAGGCAAACGAGTACAAGTTAGCATATAAGCAGACAAGCTTTAAAATGAGGCAAACGAGTACAAGTTTGCTCTGACTCGGTCTCTACTACACCTTAGCGCGGAATATATATCGCTTAACGCGGGGTACGGTATGATCCATCTTGAGTGATGATCTAGGGATGAGGCAAACTTATCCAAGTCGATATAATCGTCCAAGCGTATCTAGCATATTCACTTATAACCTTATTCAATTTCAGCACATCACCGAGTTTGGATAGTACACATATTCCAAGCATACCTGAAACACATGTATTTCAACCAACTTAGAGATAGCGGAGTCAGACGAGTTACTCGAAAAAGCATTAAGGGTTCTCGTCCTACAATCACGATGATACCACCAACAGGGTTAAAATAAAATCCAAGTCATTTCCAATTCAACCAAAAATCAAGCATAGTACTACCGTCAAGCACGATCTATTCAATCTACCGACTAGTATCCATTTTCTTTCGTCCATTTTGTTCGTGTCAAACATAGCACACATTTATCGTTCCAAGTCTAACTCCAAGTCTTACTGCCCCAGTTCTATGGTTTGCTCAAGCAATACTCTAAAGTCGGTTACACAAGTTCTTTCACTCCGCATAGGGTCGTCTACCTGATTACTAGGTCAGCTCACAAGGTTATAGGTACAAGTTCAAGCACACAACTCATCATACAAATTAGTCGCACGATGCTCACCCTAATTCCTAAGGTCAAACTATTATTCATTTGCACGGAATATTCTATCCAAGCTTGTTTCACTCAAATTTTAAAACATTGAGCACAGATCATTCTACTCACATTAACACGTTCGTTTGTACAGGGTTGAGTCCGTTCAGTCAAATCCATGATATATCTATGTCGCATATCAAGCCTAGCAATTCGCATAGTCTATCTCTTGAAACATATTTTGATAGAAATCATATATCCATTCTAAGTCTAGACCACCAAGTCATGATTCAATTTTTAATCACCGATCTCAATCATAAACTCTAAGTCATCCGACAAGATTCATGTATCCGTTCATAAAACCATCAAGCGTGTCTTACTCCAGGTTCTAGACTATTTCATCCAGAAAATATTTTTGATTCACTTGTATTCTCAAACTCATTTTTATCGTATCGAATCACTAGTCAAGACGATCCTTCAATTTACATGCTCTGGTCTTCCGCAAGTTCGATCATCCTTGCTGGATGTGAGATCACCACGTCAACTCTCCTGCTGGATAATCGTCCTAATCCGGACGTAACACATGTACGAGCATAGAGTTACGCTCGTACAAGACAAAGTTATAGATGATATATAGATATATTCAAAGACTCATGAGGAGCATGAGCAACACCTGAGGATTATTCTGAAGATATTATGACAAGAGATGTTATATGACAAGTTATCAATGTATGAGTTTATCTTGGACAAAGTTGGTTTCCTTGGGCATATTATGACAAAAGATGAGATATTAGTAGAACCAAAGAAGATATGAGATGTTAAGTCATGGACCATGCCAGATTCTATAGCTGAGGTGAGAAGTTTCTTGGGTCTAGAAGGTTGTTATCGGAAGTTCGTGAAGGATATTGCAAGGATTGCCAAGTCGATAACGAAGCTCACCAGGAAGAACAAAGTTTTTTTTTTTTGTTTGAACAAAGGAGTTCCATGATGCCTTTAAAAAATTGAAGAAGAGGTTGACCATGGCTCCAATTTTGACCTTACCATCGGGAACATGAGGATTTTAATTTTCAATAACGCCTTGGGTAAGGTTTTGGTTGCATTTTGGAGTAAAACAAGAAGGTGGTGGCGTCTGCCTCCAGACGTTTATGATTTTATAAGAAGAACTATCCCAGCTACGATCTCGAGTTGGCATCAATAGTATTTGCTTTGAATCTTTGGAAGCACTACCTTAATGGCGAGAGAGTGGAGTTGATTACAGATCACAAGAGCCTCCACAAGAGCCTCAAGTACGTGTTCAGCTCGAGGGAACTTAACATGAGGCAGAGAAGATGGCTCGAGTTAATAAAGGATTTCAATCTCAGATTGTAATATCATCCTGAAAAGGCGAACATAACAGCTGATGCATTGAGCAGATATACAATGGCAATAAATTTTACTATGGATAGATATCTATTGGAGGACTTAGAGAGCTTGGGTATCGAGATAGTTATACTAGGAGTTGAGGGGCAAATAATGAGTTTATAGATCAAATCTACTTTGATGGACAATATTAGAGCGGCACAAGCAGGAGATGAAGAACTTCACGGTATTAGAGTTCAAGTGCAAGAAGAATTAACCAATATTTTTATTATTCATGAGGATCGATCGTTGAGGCATAGTGATGGACGTTTTATGTCACGACCCACACCCGGATGTACGGAGCACGAGTATGTGGGTACGTCCAGCCTACACCACAGCATGGGCTGTAGAACGCTGTCTATGTCATCTATAATCGATATATATATTCAACTAGTAACTAATGTACTGAATCATAATATTCTACAAGAAGAATTAAAATGAAGATAAGATAAAACGACTAGTAAAGAAGAAACTAGAACATAATGTTGAAATAGATAAGCTAGTCTAGATAGTCACCTCATGGTCCAAGACGCAGATATGGTCTCAACTAAACAATGTCCAGAAGTCTGAGAACGTATGGCAATAAAATCCCTAAAAATGTTATCCAGTCAGGATTGGAGAGAACTACAAGTACTAACGGCAGTTCCAGTTATATTGATAAAAACTATAAAGCAGTGAGTAATGAATATACATGATGAAAATAAAATACTGGAATACAAGAGAACTAGAGAGGCATATAATCATCTGATAGAGAAATAAATAGCAGTGAGTACACTGTTAATGGTAAGCAGTGAAAGCAGATATATGTAAATGCTAGCAATTTATAAACTAAAAATCGAGGAATATGAATACTGGCTAAATGCCTTGAAATATTAGTTTTTTATGTAATCAGTTTGGGACTAGATCAAGTTTGTTATATATGATTTGTTAAGATACATGTAAGGTCAGGCTAATCATCTGGTTAGCTATGATGTGAGCAAGAGTCAGGCTAATTATATATAACAGGCTATGAGGCATGTAATATGGTCAGGTTACACCCTAAGTGATATGTGGGGTGCGCTATGATGCATGTAAGATGGGGTATGCTCACATAAGTTGCTAATATTTTTCTGTCCCCAACTAATATGATGGATCCAATCACGACTACTAATGACAGGTATATATGATACTAGTCCGTGTATCCACTGTATCGAAATCAAGTATACACTACAACTAGAATCATAGTAATGATAAAAAATAAAGAAAACTGTCAGAGAATGTACTCACCTCAGTTTGGTTGAAGTCGACTTGCGCGACATGAACATATCGACACAAAATAGGTACAATGCCACACTAATCAAGATGATCCCAGATGATGTAAGGGTACATCCCAATGAGTCCGAAGTAGTCCAAATAGCTAGAAATGATATAAAGACGTCTACAATCAGAATTCGACATGAGTTTTGAGACAGAGATATCTAGATCCGCAACGGTCCGCTAAAGACAGAAAATAAAATGCACAAATTAGCTAAGTTCAACAATAACCAATTTAGGCTAAGAGAATGGGTTGGTTGATTCCTACAAAACTTATTTTGAAAAATAATATAGATTTGTACAAATCGATTAAGAACTACTTATTTATAAACTTTATTTTAATATACTTTATATAAAGAGTTTATTAGAATATAATACCACTTCTAAATATGGTAGCATTTGAAGCCCAAAAATCAAATCTATTAGCATGTTTTAAATTTCTTGTAAACAACCCTAAATCCAACTATTTATTATTTTCCAAAAATGATAAATAAATATTTTATAACCAAAACTTTATAATATAACTAAATATTTTATATGACAAAATATAAAACTATAGACCATTCTTCACAGTAATCAAAGAAGAAACGAAGAGAGAAGAAGAAGACCGAGAAGAAGAGAGAGGAAGAACTAGAGGGAGGGAGAAGAAGGGAAAGAGCTCACCTCCGGAAGCTCCGGCAGAGGGCTCGGCCATAGGTGAAGACCGGCAAGGCGACTGCTTGTCAGGATAACTGGCGACTGGAGGAGGAGCTGGGGGTTCAGGTGAGGCGCGGGTCGGCCACGGCGGAGTTTAACATCTAGGCTTCTCCGGCGCCGTAGGGAAGCTAGGGTGGACCGCGCCTAGTCGACGACGGTGAGGTGATATATGGGCACGACGGATCGACGAGCGGATCTGAGGTGTCAAAGTCGATCGCTAGGAAATGCTCCAAGCAGACGAAGGTCAAGGTCGGCATCAGCGACGAGATCGGAAGGCGGCGCGGGGGATCCGGTTGATCCAGATCTGACGGCAGGGCGTGGCGACGGCGTCGGCTCCGGTCAGAGGTCAAGGCGGCGGCCGGTCAAGGTTAGGGCTAGAGTTTTCTACTTGGTTTGAGTCTGGGTCCTGTGTGGATGTGTCGGACACGACAAAGGTATTCTGTGTTGAATGTGTCGTAGATTGTGTCCGACACAGGGAATAAATGTACTAGATGTAAAATGGATGATACAGACATCCGGGGTCGGACCCGAGGCTTGACACGGGCTGACACTAGGAATATGATCGTTGGACACACGGACACATGCCAACACAGGTTGGACACAGTGGTGATGGTGACATTAATGTTGGTAATGACTTGGGTTTTTTTTTTTTTTTTTGTTACCGTGGAAGGCTTGATTTGAAAAGGCAATTTATAAGGGCACTACACATTTTACTCGGGTTAGCCCATTGAAAATTTATAAAAAATTACAAGTTTGTCATCCTAAAAGTTACTTGGGGCTAGCCCAAATATTTATCATTGATAATTACAAGTTTGCCACTCCCAAACTCGGGACTGTTATAATCAGGACTGTCAAAATTTTAACCGTCCTACCACTTGGATGGACTGTCAAAATTTTGACAGTCCTACAAATTGTTAGGACTGTCATAATTTTGACAGTCCCACAAGCTATGTGGACTGTCAAAATTTTGACAGTCCTAATTTTAACCCACTGAAAATTTTATATAAAACTAGGACTGTCAGGATTTTGACAGTTCCAAAAACAATGAGGACTAAAAATTTTGACAGTCCTGATTTTAATTGTCAGGATTTTTTTTTTAGTTTTTTTTTTATTACTTAGTTTTGGATTTTGATTTTTTTAATTTAGTTTAACATCCAAAATAAAATATGTTATCATTGAACCAAAAAAAAAAAATCTACCGTACGAATATTACGTCTGCCGTCGATCAGACTTCGAACGGCCATAACTATTTATTTTCAAATCGTTTTTGGTCACACAATAGGTCGATTTGTATGTTTTCGACGAGAGTAACACAATTCGTGTAGAGAAAATTTTCATCTGAAGTAAGACGTACATATTACAGGCAAAAATATAAAATATAAAAAATTAAAGTATCATAACTTTTGACTGGGAGATCGAAACAAGCTCCAGTTTGTGCCAAAATGACCGAATGGAAAAGTACTTCGGGATAAACAGTTTCAGCGTTTGACGGGCTTCCCAAATTTTTAGAATCGCAAAAAAATAATGTTTCGACCTCCAAATTTTACTTTTGGTAATTTTTTTTTACAAAATATTTAATGTACCAATAATAAATTTACTATTTTAAATAACAGAATACTTTAATAAATTTTAAGGATAGAAATTTGGGATATTTTGAAATTTTGATACATATCGACAACTGAGTTAATTTATTTTAAATTGTCCCCCCACCAATTAACAAAATAAATTAACAGAAAATAAATTTTAGGACTGTCAAAATTTTGACAGTCCTAAAAATTCAACATATATTTTTAGGACTATCAAAAATTTGACATTCCTTAGTCCTAAAAATATATGTTGAATTTTTAGGACTGTAAAATTTTTGACAGTCCTTCCAATTGGTAGGACTGTCAAAATTTTGACAGTCCTAAAAATCAGCATATATGTCAAATTTTGACAGTTCTTCTATTTTTTTCTTTTTTTTTTTTTGGTTTTTTTTCTTTGTCATTGTGTTATTATTCTTGTCTTCCGGCGGCAGAGTGGAGGACCTGGTGGTAGCGACGGAGGAAGGAGGAGTGTCACGCCTCAGTCCCAAAATACCGAGGGATCGGACGCGTGATAATGGCCAGCAGCACGCACCGATGGACAAACCCAATTTAATGGATCCATCGGAGCATACTTAAGCTGTATAATAATAGTCAAGGGTCTAAATCTACAATCTCATCCACAGAAAAGATAATAAGATCAACAGAAATAAAGAAAGTAAATCAAACATCCAGTCACAACAAAGTAATTCGGGAAACAACCCGAAATAAAGTCTGTTACAATTGTTTTAATTAAACAGGAAATAAAGAGTTTCTTTGCCATAAAAATCTGAGCATGGAGAAGCAGATGTTCAGGAGAAGTCCTCAGCGATCACCTCGTCCTCAGGTTCTGGTACTGTTCCGACAAGTGCACCTGTTCCGTATACCTCTGGATAAACTTCGTCTGCAAGTCCTGGGGACATAATCCGGATCCAGGTCCTCAGGGGACATAGCAAGGTACAAGAAAGCACAAGCCAAAATAAATGCAGTAAAGCAATTAATGAAACAATAGGGTCAACTATATAACCATCTATGTAAAATGCAAGTTGAGAGCATCACTAGAACTTAGGCTGATACCACTACAAGCTCTGTGTCTGAGAGCCGGTAGCAGCTATACTATGTATTTTACTATGTGTTTACTATAAATTATATATATATAATCAGCCTGAAGCCTGTGTGTCTCTCCCCACCCAAATGTAATCTTACGTCTCATGTCCACGATGCCTCATGTCCACGTCACGTAAAATCATATCTAATGCAAGAAGTCATACTATGTCTATGAATATGATGTCTAGGAATATAATGTCTAAGTTATAAGTCCTGAAACCTACACAGAATCACCTTGAATATTCAGGAAGATTCTGTCTGTTACTACCACATTCCGAAAATAGGGGTATTTTCGAATTTTTACAATATTTAATATTATTGTAGTTATAATTAATTAATTGCATGATAGTATATTTGATTTTTAATTTAAATAATTATGTGATGTGTAAATAAATATAGTATTAGATGCAGTGTTCATTTATTTTTAGCTAGCAGAATTGACCTAGAAGCCAGTAGATGAACACCTGTCTAAATTGTGGAATTATGTAATTAATTGTTTTATTTATAATTTAATTTTTGGAGATTTTCATTAATTATCGTATTTTATTTAATATTTTTGCGCATTGCCTTTGCTTCGATATTTGGAGCGCTACCCTGACTTTTGTCTTCCAACAAATTTCACCATCTTGCCCTAGACATGCCCGCCTTCCATTCTGCTATTTTTGCAACTCATAATTTTGCTCTCTGTACATTATTTCTGGCCGCACAAAAATCGTCGCGGACGTTATTTAAATAAATCCCTATTTTGTATCGTTGTTTGTTCCAATTGAAATTGGGGACAATCTTGACCTATTTTTCGTGCGGCCCAAATTAGGGTAATATTCTGTTCTGAGTCTTCTTCATTATTGGTATTGATGACCTGACCTGATTTTGGCCCCATGTACTCCTAATTAATTTTAGAACACAACTTGCATTTATTTCTAATTAAATTGAGGATACTATTTAAACCAATTCTGAAAATCCCAATTTAATTCCAGTGCCCTGCAAATTGAGCCCACACAAATCTTACAGCGCCCCCTGACCCTACAAAACATCGGACCCCGAATCGCCTGCCTAATTTTCGTCATTTTATGTGTTTGTGCAATTTCTCGAATTTAAGGGGCCAAGTTGCAATTATTCAATTGTAGGTGTCACTACCCCGTTGTCCAAGACCAAATGGAAAGGTTAATTATTTGTGGACCAAATTGTATTTTTTTCCCCCACATGAAATTTCCTTCATATTCAATCTGGGCCACCCATTTAGTTGGGAGCATCATCACCATTAGATTCACACCCTCATCCTATATAATATCATGTCTTGTCATCATAAGCCCTAATCCCTAGAAAACCTAGGTAACCACACCCTCACAAGCCTCCACCTCCATCATCCAACACCAAACCGTAGGCTTCCTCTTTTCATTTTCTTCTTCTTTTCTTCTTCTTCTCTTTCTTCTCTTCATCTTTCTTTTTCTTCTCCTTCCTTATTTTTATTTGAACTTAACTTTCAAATTAAAGGAAGGGGGGAAACTATGTATACTGTTCACCATTCCCTGCCGCATCCGGCCGGCGACTGAGCCGATCCCCCGGCGACCGCTGCTGCTCCTCTCTGCGGCGAGCTCCGGCGATCGAGCCCCTCGCGCCACCGACCCCGACTGCACCACCCCGGCCTCCCACCATCAACAACTCCCGCTGTCCCGACCACCACAGCTCCCTGTGAACTCCGGCGGCATTCCCCACCACCACACAACACTCCCTCCGGTCCGGCGGCCGCAGCAGCCCCCTCACCACTGCTGCCCGGTCGAGACCCCGCTCCCTCTGCTCTTCAACCTCCTCCCCGAGCCCAGCACTCCGGCGGCCGCTGGCTACAGTTTCTCGCTGCGACTGAAGCCGACTGCCCCATTCCCTGCGGTGAACCCCGGCGTTCAGCCCGGCCCGCACCGACTCCGGCGGCCAACCCCATTCCTCCTCGAGCATCCACCACCTATCACCACCACTACTCCTCTCCCTCCGGCGAGTCTCCGGTCGTACTCCGGCCGACCCCAACACTCTGTAAGGCTCCTTCCTCTCTCCCTCTTCCTTCCTTTATATATATATGTATATATATATATATGCAAACGTATATACGTATGAGTATATAAATACGTATATAAGTTTAGCATTTATTAATTAATGTGAATGCAATGTGTAGATGTAATTGTATATATTAATGAGTAGGTATATGTGTATAGTATTATTTTAATTAGTGTTTAATAGTATATATAATATTGATATACGTATAAATATATAATTCGTGTATACTTAATATATTTTTAATAAAATGAGTATACATGTATTTTATTTATATTACTTAGCATATTTCAATATATATATATTTAATTGGTATGTATAGTGTATATTTAGTATATGAATGTATTTAAAATATATATATGTATATTATTTATTTTATTATATTTAATTGTACTAGTATAGTATATATATTTATATACCTTAGTATAATGTAATATGTGTATTTTAATATAATGTGTATACGTATATGTATATATTAACATATGCATTTAAATTAATGTTTAACAGTATATGTATATGTATATGTCTATTGTTAATTAATTAATAATTAAACAGAATGTATAGTATATATATATTATGTAAAGTATTTATATATATTTAATTAATGTGAATGTAAGTGTATGTATTTTAATTTAATTTGTATATATATATGTATATATACATTGGTTTATTTTTATGACATCTATTTAATAAAAAGTATACTAGTATATTTTAAATAAGTATATAATTAATACATTTGGTATGAATATGTGTACCTATATATATATAAACATGTATAAACATATTTTTGGTATGTAAAAATATATAGTATATATATATAACACTGTATTGATATATATATGTACTTGTAAAATATATTTTGGTATAATTACATGTATATAGTATAATTATTATTTTGGTATAAATATATATGTGTATATATATATTTTATGGGTATATGTTTAATAAAAATGTATTTTGGTATAAAACGTATTTTTGGTATATATATATATACCTGTGTACATGTAGGGTATGGGTATATTTTTATTTAGTGTATATAAATGTAAAAATATATATATTCTTAAATAATGGGTGATGTATATTTTTCACATAAATAAAATATATTTCCATTAATGTACATACAGTTTTACCTATCTTGTAGATACTTTGGAATAACAATATATATGTACTATATTTTATTATTAATAATATGTTTAATTGGTGAACCTACTAGGTGACCCTAGTTGACTAGTGCCATGCCTGGCATAGCCCTGAGTTAGTATTTTGTTTGTGTGTTAATGTAGCATCTGATGCAAATGTGATATGGTGATATGTTTATAGGACTGTTGGTTCACCCAGGGAATACTCTGGAACAGGACATCCATAAATACCAGCTAAGGACCAAGGCAAGTACATTCTCTGATAATTTCCAATTTCTTGATAATTTCTATAAATTCAATAATCCTGAAATGTTACAACTGAATCTTTGACACTGTGCTACACGGACTAGTATAGCTTGGATCTGCAGTCATGAGATGTTACCTTGATTATCGTATTGACATTGTACACGACATGTATATTAGACATCGTACATGATAGACTTGACTTGCTCGTGTATCGTGACGTGTCATGGTTGGATCCACAGTACTAGTTGGGGGCGGGGAAGTAGTTAGTAAGAAATGTGATCAAAACCTCTTATTGTAGTATAGAAAATTGTAAGTGTTAATCATGCTCTTCACCCATGATTAGCCAGCCCTGTAGCTATCGTACATGTTCCCAAGCCGATCACATTTTGAAACTACTATTTCAAACACTTAGAATAGATTACAGTCCCTATTTAAATCATATACTACATCACCCGTATATGATACTGTTCCTTGTTCTTTTTATTTTCATACATGCACTGAATGTATCATATTGCCTATTTGCCTGTCTCTTTACATTGCCTGTCTCTCTTTAATTGCCATTGCATTTATTTCACTGTCTTCTCAGTAGCTAGCATGACATGTTTATTACTTTATAGTCCTTATCAATTAAATGGAACTGTTATTTGAGATTGTGCTTTGCTCCTTCCTGACTGGAAATATTTTTCCAGACTATGCCTTAGAGGACCGCTGTCCGACACTGTATGGACCATATGGTGAGTAGCTACAGACTTGGTAGTCTAGTTGTGATTCCGGGAGGACTAGCCGGAAATTTTTATTTTTAGTTTGTTCTTTAAGTAGACTATTTGGTACCGGATTTGTCTCCGGCATTTTTGATGAGACTTGGTTATTTGTTGAGTTAGATTATTACTTTGACTTGTGTTGTATTTAACTAAATTTCTGTTCGTTATCTTATCGTGCTGTAATCCTGTGATTGAGTATGTGCTCGTTTATTTGTGTCATCCGTGCCTCCTTATGGAGATTGGATGTTGTGTGACATTAGCTAGATAGTATCAAGACCTTGACAGCGTTCTACCGCCGATGCTGCGGCGTAGGCTGGACGTACCCACGCACTCGTGCCCCTAAACCGGGTGCGGGTCGTGACACTGTCTCATGATTTGTGTCAGGTGTCCTGGGTATAATGTACTTGATATGGCAAGTACCAGAATGTATATGTCACGATATCCATCTCTAGTTGACATTGCACAACCCCGCGTACGGTGTTGGCACCCGACTATAATCGGACGCTAAGCAAGTCACACGGCCCTAGGGTTTAGCATGTACAACAGTTATAATTAAGTCCAAGTACTATGTAATAAAGACTGCAAGTTGGCAAGGTACACTTGCCTGGGTTTTCGGCTCCAAGTGTGGCTCTGGCAACAGCTGGATTTGCAGGGACTGCTCCGGTTGCAGAAATAAATATCACCATCAGTTCCAGAAAATATAAATCAGCTAGAAACGCCTGTCCTTGAGTCCAATTTGGACACAGGGGCAAAAACGACATTTTCGGGTTAAAGCGGGGTCCAAATGTGGGCCGCTTTGCACCGAAAAATGCGTCAGGGTTAAAGGTCTCAAAATCAGTCCAACTTAGTGTCAACAGGTCAGGAACGATGATACGAACCCAACGGAACTTCCAGAATTGGATTCCGATTAGCCGTTCTCAAAATCGTCCGTCGAGTGGAGCTTGTGGGGCCCACGACACGCGATTTTGTCAACGTTCTCAGAATTGAACCAAACTTGGCTCACAGGACCAGTGTATTGCTACGAGTCCAATGGCGCAAGTTTTGTCTCGATCCGACGTGTATACACTAAGTTACAGCGATAATCAGAATGGTCGGATACGGGGCGGTGTCCGCGGATACGCACTGTTTTCGGTGTGCACGAACATCCGAATCAGCTTCTTCAAAATCCAGCACGTCCGTATCAACGACACGCACGTATCTGTGAAGACCGCACGTGACCAAGTCATCCCGTTTGGCGGGGCACACTCAGTTCCGGGGTAAAACAGGGCGTTGGTTGTCCTGTTTTTGGATCGCGGTGTGCGATCACCACAGGACGCGATGCCCCGAGCGGGTTGCACGGGCACCGAGAGGGTCATGCAGGCTACGCGATATAATTTACGGAATCGAAATCAGAGCTACGGGCAAGAAGTTATGAGTACCTGAATAGGGCTTGAAAATCAGCGAATACTGGTGTCCGACACGACACTGTGTCCTGTGTCCGGCCGTGTCCGTGTCCGGCTGTGAGTACTGTGTCCGCCTAGGGTAGCTGTGTCCGGCCGCAGGGAGTGGGTGTTCGGTCAGCGGAGGTCGGCTCACTGGAGGCGGCTCAGGCGGGGGCTCTCGGCGGATAAGGGGAAGGAGCTGGCGGCGAGTCCGGGCGGAGGGAGGAGGTCCTGGAGGAGGTCGGCCTGAAGCGAGGCGGAGGCTAGGGCGCTGCGGGAGGCGGGGACAGTGCTGGAGGTGGGCGAGGGGTTCTGAAGGGGAGCTCGGGGGCGACCTGGCGGAGAGGAGGGAGGAGTAGGTGGTGGTCGCCGGCGTGAGGATGGCCGGAATCGGGTCTAGGGTTCAGGCGAGAGGAGGAGAAGTCGGCTTTATATAGGAGAGATGGGGAGAGGGATCGACGGCGGGTGAGGGGCAGAGGAGGCGGAAGGACGGGGACGCCAGCGGGCAGTGGCGGCGAGCGTTGCAGGGAGCCGGAGTCGCCGGCGGCCGGAAGCGGAAGAGTCGGTTCAGAACGGTTGGGGGAGAAAGGATTGCGGGTCGGGCGGTCGGGTTTCGGGTTGGATCCTAGCTGATTCGGCCTGATCCGAAACTAAGGCGGGTCGGGTTCGGGTTAATGGGTCGGGTCTGGGTTGGACCCGGATCCGACCCGCTAAGGATTTTGGTTTAAAAAATAAACCGGTTTGGTTTATTTCAAATAAACCCGGTTTAATTGGTTTAATTAATTAATTAATTTTAAAATAGTTTTTAGGACTTTTTAAAGGCTTCCAGGGTCCAATAAATTCCCGGAAAATTACCCTATGTCTAGTTTTTAATTTTACACCATAAAATATAATTTTCATAATATTTTAATATTATTTAACAGTATTTCAAAATCATTTAATAATTCAAACACCTGTATTTAATTTCAGAAAATTCCTAGAAAATTCCAAAAACTTGTAAAAAAATTCCAAATTTAAAAATTCTTGAAAATCAAGGGGTTTACAATCTACCCCCCTTAAGAGGATTGCGTCCTCGCAATCTAAAAATAACCGGTCAACAGAGATGACACTGTTGCAAAATTTTATTCGAGTCAGAAAATCAAGGTTAAGGGTTTAAACACATAGGGAAAGTCATTTCCCTAAGCAATGGAATTTATACAATTTCCCAAATGTGGGAAATCTAGAAAATTACAGTTTTAGAAAACCAGGTTATCTTTTAAAATATATCAGGTTATCATTTATAAACATTCTAGATTATTCTTTGAAAACAATTTTAGGTTATCACTAACTTAGCAAGTTTAAAATTACTAAGTGATTACTAGGTTATCTATTATTAGTAAGTTAAAATGATCAGGTGAAGTCTAGGGTCACGAACCAGCAGGCACGAAGTAAAGCAATTATAGAAACAGAAAACTATAGAAACTTATGCGCATTAGCTACTCCTTGGTTCTGCGCGTCTCCCACAGTCATCGCGAAGGCTTGTCCGCGTCCTTGTGGTGGATTCCTCTGCTGCTGCTGGGCTTGTTGGAAAAGTGCTGCTTGTGGTGCCAAGGGTGGCCTTGGTTGATACCCTCCTGGTGCTGGTAGAGCTTGTTGGTTTGCCCTTGGTGCTCCTCCTCGATGATAGGGACAATCCTTGGCTAGGTGTTGATTGGTTTCGCAAATCAAGCATAATCCTAACTTGCGTCTGCAGTCCTTCTCGGAATGGCCTACCTTGCCACAGTATTGACATGTAGGTAATGTTTACGGAGAGGCTCTGGGTGGCTGGTGTATATGAGGCCTCTTTGCAGCTTCTTCTTGTGGTGCTTTGGCTGATGTGGAAGACCGTTTCAGACTGGTCTCTCTCCTGGTGACGCGTTCCATGCGTCGGGCTGCAGCGAGAACGTCCGAGTAAGAGGTAGGTGTGACGGATCCGATGAGTCTCTACAGCTCGAAGTTTAGTCCGTCGAAGAATTTCTCAGCCTTCTCTTCTTCCGTTGGGATCAAAGTAGGGGCGAAGCGACTTAGACGAATAAACTCTGCGTTGTACTCCTTCACTGTCATGCTGCTCTGAGTGAGATGATTGAACTTGTCCCGAAATTCTGATCGAGCGATAGCCGGAATGTACATCTCCTGAAAGAGTCTGGAAAACTCTTCCCAAGTGACTCGGTCTGGTCCGACACTACCAAAAAAAGTCAAATTAGCAACGTCTAAAAACGTCGCTAAATAACCAAAAATCGTCGCTAATTAGGTTTAGCGACGTAATTAGCGACATTTTAAAGCAGTCGGAAAACACCAAGTCGCTAAAACAAAAAATGTCGCTAAACGTCGCTATGCCGACGTTTTTAGCGACTTTAATGTGTCGCTAAATTTAGCGACGTTTTGCGACGCCAAGTCACTAAATAGCGACGTTTAAAAAAGTCGCTAAACGTCGCTGATTAGCGACATCTATCGCGATGTTACACCGATGTCTTTAATGACCTGGCTATACTGCCATGTCAGCAATTGGCGACGTTTAGCGACGTCATTAGCGATGTCATTAGCGACATTTTACAGCGTCGCTAAGTAGCGACGTAATTAGCGACGTAAATTAACGTCGCTAAACGTCGCTAATAACGTCGCTAATTTAAAAAAAAAAATGTGCAAAAGCAAACATTGGTGATTCCCTGCAGTTTTACATCATCTTCATCATACACACCAACATGATTCAATCTAGTTAACTATATAATCCAATTAAATTAAAGACCACAAGAAGTATCAATCCAATTAAATGTGGATAACTATATAATCCAATTAAATTAACTAAAAAATTAAAGACCACAAGAAGCATCATACATCATGTCTATTGTTGAAGTATCAATAATTCATAAATAATAATAAAAATAACTATACTACTACGGATCTGTAGGAGGCTGACCAGCGGCGCGCTTGAAGGATAACAACTCCTCATACTTGTCCCGTGGAATCGACACCGATGTCGATGGAGAAGGCAGTGACGTCGGTGGAGGCCGTGCCCGCTCCAAGTCTGCGAGTCGCTGGTTGTAAGAATCCAGGGTAGATAACAGCCTCGTACTGCTATCACCTATTGAATCCTGCATCCTCGTCAGATTCTCGCCCATCGATAGCTGTGATGCCTGCATCCTCGTCAGCTTCTCGCCCATCGATAGCTGTGACGCCTGCAGCTCCATGATGTTGCGATCATTGGAGGCTCTAATATCATTTGTCAATTCTCGTAGCTCCGTCATGCTGCGGTCGAGCATATCCAATCGTGCGATGAGCATCGGATCGTCCGCCTGCGGCTGGGACCGGGACTGGTCCTCCATACTTCGTAGCAAGTCGTCACGGAGAGACGCAATCTGACGGTCAACGGCCTCCTGGACGGCCTCCTGGACTCTGGCCGACGACTGCGAGGGCTGCGACTGCGAGGGGTGTGTGGAATGCACAGCTGTCGGGAGGCCCTAGATGACTGCGTCGCAACCAGGGCGCCATAGGAGCCCGTACCATAGTACGTACCCCTCTGGAGACCACCAGCTGCGGTCACCCACAGGTCGTCCGCCGACGGAGATGGACCGGGCTGCGACGAAGCACCAGCCTCTCCAGGTGTAGGTGCACTAGCAGTCGCCCGCTCACGAAGCCCAAGATACTCGGCCTAGAAAAGGTTTGGAAACTCAATAATTGCCTAAGTTATATTAAAATAAACACAAAGTAAAGTAATACTTACATAGGTCTGTGAGGCCCTCTCATCAATGAGATTTCCGTCCTTGCGATGGGTGGCCAAGAAGACGGTCACCATGTTTGCATCCTCACCCCTCTGTACCTGTTAAAAATATATTTTTTATTACTAAACTTAAATATTTTTTCCAAGTACCATTTTATGGTACTTATATTAAAATAATATATTTTAAAAGAAAAAACATACCAAACGACGAAAATGTTCCGTCATCGGAATCGAGCCACCACACCACTTGGCAGCATTCTGCCTAGCCGCCTTGGCCTTCTTAGACCTTTCCTTGTAGCTCGGATCGTCGAATCTAGCCCTCATCGCAGTCCACTGCTCAGGCGTGATCCAACCTTGGATCAGTTTTCCAGCACGATCACGAGCCTTCTGGTCATCCAGAGCATCTCGGATAAGCTTGGCGGCAACGGTAGGAAAGAGCCGCTCGATCAACTCGGCCCGGTACGGAGGATAAAAATATGTTTGCTATAATAAATAATTCATTAAGTTAGCATCACGAATATGCATAAATTAGAGAATTTATTTAATATACTTTTACCTGGAAGTGCGCAAACCAGAACGCCTTCCTCTCCTCCGGAGCCTCAGAGTAGTTGATCCAAGGGCCACCGTAGTTGTTCCTCAGAAATTGGCCCAGGCGTCTCTGAACCGACGATGGACGATATCTATACAGAAATAATAATTTAGATTACTGAAAAAGTCAATATACGATGAATAAAGAGAAACACAAATATATACTAAACCATCTAATTGACTTACTTTGTACCGTCGGCCCAAATCTCTGTCCTCGTCTCCTCCGATGGTGCGCATGGAGGATCTTGCTGATGCTGGGACAACGTCGGCACGACCTCCTCTACATGCTCATCTGTCTCCATGGTTCCGTCAGCAGGAGGAACGCTGGACGAGGGAGTACTATCACGCCTGGAACTACTCGTCCCAGGAGTGATGCCACGCAACGTCGTCGCAGTCGGAGATGTGACTGATCGATATACTGGAGTACTGGGCGACGATGATCCGGAACCAACAGTAGGCAGTACCGGAGTGGCACTCTGTCTACCTCGGGACCTGCCGAATCCTCCGCGTCGTCCTATCATATCTGATAACAACATATGATGAATATAGAGAAACACAAATATATACTATATTCTACAGTCAAAATGTGATACATATCTCAAAGCATTATACAGTCAAAATATAATACATATATTCGTTAATGTCAACATCTACTTCTACATGCACTATTTACAGTCCAAATATAGTTCAATCATCTTCAGAAAATTTATCTTGTTCGCCTTCCTCGTCCTTCTCTTCCTCTTCCTCGTCTTCACTTTCATCTACTTCGTCGTCCTCTTCGGATAATTCTATATCTTCTACATTATTACTCGTGTAATGAGTAACTTCCGTTGAGTCCACATCTACAATATTTGTTACAAGAGGTAGATCGTCCTCCTGATAAGCTATTTCGTCAATGTCAAAGGTATTTCTAGCTTTAGTCTTGCATACTGCCCACCAATCCGACCTCGCTGTCCCCCGTCTAGGATAAGTTGTGAAGTACACGAGCTGAGCCTGACTTGATAGGACAAATGGTTCGTAGCCTTGATATCTACGCTTGTAGTTTATATCCACAAGGCCATGCTTGTCAATTTTCCAACCTTGATCTTGAATCGGATCGAACCATTCACACCTGAATAGCACGATATTAGCAGGTTCTGGGCCATAATTATATGTCAACTCCACAATCTCTCGTAAGATGCCAAAAAAATTATTGCCCGGATTGACGTCTTTGTAGTTTGTAGATTTGATACACAAACCACTATTTTTCGTGGAATCAAGATCCAGAAAGCTGTCTCTGATAGGAGCATTTGTTGACTTGAACCTGAACCCATTCACACAGAAACTTGGCCATATTTTTACGGCAGTAATTGGTCCCTTGGCTAGAGTCCTAATAGATTCAGTCTCGGGTGATATTAGACGATCGACCTAAATACCAAAGTAGCGATAGTAAGTTATTTGTTTTGCAAGTGCAGAAATAAAAAGTAATTACCAAGCATCTTACATATGCGCTCAACCAAGAAGGAAAATGGCATCTCATATCTTGTTCTACTTCTTCGTCTGTTATGTAGGGTCTAACCGACCTCAACTCATCATTATATGTGCTGAAAAATAATGAAGCAACTGCTGATTAGTAGCATAATAGTATCTTATACTATTACATTGAGATGATGTAAACGTGAACGTATTAATTACTTACCCCTCTAGCTTCTCCACTTCATCCTCGTCGCAATTGAGTAATATATACAATTGAGCAGCCCTTAGCTCATCGTCATTCAAATATCTCTTCTTTATTTTTCCCGAGGGCTTTCCGGATGCATTGAATACTTTGAGTATTGCATCATTAGATTCCTGATATGCGTCGTCGTTTCTGGGAGCTTTCGTCCTATTAGTAGCAACATGCGGTTTGAAATACGTCGAGCAAAAGTTTGTAATCTCCTCGAGAACATAAGCTTCACAAATAGAGCCTTCAACCCGTGCCTTATTTTTTACCTTTCTCTTTAGGTGATTCAGATGGCGCTCGAAGGGGTACATCCACCGATAACCGATAGGACCACCAACACGTGCCTCATAGGAAAGATGAATTGGCAAATGCTCCATAGAGTCGAAGAATCCAGGAGGAAACACCTTCTCGAGCTTACATAGTGTTACCGCAATGTCCCTCTCTTGCTTTTCTAGACGATCGACGAGCAACTTAGTACAACAAAGATCTCTGAAGAATATGCTCATCTCTGTCAATGGGTCCCAAACGACCTGCGGTAAGAATTCCCGAAATGCAATCGGAATTAACCTCTCCATGAATACGTGACAATCGTGGCTCTTCATACCTACTAGTTTGTTCTCTTTGAGGTCGACGCATCTTTTCAAGTTCGACACGTACCCGTCTGGAAACTTTAGACCCTGAATCCACCTACAAAGTCTACCTTTATCCTCTTTATCCAGTGAGAAAACTGACTTAGGTTGCTTTAACTTTCCATTCCCCTCCTCTATCAAATGCAATACAGGACGTCTACATATGTCTTCTAAGTCCAACCTCGCCTTCGAATTATCTTTCGTCTTCTCCTTTACATCCATTACAGTATTAATTATGTTATCAAAAACATTCTTCTCGATATGCATGACATCAAGGTTATGTCTGATCAGATTGGTGCTCCAATATGGCAGATCCCAGAATATACTCCTCTTCATCCAGTTATGGGTGCGACCAAATCCGTCACACTTGTACCCCTTAGCAGGCTCTTGGATAGCACTTGGTAAATCTTTTACCTCTTTCCATATCGTGCATCCGGGCCACCTTGGCGGTGGATTGGCCTTCTCCACAACTCCCGCACGAAAAGCATTCCGATTCCTCCGGTACGGATGATCCTTCGGCAAAAATTGTCGATGACAATCGAAGAAGCACGGTTTGCCTCCGTGTTTCAAACGGAAAGCCTGAGAACGGTCCATGCAATACGAACATGAGAGACGACCATAGGTGCTCCATCCCGATAACATTCCATAGGCCGGAAAGTCGTTGATGGTCCACATAAGTGCTGCCCTCATCTGAAAATTCTGCTTTCTAGAAACATCGTACGTGTTGGCACCGACTTCCCATAGCTGATTCAACTCATCTATCAAAGGCTGTAAATACACATCGATGTTCCTCTTCGGATTGTTCGGACCCGGGATAATAACGGCTAGGAACATATACGGAGTCTTCATGCACATCCAAGGCGGTAGATTGTACGGAGTGACGATCACAGGCCAACACGAATACTGGGAGCCCGAAAGTCCGAATAGGGTAAAACCGTCAGAGCAGAGCCCCAATCTGACATTACGTGCTTCCTCGGCAAAATATGGATACTCTCGATCAAAGTGCTTCCATGCTTCTCCATCGGATGGATGATCCAATACTCCTTCGATCTGTTTTCGCCTGTGCCAACTCATGTTTTCTGCAGTCTCCTTAACCATAAACAACCGCTGCAACCGCGGCATCAAAGGCAAGTAGTGCATCGAATCGGTAGGCTTTCTTGCACCGACAGACTTTCCTCTAACAGTGGCCTTGTAGCGATCAGCACCACAGAATCTGCACGCATCTTCATCCTTGTCGTCTTTGTAGTACAACATGCACCCGTTGCGACATGCATCGATTTTCTCGTATCCCATCCAAAGTGATCTCACCATCCTCTTAGATCGATAGAAGTCTTTAGGCAACTTTGTACCCTCGGGCAAGATCTTTATAATCAAATCGAGCAGTCGATTATAGCATTCTTGCGACATGTTAAAATCGGACTTGATGCTCAATAATCTTGTAACCACCTCCAACGGTGAATGATCCTCACAACCAGGATATAGTGGAGTCCTTGCATTCTCAAGCAACTCCATAAACTTTGCAGCATCGGCATTCGGTGCCTCCTCAGCTGTATCATAATTGTCCGAATTGAAACTAGGTTCCGCCGCATCATAATTGTCAGGATTGAAACTAGGCCCCGCCGCATCATAAACCATGTTCACCAACCCATCGTCATAAGCATCGTGGTCTTGGACATCCATATACGGCTCCACATAGGGCTCCGACTCTGATGCTAGAGATACAAGTTCTCCGTGCGCGGTCCACTGATAGTAATTCGGCGTAAAGCCCTTCGAGTATAAATGATATGTAACTTCCACTTCAGGATGATATTTCCTGTTGCGATATCTCACACACGGACACTTAATTTTGGTACCGTCCATGTATTGAGGGAACGCCTTTGCGAACTGCAGGAACTGCTGTACACCCTTAATGAATTTATCCCGCACACCGCACATGTCATCAGGATGACGGTTGTACATCCACGAACGATGACGCAGATAGTAATTCATATCCATTTCTAGAAACTTCTGCAAAATTGACAGTATGTATCATATAAATCATTACATGCAAAATTAACCGTACTATAAAAATCATAACTGATATAATAAATATTTTTATTTATCAAAACTGCAGCTGCCCCCAACCTCATAGTACTATGAACTGCACTATAAGTGTGCAGTCAATACTACAAATAGTGTGTCATACTATAGAACTGCAGCTGCCCCCAACCACACTCCTAGGTCAGTGTCCGTTATGGGAAAAGCAGTCATGGCATTGCACTAAGGCACCTGGTGCTTGAACAATTTTTGCATCAAAAGTTTCCCAAGTACACGGGCTATTGCTCTATGAAATGGATAACCCCATGTATTGTGGCTGTACTCACTCACATTTACCGGCAGATTACTGCACTTCCTTTAGTAAAAAAACCTAACCCCCCAAACTGGCACACTGATACACACATACACTCTTAAGAATTCTGTAATCAAAACTCACCTGGTACCAACAACACCTATTAAGTACTCTAAATTATATACTTCATATAAACACTCCATCTATACTCATATAAACACTCCATCTATACTCCCAGATCTGGGATACACCTATATGAATGCTCAACCTTCACACCTATTACTTATTCTCTTCAACACATATATTCACTCAAACACCTGACTAATACACCTCTTTAAATCAGTCACCCACTGCTACTGGTTACCTTCTTCCTCAATATTTGATTACCCCTTATCCCAAGCCACACACTCATGTGTGCACTATAGTATCACTATGAATACCCAATCTTCTCTCAGATGTTGGTGTTATATCTGACACTTGCCCTCATGTCCTTCAAATCATACGAGTTCAAACCCCATCTCAAACACATCCAAATCCTGTCTTGCACTAGTTGCTGACTGGCTCAGTAAGTTGCTGCACAAGGATGTAGTGTTTACACTGTATTAGGACCCCCTCACACCTGCCTGCAGAAGCTAACAACCAACTATAATGCACCTAAACCTTAATGCACACTATGTTCAGCTGTGCAGTGCCTCCCCAAGTTGCCTGTTGCACATTGGGCTGATGTGCCTCAAGTCCCCCCCTGCTCACTGCTAGTAAGCAGTGCTCACTGCTGCTGTTACCTCTCTCGTCGACTTGGGCCAGTCGGCCCTAACCCTAACCCTAACCCTAACCCCATGTCAACAAACCTAACCCTAACCCTAACCCTAGGTCCTGATCAGTGTCTGTGTCAGTGAGTGTGTGTGCCGTGTCTATGTCTGTGTTAGTGTCTGTGTGTGTGTCGTGTTTGTGTCAATGTCACATGTGTCCTGTGAGAGAGAGAGAGAGAGAGTAGGGTTTACCGGAGTAGTCGCGGTGGAGAGCGGGTCGACGGAGTGCGGGGGGGGGGAATTTTTTTTCTTTTCGAAATTTCAGCAGATGGAGAAAAATGAAACCGATCCCTAATTAACCAAAATTTAGTGACGTTTAGCGACGTCCAATAAAAATGTCGCTAATTTAAATTTTAGCGACGTTAATGCGTCGCTAAACACGTTGCTAAATATTTTCAATATTAAGGTCGCTATATACGTCGCTAAACGTCGCTAAATTAGACATATTAGCGACGTTTAGTGACCTAAACTGAACTTATAGCGACTTATCTTTTAAAATCTTAATAAAAGTCGCTAAACGTCGCTAAATGTCGCCATTTAGCGACGTCTAGCGACGTTTTAATAAGGAGTCGCTAATTTATATATTATTAGCGACGTTTCTTTTGACGTCGCTAAAATACGTCGCTAAGACCACTTTTTCTAGTAGTGCGAGCCTGGTCTCTTCAGATAGCCACCAGTGATGAGCATTGTCCGTCAACTGCATTCTGACGGCGGTCATCCAACGTTCTCTTGGAAGTTCAGCTGCTTCCAACTGGTGTTGTATATTGGTGAGCCACTCATGAACTTCGGTTGGTCCTTCTTTGCCCGAAAAGGTACAGGGCTTGAGTTGACGGAAATTGGTGATAGACCCCGTTTCTGGTCGCCTAGCTTGTGGGTTCACTTGCTCCAAGGCGGTTACTAGGCTGGTCCTCAAGTACTCCGCCTCATGACGCTGCGTCTTCTGATGAATTTGCTGTTGGGCTTGCATCATGGCGTAGATCATTTGAAATATCTGCTGCCCGTCTATAGGTTGCCCTTGTGGGAATATGGGCATCGGTGGAACGAACTGCGGAGGCGGCGGGATGTCATCACGCCGGAACCTTAAATTTTGCTGAGCTGCTTGATTGCTTTGAGAAGATTGTCCTCGGTCTTCGGGAGTCACTCCTTCATCATAAGTGACCACAGTATCGTGTGGTGTACTCAAGAGGTTCTCGTCTGCGCTTCTTGGATCCATTACTCTGCATCAAAATAAACTATAAGAAGCGCACAGGATTCAAGGCAAGATGCAAGTCAAAAGTTAATTTGAATACGATACAGATATCAAGAACGTTTTCAAGCAAGTGGATGAGATCCTAAAAACTTATCCTATTTTTTTTTTACTGCAGGCCTATTCGGTCCCTAAGTTAAAACCGAACAATTTAGTCGTTGACCTGCATGGGCCACCACAAAAACCATGTCACGCCCCAGTCCCAAAATACCGAGGGACCAGACGCGTAATAATGGCCAGCAGCACGCACCGATGGACAAATCCAATTTAATGGATCCATCGGAGCATACTTAGGCTGTATAATAATAGTCAAGGGTCTAAATCTACAATCTCATCCACAGAAAAGATAATAAGATCAACAGAAATAAAGAAAGTAAATCAAATATCCAGTCACAGCAAAGTAATTCAGGAAACAACCCGAAATAAAGTCTGTTACAATTGTTTTAATTAAACAGAAAATAAAGAGTTTCTTTGCCATAAAAATCTGAGCATGGAGAAGCAGATGTTCAGGAGAAGTCCTCAGCGATCACCTCGTCCTCAGGTTCTGGTACTGTTCCGAGAAGTGCACCTGTTCCGTATACCTCTGGATAAACTTCGTCTGCAAGTACTGGGGACATAATCCGGATCCAGGTCCTCAGGGGACATAACAAGGTACAAGAAAGCACAAGCCAAAATAAATGCAGTAAAGCAATTAATGAAACAATAGGGTCAACTATATAACCATCTATGTAAAATGCAAGTTGAGAGCATCACTAGAACTTAGGCTGATACCACTACAAGCTCTGTGTCTGGGAGCCGGTAGCAGCTATACTATGTATTTTACTATGTGTTTACTATGAATTATATATATATAATCAGCCTGAAGCCTATGTGTCTCTCCCCACCCAAATGTAATCTTACGTCTCATGTCCACGATGCCTCATGTCCACGTCACGTAAAATCATATCTAATGCAAGAAGTCATACTATGTCTATGAATATGATGTCTAGGAATATAATGTCTAAGTTATAAGTCCTGAAACCTACACAGAATCACCTTGAATATTCAGGAAGATTCTGTCTCATGATTTGTGTCAGGTGTCCTGGGTATAATGTACTTGATATGGCAAGTACCATAATGTATATGTCACGATATCCATCTCTAGTTGACATTGCACAACCCCGCGTACGGTGTTGGCACCCGACTATAATCGGACGCTAAGCAAGTCACACGGCCCTAGGGTTGAGCATGTACAACAGTTATAATTAAGTCCAAGTACTATGTAATAAAGACTGCAAGTTGGCAAGGTACACTTGCTTGGGTTTTCGGCTCCAAGTGTGGCTCTGGCAACAGCTGGATTTGCAGGGACTGCTCCGGTTGCTGAAATAAATATCATCATCAGTTCCAGAAAATATAAATCAGCTAGAAACGCCTATTCTTGAGTCCAATTTGGACACAGGGGCAAAAACGACATTTTTGGGTTAAAGCGATGTCCAGATGTGGGCCGCTTTGCACCGAAAAACGCGTCAGGGTCAAAGGTCTCAAAATTAGTCCAACTTAGTGTCAACAGGTCAGGAAAGATGATACGAACCCAACGGAACTTCCAGAATTGGATTCCGATTAGCCGTTCTCAAAATCGCCCGTCGAGTGGAGCCTGTGGGGCCCATGACACGCGATTTTGTCAACGTTCTCAGAATCGAACCAAACTTGGCTCACAGGACCAGCGTATTGCTACGAGTCCAATGGCGCAAGTTTTGTCTCGATCCGACGTGTATACACTAAGTTACAGCGAGAATCAGAATGGTCGGATACGGGGCGGTGTCCGCGGATACGCACTGATTTCGGTGTGCACGCACATCCGAATCAGCTTCTGCGAAATCTCGCACGTCCGTATCAATGACACGCACGTATCTGTGAAGACCGCACGCGACCAAGTCGTCCCGTTTGGCGGGGCGCACTCAGTTCCGGGGTAAAACAGGGTGTTGGTTTTCCTGTTTTTGGATCGCGGTGTGCGATCACCACAGGACGCGATGCCCCGAGCGGGTTGTACGGGCACCGAGAGGGTCATACAGGCTACGCGATGCAATTTACGGAATCGAAATCAGAGCTACGGGCAAGAAGTTATGAGTACCTGAATAGGGCTTAAAAATCAGCGAATACTCGTGTCCGACACGACACTGTGTCCTGTGTCCGGCCGTGTCGTGTCCGGCTGTGAGTACTGTGTCCGCCTAGGGTATCTGTGTCCGGCCGCTGGGAGTGGGTATTCGGTCAGCGGAGGTCGGCTCACTGGAGGCGGCTCAGGCGGGGGCTCTCGGCGGAGAAGGGGAAGGAGCTGGCGGCGAGTCCGGGCGGAGGGAGGAGGTCCTGGAGGAGGTCGGCCTGAAGCGAGGCGGAGGCTAGGGGGGGGGACAGTGCTGGAGGTGGGCGAGGGGTTCTGGAGGGGAGCTCGGGGGCGACCTGGCGGAGAGGAGGGAGGAGTAGGTGGTGGTCGCCGGCGTGAGGATGGCCGGAATCGGGTCTAGGGTTCAGGCGAGAGGAGGAGAAGTCGGCTTTATATAGGAGAGATGGGTAAAGGATCGGCGGCGGGTGAGGGGCAGAGGAGGCGGAAGGACGGGGACGCCAGCGGGCGGCGGCGGCGAGCGTTGCAGGGAGCCGGAGAGTCGCCTGCGGCCGGAAGTGGAAGAGTCGGTTCAGAACGGTAGGGGGAGAAAGGAATGCGGGTCGGGCGGTCGGGTTTCGGGTCGGGTCCTAGCGGATCCGACCCGATCCGAAACTAAGGCGGGTCGGGTTCGGGTTAATGGGTCGGGTCTGGGTTGGACCCGGATCCGACCCGCTAAGGATTTTGGTTTAAAAAATAAACCGTTTTGGTTTATTTCAAATAAACCCGATTTAATTGGTTTAATTAATTAATTAATTTTAAAATAGTTTTTAGGACTTTTTAAAGGCTTCCAGGGTCCAATAAATTCCCGGAAAATTACCCTATGTCTAGTTTTTAATTTTACACCATAAAATATAATTTTCATAATATTTTAATATTACTTAACAGTATTTAAAAATTATTTAATAATTCAAACACCTATATTTAATTTCAAAAAATTCCTAGAAAATTCCAGAAAATTGTAAAAAAATTCCAAATTTAAAAATTCTTGAAAATCAGGGGGTTTACAAGGAGGGGGAGGAGCGGCGGACACCGAGGGTGCCGAGGTAGTCGAGCAACGAAAGGGGGTACAAGACGGAGGAACGGGAGAGGAAGGAGGCAGCAGGAGGCGGGAGAGGAAGCAGAGGCGGCGACGGCGACGACGACGGGAGGCGGCGATGGGAGGCAGCGGTGGAGGACGGGGGAGGAGGCGGAGGAGGAGAGCTCCGACAAGAAAGGGAGGAGGGAGGAGAACTCCGGTGGAGATGGAGGAGAACTCCGGTGGAGATTAGCGGGGTATGGGCTAGTATGAGTAAAAAATGGGCTAGTGTGAGTAAACTTTGTTCATTAATGGGCTAGCCCCAATCCTGGGCTAGCCCTGAGTAAACTAGGATATTTTATGACGTTTTTATAGAATTTATAGTAATGTATTTTAAAAAGTAAATCAACATTTAGAAAAATAATTTTCTAAACATGATATTTAAAATTTAATAAAAAAATTATTTTTATTTTTTAAAATTTGGAAACCGGAGATTACATTTTGTACCTAGCGAAGAGATATAAGAGGATCCATATATTAGAGGAGGCCCAAAAGTCTCAATATTCTTTACATTCTGGAGTGACGAAGATGTACAAGGACTGGAGTAACCATGTTTGGTAGTATGGAATGAAGAGAAAGAGAGGGGTCGCCTATTTTATTTTGAGATGTTTAGTATATCAGCAGGTTAAAGAAGAGAGGCAAAGACCCGAAGGATTATTACAGCTATTGTCCATTCCGGAGTGGAAGTGGAAACACATACGATAAATTTTGTGACTGGGTTGTCGAGGATGCAGAGTGGGAAGGATGTGATATGGTTCATCTTAAATAGATTGACCAAATTGGTATACTTTATACCTTTTAAGGTTGGGTTGTTTATCAAAGGTCTGACAGAGTTATATATTCGACAGATAGTGTGATTGGATGGAGTACCGGTGAGTATTGTCTCCAACAATGATTCTCGATTTACATCATACTTTTGGAGGAGTTTGCAAGAAAAGCATTGAAACATAGCTCAAGTTCAGTAGGGCTTATCACCCACAAACTGATGGATAGTCATGACGTACTATTCATATGCTCAAGAACATGGATTTTTGGAGGTCATGGAATGATCACTTGCATTTGGTGGAGTTTTCTTACAATAAAATTTATCAAGTAAGTATAATGATGTCACCTATTGAGGCGCTATATGGATGAATGTGTCATACTCCCGTCATGGGACGACGTTGGAGAGAGATCCTTGTTAAGATTGGAGATGGTCGTGGAGGCTAGGGTGAAGGTGAAGAAGATTTGTGAGCAACTCAGAGTAGCACAAGACAGACAAAGGCATTGGACATATACCCATCGGAGGACATTAACATTCGAAGTTGGCAACTTGGTATTCTTGAAGATTTTACCGACACGTGGTACCATCAGATTTGGTAGAAGTAGGAAGCTTAGTCCGAGGGCATTCTTGCGAGAGTTGGAAATATGGCTCATAGATTGGCCTTATCACCTACATTGGAGAGTGCATAATGTATTTCACGTTTTACAGTTGAGTAAGTATATAGAGGATCCTAGCCATATATTGGACCATTCAGTAATCGAAGTGGGACCGAGCCTACCCTACCAAGAGCAACTGGTGGAAATTTTGGATCATCGTGAGAAGACCTTGAGGTATCAGACTATACCCTTGATTCGAGCAGCATTAGAGGCTTTGGGTTCGATGGCTAAAACCATTTTTGGAACCCTTTCCTCTTAACGAAATTCTTTGATAGGAAACCCTCTTTTAAACCCTGCTCTCAGGGAATTGGAGAAGAAACCTTAAAATACTCTCCGCGTAAGATACTTCTTTTCATTTATTTAATCAATTTAATTTATTATGATAAATAAAATTTTAACCCTATAACTTTGTTCAAAAAAAATTTAAGTGAAGGAAAAAATGGTTCTTTATTTCTAATAAGTGACAAAATATATCTTAATTAACAAGTATTTTTACTTGTCACATAAATTATCTTTGAGGACAAAATTTGAAATTTATTTCATTGACAAGGCATACAATTATTGTTACATAATGAAATTTTGAATGACAACAAAAATTACTTATCACAAAAATATTTTTTTCAGTGACAAGTTATTTGTCACAAATACTTGTCACGAAAACTCAATTTTTTTAGTGTACAAAACCGATGTCTTGTCTCAATTCTACAATCGTATGATTAAAAATAAGTACATATTGGTGCGGAGAAACCGATGAAATTCAGGTATTGGTGCGATAAAATTCGGCAGCTATGGATCAATTTCGTTGTGAACGGTCAACCAAACTTGATTATGTCGAATTTTACATGTCAAAAAATCCTTATGCGCATTTCAATCCGCTGCATGTATGGCGAGGCGGCAAGGCGGTTCGTATTGATGGGGGCGTGTTCTGGTCGGTTTGATTGATCAGCTGATGTCGGGGCTTCTCCGGCGAATAATGGTGGGTCATGGGCTGACGGGAAGATGTTGTGGTCTGACTGCCGGGGATTTGAAATATTTAATCAGGGGAACTATTTTGTTTAAGTTTGAATTATTCTGTTTGGAATCAAATTACTTGGGTGAAATTGGATCGGGATGAAAGAATTTGGAGGGGAGTTCGGTTATTGAAGGTGGAATGGGTGTGGCGGGATTATAATCGGATGTATTGGATTTGATACTGTGAGGTGGGGGATTTAGTTACAACAATTCAATTGAGTTCCTAATTCTACTATGTTTCTGAATTATTAGTTCGTATTTTGAATATCCCTATTATCAATTTATTACCATATAAATCACTAGTTAATGTAAGATTAGGTTTCCTAATTCTACTATGTTTCTTATTTAATTACTAACTCACTATTATGTATATATATATATATAAAAGAAGGTGGTATCTGTGAATTCTGAAAGGAACCCATCTAAAAGATCTCTATCCTGCTATTATTCTCCTTGCTCTGCTTCGTTATTATTAGAAGGTATGTTGATTTTCTTGGGTACATTACATGAATTATATGTTTAGGTTCTTAAAAGTGTATTTATATTTTCTGATCTTCCTTGTTGGTGTTGATCCATAATTAGGTGGTATATCGCAACTCAACTCGATCCGATTAGTAGTGCTACCAAAATGTGCCAAACTTCTGAGGATGCGTTAAAGGAAGCCGGTTGTTGCTTGGGACAAATGGACGCTCTTGGAGAAGCGTTGGAATCGACTCTGTTGACAAGTACCAACCCATCGGTGGACGACCGCGTGGAGGTTCTCCACAAGATTTGGCTCGAGTGGCAGCAAGAGTGGAAACAGTGCCTGGAGGCTCTGCGGTCTGTTGGCGACGACATTATTGTCAGCAACGATGAGTATGAATATGTCGTATGAATATGTCGATGATGATATCGTAGAAGAAGATGATAAGGAAGATGATGCAGAATCAATTGTACTGGCTCGTGATGATGAAAGTGCAGACATCAATGATGATTATAATGCAGTCGCAATCGAACATGAATTTGCTACTCCTTCGATGGAGATTGTACCCGATACAGATACCGATGATTCCTTCGAGGTTGTTCCGTTGGATTTAGAAGTGGATGGTGAATTGAGCATACTTGGAAACGAAGATCCTTCCGAGTTACCGTAAATAAGATGTAGTCACACAATTTTTTGTTGGAGTAAAAAAACTTAAGGAAGCTTTTTCAATTTTTTCCATAATATTTTTCTTGTTCTGCTCTTACGAATGTTAAATGGTTATTTTAATTTCTTCAAAGAGTATTAATTATTTTTGATTTTTTATTACTATAATTGTTTAAGTGACAATGTATATATTGGCAACACAGGGATTTTCTAAGTGTTATGTGCCGAAAAATAAGCTTCCATCGCTCTAGTATAATTTCTAACATGTTTTATGAAATTATCAAAGATATCTTGATTGCAAGAATTTTTTTATTTTTTAAAGAATGAGTGGTTCAAGGAGATTTCATCCAAAATTTATTAAAGTGCTGTTTGATTGTTTATAAATGAATTGTTTTTTGTGTGTAGTTTTTGTTGTTGTAGTGGGTGTTGCAATTACTTTGACTACCACAAATACCTGCAATATATGAAAAAAAAAAATCCTTTATTCATAATAAGAAGAATTGATAATAAATTATCTTACAAGTTACAACAAGGGTAGGTACAAAAAAAATATTTCTTTTGAATTTTTGTTGATGTTGTTACGGTATCCTTGATCATAGGGACGCGACAATGGAATGAAAATGAGATCTATTGTTAATGCGTGAAGAGAAAGGCACAAAGGATCAAAGCCATTCACTAAATAAAGAGATCCGAAAGAAAAATGAGCTTATGCAACGATTACGTCTCGCTTATGCATCCACCTAAAATTGCACAAATACTTGATCAACATACTTCTTCCTTCCTTTCTCTTAAGATTTGAAATGGATACGAGAGTCGATAAAAGCGAACACTGAAACAAATCATCAAAAACAATATACGAAGACACATTCATCAAAATCAAACAACGAAACTTCCAACAAAACAACAATAAAAATGATGGGAAGAAGCTCTTATATAGAGTACGATTCATTGTATTTTGGGACTGAAAGCCATTAGAGTCAATCCATGAGTTGAAAATGGTCTCAATTACTAGTTCCGATCAATTGAAATTAGCACTCTTTTTCCAAGATAATTTCTATTATGACTGGCTTGATCTAGCCTCCTGTAGTGCCCCGCTCCGCGTTGGCAATATGTACAAGAGATATCGGTTTGCTGACTCAAAAAGAAAAACTTTTTGAAGAGCTACTTGTTGAACCAGAAGATGACTGATCTAGGTGAGTGGACAGAACTTCATTCTCTGATTTTTGCACGCCTTAACATTGAATCTGAGTTTTTGTAGTGCTTGTTTGCTAAATAGATTAATATTCGCATTAATTGAGAATAATAGAACGAGAACTTGCATGCTTAATAAGAGACTTTATATGTTTGTCTAAAAGAGATGGAACCATTGCCATACTAAGTATAGAAATGAATGTTGCATGCTAATTACACTGACACCGCTATCGAACGAATCATTGCCATGCTAATAAGAAGAGTAATCGACTTCCTGAACAGAATTGAATGCTTAGTAAAAAGAGATCAACGAACTACTGCCATACTTGCTTAAATAGAGATTTTGCATGTTCCATATCGTACTGAAAGAGATAGAAATTGCATGCTAGATTTATAGAATCATTATCCTACTCGCTTATAATATGTTTTGCTTGCATGCTTCCTTATACCGAACTACTAAAGATAGAACTGTTTGAATAACTTTTATTGTATGCTATTGAACCTATCGATTGATTGAAAGAAAGAATCTTGAACTTATCGAAATGATTGAACCTATCAAATTGATTGAAAAGAAGAGAATTGAGAGCTCTGGCTCTATCGCTTGATTGAATGTTTGCTTGTTCATGGGCATGTGCATCATATAGTCTTTATCTGATAGAATTGTATTCATGCATTGGTCTGACAACTTGTGCACAAGGTATCGGGTCTCTTGAGCGGTGTCCTGGGGCATTGGGAACCATTCGTCCTGGAAGAGACTAATCGAACACCATGAGGCTTGGAATCTTCATGATTAGGGTGGTGTGACTTTTAGTGTAGTATTGAACCATGAGCCTCGATTGCTATTTTGAGTGTATTTTAGTGCATATAAACCATGTGTCACAGCAGCTATTATTCAATCTGTCATTAGTAAGAAAGGCTTGTACGTCCCAATTGCTAATCCTGGGGATCTACACTCGGGGGCCATCATATGGTTAGGGCGCATGCTAGGCTAGCCTTCTTGCATACCTAATTGTTTGATGCAGAGACTGACATAGAATAGAACCATATATGCAATTGTTAAAAATTTGTATGTCTGTTGTAGGGATAACCGTTCGACGATAGGTAACGATCACTAAATAAGTGATCACTTGTATTCCTTATGTTCCTTATCCTGAATGCTAAATGAGATGTGTTTGTTTTACTAGAATATGTTGCTATCCATTGAACTGAATTAAATAGTCCACTAAAGATAGCTTGTTTCTAAAGAAATTGATTATGGTTCATGATACATGCTGTGCACTGCACGATAAAACAATGTCCCAGCTATATGCTTAGTTGTATTGAACTGAACTCTGATTTCAAAGATGTTTCCAAAAGAAGTAATATGACTCTGCTCATGTACTGCATATAACGAACCTAGGTAAAACTAGAAAGATCACTAGTAATAAAATATTTTATCACATGCTTACTTAGTGTTGGTTTTAGTGAATGTTGCTTCTGTTCGTTGATTTATACTCACCAGTACTTTTTCCAAAGTACTGACCCACCAATAGTTTGCTTGTTCGCAGGTGCTAGATCGTCCGATGAAGCATAGTCGTGCCTCATCCCCAGGACTAGAAAATCTGGTGTCGATGCCTTGTGCCGTATCGAGATATTTTGAGCATATTTTGTATAGAGGGACATAATGTATGGAATGAGATATTGTATTCAGAGAACCTCGTGCCTTGAGCTTTTTCTCGTATACTTAGATGGAATATTATTTGTAACACTGCTCCTCCGCTGCAAACTCGATCAGTTCGATGATAACCAAGATGACTTATGTTGTTGCCTTGTGCGAGAGCATCTCCAGGCTCGCACAACATCATATCCTGAGGGGAACGACCGTCCCGCGGGAACGCTGGCGCGGTGATTCGCGTCCGGCAGAGGCGATCTGGACCACGGGAGATCGGGGCATGACACCTCCAGTCACGTAACACATCGCCAAGATAGGAACACTATATAAAACATAAGAATATGCATAAATGCATCAAATGCTTTTCAAGGTTTTAAAAATAATTTATTTTTATTTGTTCGGTATTCTGATACGAAGAACTCGAAACTATATTGCTACCAGATACTCATAAAATGAGTCTGAAATACCAAGAACCATGGGATAAAGATGAGTAATATGTCTAATATAATTAAGTAGATGCTAGACTCGTTTGTAACAACAAGGAATTGGATATTGGTTGTTGGTAAAATGGTCAATTTACACTTTGATGTACTACAACCTAATTCATACATCTATTTCGTAACAGAAGAAGTTCAAACATTCTATCATGCGCTTATGACATATTTATCTAGCGCTCAAGTTGTAGGAGATGTTTGTTTTTTCCCTAACATATTGCGCTAGCATTTTAAATTAAGTATAAATATTGCTTGTTTTTCATAACTATATACACATTCATTAGCAGAAACAAAAAAAAGGATAAAGTTCTAAATGCTTTTATCAACACAACATACAAAATATTTCTTCTTCAATTTTACCTTCAAATAACAACAAAACTAAAATTATTTAATAATTTGAAAAATAAATTTTTTTGGTACTTAAAATTATTTAACTGTTAATTTTTAGGCCAAATATCCATTTTGGACACTGTAAATTAATTGATAATTGGGAAAGATTAAGGACATCATTGTATTGTAATGAACACTTTTAAGCGTAAAAATAAACAACTTAAGTTGGAAACTAAATTTTTTGATACTTAAAATTATTTATAATTATCTTGATTTAAGTCAATGTGTGTTCTGTTACACTAGAAATCCTCTCATCCAACCATACAAACCATCTCAGTGACTTTAAAAGTGAACTTCCACTTTTTCAAATTGCAAACGGAGGATCAACATTATTGCCTTAGAATCCTATGCATCTTAGCAGAATGATATCATCCATCTAAACAAAACCTTAAGGAACCAAATTAATTCATCCTTTTGTCAATAAAGAAAGGCCAATGGCAATGGATGTTTGTGATCTGTGTACTCTCTTGACCATAAACATATCGACTGAGATACAGGAATGTTAAGGTTAGCAAGATCTAATGAAGCTTTAGTACCTCATAGCCATATTTGTGACGTACATGCTTCAGAGTCACGAGGGATCGATTCTAGTAGCCCAATATAAAGGCTTTAACAGCTCAATTAATCTCGGAAGAGAGGTCATTTGATACATATTGGCTACTTGAGTACTATTTAGGGCTTTAGATGAAAATATGACGTGTTATTTACAATAAAATGTAAAATAATAAACATAACAAAATGACTATTGCTGATTCACAACTCTTAACCCTTGAGTAGTCTATCACGGGAGTAATGGAACAAGGCTGATGATAGATACTTCCCATGACAATGCGTTATGAAACTGGAATCAAGTTAATGGTTCAATTCATATGCCATATAAATTGTGATAGTTTATAGGGAATAAGTCATTTCCTAGCAAAAGCCCATGACAGAGTGATAGAACCAATTCAGAGTACACAATAAGCCAAATTTTTATTATAGGAAATGGTGTGAGAATTCGAGTTCAAGCAATATTTCTGTAAGCTAAATTGTGCTAGTTTGATCATGTAGAGAAAACTTAGGCACGGGATGATTTTGTTCTCTGAATTCTATATAGACTCAATCATAAAGTAGAATGTCAAATCTACTATGATGTTTAGTTAACTATACAGATATTATCCTTCACTAGAAACCATCAGATGTAAAAGAAATATAAGACAAGACTGATGGAACGAAATCGAGCTACTTTGTTCAGTCTAGTCCAAAAGGAAATATGTGAGCTACTTTCCCGAGCGCTGAAGTCCTTGCCACTATATCAAACCTGGAACAGTCACAGGGATTATGTGAGAATGACACGTCATACTTGGTTTGCCGGTTGAGGAAGATCTTGTATGGTCTGAAGTAGGCTCCGAGGCAGTGGTACAGGAAGTTCGAATCGTTTATGGGGGAGCATGGTTATGTACGAACGACGTCTGACCACTGTGTATTTTTGAGGTACTTTTTCGAGGATGATATCATCATTTTACTGCTCTATGATGATGATATACTACTGGTGGGTCAGAACGCCACTAGGATAGCGGAGATGAAGCACCAACTGGGCACGGCCTTCTCTATGAAGGATTTGGGCACAGTAAAGACTATTATTGGGATGGAGGTCAGCCAGAGAGAGAGAGAGAGAGAAAGAGAGAGAGAGAGAGAGAGAGAGAGAGAGTCCAAGCCGCTACACTTGTCCCAAAAGAAGAACATTTACCGGTTACTTCAGCATTTTGGGATGGACGGGTCGAAGAAAGTGAGTAACCCTCTTGCTGCTCATTTTAAGTTCACTAAGAAGTAGTGTCCAACTACCGAGGACGAGAAGGAAGATATAGAGCGGGTTCCATATGCCTCAGCTGTGGAAAGTCTCATGTATGTTTTGGTGTGTACAAGACCAGGCATCGCTCACGCAGTTAGCACAATTAGCATGTATCTTTCCAATCCTGGAAGGGTACATTAGAGTACGGTCAAGTGGATTTTACGATGCCTTCATTGTACTGCTGATTGGATACTTTCTTTTGGTGGTGATGAGCCAAAGATGGTTGGACATACCAACGCTGATATTGTAATGCCCCGTACCCTCACGGTGCATTACGCTGAGATTTTGAATGGAAAAAGTATTGATCGAGTTCATTTTGTGTACAAGTGGTGTGCAGAGTTCAGTACAATCATAGAAGCGCCTCGCACGGGTTGAGGCATGGTCGTCGTACAGTGGAATCTATGGGTTCGTTCAAAGCAGTGTAGAGATAGAGGATTCGAGGATAATATCGTCTTCCTTAGTCCGATCGAATCGTTGATTTTGAGAGCACGGCCTGCTTGCATAGTCTTACCAATTAAGTAGATCGTGCTTCAGATCGTACCACGGATTCAAGAAATTAGCCGTATTGGCAAGACATAGTGCTAAGAAGATTTTGACTTGGTGAGTGAGATCTATCTCTTCTCCTCTACTCTTCATGCCTTAAAAAAATGGACTCTAGTGTGCATGGATTTTCGGAAGATCAGTTGGTGTGGTTCGATTGAGTAGAGGCATTTCTTCGAGAATATTAAGATAGATCAATGATAGCTAGAACGTGGATGACATTTTCAGGGGCATGCATAAAGAGTACGCAATAGTTGTTGTGCAACCCCACAGAACTGCAAATGTGAGATAGACGGGAGCGTGGATTGCACACGAGGATCAAGTCAAGACATTTCATCAAGAGAAGCGTGCATTTGTGGGTCAAAACCAAGCAACTGTCGATAGGATTTGGTGCTATTGGAACATTAGACTTGGAGCTTATTGATGGGGCATGGTGCCATAAAACCCGTAATGATTTGGCATTATGTCTTTGTGTGTGGGACCTCGGGTCGCTAACTGGAACATGGGATGATAGGAACATGGAAGAGAATGATATCATCAAGAATGCATATTATGGCAAATGAAACCTTACACGGTCATGGGCATGCCGAAGTACAGGGCGATGGTTCTTTGAACGAGTAGTATCGGTAGCTCCGGTACCATTCGACCTAGGAAGAACTAGTTGATTCATCGTGTGAACAAAGAAGGGGCATGGGGTATTACGGGACTTCAGCTGGGATTGCGCTCCATATTGGATTATTGTGCCGTATATACAGATAAGTAGGGGCCTTCAATGGGGCTAGCCGCCCACACGTGAAGCATTCACCATTTTCCACGAATCGCTCGATATAGTTGGCTTGCGAGTCGCTAGTGACCTTCACTCCATATAGATAGCATCCATGTAGTTATTTGTTTCAGTTTGAGGAGTAGCATTTTGGTTTGTACTATTGAGTTTAATTATCGTGCTTTATTTCTGTTACATTAGTTAGTAACCGAGTTATGCCGGGTGACACGGGTTGCATGTATCACTGATTTCAGTGTCCGATGTTTGAATAGAACTCACTCAATGGATTGCGTGATTGAAATGCTTAGTGATTCAATGCTTACCATATTTTACCTACTTTAACTTCTTGAAAGAAATATAACTGCTCTTATGCATAGATGTTTTACTGTTTTCCTAACATGTCATGCCACTACCATGTAATCTATCTAGGCTCAAGTAGAAAGATCACTATTTAATAACTGTTTGCTTCACATGATTACATAGTATTGGTTTAGGCGAGTGGGTTATCCCGCTCACCAGTACAACTATATACTGAACCATGTTTGTGGGCATTCTTTTCAGGTTCTCAGGTATGATAGCTTAGCTTGGATAAACGGGACATGATGCATGGAACGACGAGTACCTTTATGGGTAAGAGAGAGCAAGAGTGTTGTAAGCCTTCGTACATTTGGACCCTTTGAGGGATTCATTTCGTATACTCTGATGTGTTGTTAGTTGTGTAATATCCGTGAAAGCCTTCATAGCATCTTCATTTGGACCCTTTGAGGGCTTCACTTTGTATACTCTGATGTGTTGTTAGTTGTGTAATATTCCACCTACAGCGGTTCACTAATGGAACACTTACAACTTTGACTCGATTGAGAATCGAGTCTCAAAAAAACTTTATCATCTAATCAATCACGGACAAAATGCAATGAAGCCTTCCAAATGATGGAATGGCTTTAAATGAATCCAAGAGTTTTCGTTGAATGTTTTGCTGCTTGGTTTTGTGTTGCTTTAAGTTTTGTCTTGCTTTCAATGATTTAGTTTTAATGATTCACTTTCCTCGTTTGTGTATTTATTTTGAATAGTAAGAAAAAGAGATCGAAGGATGCTAACCAAGTATTGTTGCAATTTTAGGACGCATAACTAAGGAGTGATCGCTGCATAAGGCTTTCCCATTCTCTCGTGTTGATTAAATCGGTGAGTGACTTCGGCCCTTCGATGAATCCTTTGGTCTGTAGGCCTTAATAAAATAAATTTCTAGTTCATTCAGTTGTATATTCCTCTGCTCAATGATATCACCATAACAAGATAATAATTTAAAAAAGATAGAAATTTGCATGCTAGATTAGTAGAACTGCTATCTTACTTTTTCATATAAAAGAACTACACTTGAAACTTAGACTTGTTATTGAACTCGTTCAGAGAATTGATGCTTGACCCTTATCGCTTGAATCGAATCGAATATGAAATATTGTCTTATTGAAGAGCTAAGGCTCTATAGAAATAAGATAATGCATATTGTTCAAACTGTTGCAATAAAAAATTTCTAGTCTGATAGAATATTTTTTATCCCACGGTCTCGGACAACTTGTGCACAAGGTATCGGGTCTCTCGAGCGGTATCATGAGGCATATGGAACCGTTCAGCCTGGGAGAGGCTAATCGGAATACCTTGAGGCAATAAAGTCCTCGCTATTAGGTGAGTGTTTATGTCTATTAGTTAGCTGGTTCATATGTCAAAGCAGTCATTTGAGCATATTTTGGTGTAGTGCTGGGCCGTGATAACACCGCTACCAATCATAGATTTTTATGGACCGTTATGTAGTTAGGTCGCATGCTAGGTTTATCTTCTATTCATACTTGACACTTGATGCCAACACAGATGCATGAGTTATATACATATATGCAAATTATTGCTAACTTGTATGTCTACTGAAGGGATAACCGTTCGGCCATGGATAAAGTTTATCATATGCATAGTTAAATCTATTGTTGATGTTTCTTTGCATGAATTATTAAAAAGAACCTAGTCAACTAGAAATATCACATAATAATCATGCTAGCTTTACATGTTTACTTAGTATAGACTTCTAGGTGAGTTTGACCAGGTCGCTCACCAGTACAAGTTGAGTACTGACCCATGTTTGTGGACAAATCTCCAGGTTCTGGTAGTGAGAGTTTGGCAAGCATTTTGAAGCTTTAGGAGTGCATCCCCTCAAGCAAAAATGTGCTCGTGCTGCTTCCTTAGCTTCCTCTCCAGTATGCAAGCTCTTCTTCTGCTAGATGTCTTTTTTGGTCCCACTAAAAGAATATGATGTATGTGGGTTGTGGCTAGTTTTGTGTTTGTAAAAAGAGTTGTAAGCCATGTATGACATATTTTATAATCAGCCAAGGTAGTACTTTATAATCTAATTTCAAGTATTGAATAAAGAAAGTATTTTGTGTTCCTATCAAATGCGTTCAAACTTTGGTTCTATGTATTTTAAATTATGTGCTTCTATATATGTATATTTTTATCTAACTTGTGTTTTGTGTAGATACTATGCCTTGTGCAAGCGCAACTTAGGCTTGCACGACATCACGCCCAAGCGAGGATGATCGATTCTGCAAGGGCCAAGCGAAGATGATCGACCCACTACAGGATCGGGGCGTGCCGTAAGGATCAAGCGAGGATGAACGACCCTTGCAGGAATTGGGGAATGGCAATTTATAATAATACTTTTCTTTGATTGCAACATGGACGTTTTGATAATAACCATGACGTTTTACGTCATCGCCTTATGCGAGCGTAACTCCTAGCTCACATGACATTACGTCCCGATGGAAATGATTATCCTGCAGGAGTGCTGACATGGTGATTCACGTTTAGCGAGGACGATTGAAATTACAAGAGATTGAGGCATGGCATTTTGGTATCGGAGTGCCCGATTTATTTTCTCAGACTTTTTTCTTTGCTTCATCACAAACTCTAAATGGCCTCCGCGAATAAGATGACACTTGGCTCTACTCGGTGCCATATTGGATGTTACATGCAAAAAATCTATATATTTGTTGTATGTGCATGTGTTATATTTTGTTTATTTTTATATGATTCGATAGAGTCATGTAGCACCATTAGGAATTATTGTATTCGTGCAGTGAGTTATGTGGCAGCGTTGCATTGGTGTAGCTTATTATTTGGGGAATTTTGGTTGCAACAGTGAAGCATTTGGTTTGTTAGACGTGATTGGTATTTTGGCATACCATAAGTAAAAATATTAGAAAGATATAAATGAGTTGAATAAATTTGAGTTTTGGTTTATAATATCATAGAGAGAGAATGTTGCATGAGTTGCTCATTCAACGAATATGTCGGACGACTTGAGAATAGTAGAGAGTATCGAGAATGGAACATTGTGCAAGTTGCAACGAACGAGAATAATAGAAAAGTAAGATGGTTCATGTATTGGATGAGTTTGGTGTCAGACTTCGAGTAAATGATTGAGTTATGGTCGGCAGGATCACCGCAGAGTGGATAGCTCAAACGGATTATTGGATAGTGTAGAGAAAAGTATGATGCAAAAAATGACTTAATTTTGAGTGGTATATGTTATACCACATAGTAATGTGTGCGTCAAAATATTTTGGATGGACAGAAATAGAATTGTCGCGACGGACGCATATAATGGAAATATAAGTTGGTTGTGCACATTGGTTGAGTATGTTTTGGAACTTGGAGCAAGTGAATGTTGAGTTGTGATCGGTAGGATCACCACGGAATAGTCAATTCAGAGTAGACGTTGGTCGATGCAGAGTAAATCTGGTGCTGAGAGTGACTCGATTGCAAATGGTATACGCAATACCACAGAGTGGGGCACGAGGTAGAAAAGTTTAAAATAGATAAGTGATAGGTTGCTCGCAACAGATGGGGTAGTATGAGATTATGTCATAAATTGGTGTAATAGAGTTTGACTCAGGTATCCTTCGATGCGTCAGGTTAGAGTGATCATAAATGGACTCGTATAAATAAAAGTTACGTTGGAGGAACAAAACAAGTAATGGAACACTTGTTAGGAATTAGAAGGAGTGATACGGACCAAGTATTGAAGAGGAGAAGATCGATCAGATGGGAAGTTGAATATCAGAATTCTGCTCGCATGATGTAGAAGATTCAATAGAGTAATTCTTGATGCAAAAATTTGAGCATAAGGAATAAACAATTCATGTATGCGTGCGTGAGCGATGGATTTGTCAAGGAGTAACCAGCACAAACTATAGAGTTCAGCGATGTAAGGTGCAGTTGGTCAAGGATCACGTTCAAGTACTAAGGAGTAATACGATTAGTATACATCTAACTTAAAGGGATACAAATGTTAGTGCTCGAGAATTTTAACTCAGAGTTTAACGGATGCAGAGTTAGTGAAATGGTACAACGAAGGTGGACGAGTTCTCCTGAAGACGTGATCGAGCATGATATGATTCTAGTCTATGTTAGGCCAGTTTGAAAGTTAACACTTATAGTACCAAGATAAATTTGATGCAACAAAGACGATTAAACAGGAAGTGATAGTGCATTTAAGATTGGCGTACAAGTCATTGAGAATGTGTGGATGCATTAGCACAATGAAATTAAGATGGTGCTAAGGAATAGAACGAGAACAAGGATTGCGGCAGATGAACCTTTGAAGATAGTAAGGCAACGTTGAAGTAATTCACAGTACCTCTCGAGTGAGTTAGACGTGAAGTGTTGAAACATGGCGTACAGATAAGAAATAGAGCAAGCTTATAGTTTTAGAAATGGTTGCAAGTAATGGTGTGAGAAGCCAAACAAGGCGGTTCAAGGTTTTGATGGAATCAGGGTCAGAACAATGTAGTATTGAAAGATGGTTTCAGCGAGCACAATTTCTCAATTAGTGATTTTAATAGATACTCGGACTCTAGGTGGTTAGGAGAAATTTTGGTTAGCAGATTCGTCAGAGGTAGTTCATGTAGTATTCGAATTCAGCAGTGTGTTCGGATTGGATTGTTGGATTATGGATCAATTTATATATGAGAAATAGCGTAGTTCATAATAACTGTCCATTGTGATGACTTACAATTATCAAGCGTAGCTTCGGGACAGCTGACCCTAGTGACTTAACTACCAAATTGAAGTGAATATTGTAGATCCATAGAATGACCCTTACGGTGGCGCATTTGGGAATACGTCGGGGGCGGATAATGAGTGGCGCATGTTGAAGATAGGCCTAGGTGACTGAGTATTGTATTTGAGAGATCATTGGAATAGCCTTCAGCTGAAAATGCAGTGAGAAGATCAAAGCGGTGATATGGGAACGAGCTTGCATCAACTAATAAGATTTAGAATCACAGATTTATAAAGATGGCATCAGTTTTGACTCGTCGTGTCCTAGAAGGGGACGACGAGGAGGGGACAATAACGACACTGGGGGACGATATGGTTGGTGAGGGTGAGCATCCCCCGGGTGGAAGGGGTGGAGGGAGGAACATGAGGAGGAGGAGAAGAAGGAAGAAGATGAGAGGAGGCTGGAAAGGAGGCCGAAGAAGGGGGCAGAGAGCGGGAGGAGGAGGAGAGGATGGACAGCCCTTAGTAAATTTTGGGATAGACTGAGTAAAAGCTCTTTCAAATTGGACTAGTGTAACCCTCACTTTTTCAATAAAGGGTAGTTTGGTAATTGACAATAGTATTTTATTTTTTAGGAGGGTTGTATTTAATATTGTGCATGAGTAATTAATTATTTGTTGTATTATTTATTGTTGGATTAAATATAGTACTTATTTTAGACTTGTGTAGTGGACCTAACCTATTTTTTAGATGGATGACCCAACATTTAGATTATTTTAGTTTGAGCCCATTTAATTAGGCCCATGGATTAGGAGGTTGAATTAATTAGTGAAACAATTAGACTAGAACCTTTCCTCCTTAATTATTTTCTTCATGAGAGGCCCAAGGGGTATTTTGGATATTTTACATTGCTTGAAGAGGGGTTTATGACTAGCCAAAATTAGGAGGAGAGAGAGAGTGCTCTCATTTTATTATTTTCCCCAAATTATAGATCTACATTTTTCCTCTTCCAAACTTTCTCCATTCTCTCATCATTTCTCTACCAATTCTTCACCAATCTGTTTCTAAATTCATCATTGAAGCTTCTACATCAAGGATCTACAAGAAGGAAGCAAGGAGCAAGGAAGATGAGGCCAAGATCTACAAGAAGAGGAGCTACTTTGTATTTGGAGACTTTTCATTGGGAATCCATCTTCCAATAAATATATTTTAGCTTTCTCTCTTCTAATAGACTCTAGATCTGAGATTTAACCATAAGAAACCAATCCACATGCATAGGCTACCCATAGAAATTTGTTTTAGGTTCATCGGAGACCTACGGTGGAAGTTACATGTATTTTGGTGCCAATTTTAGGAGAATTCTGAGATTGGCACATGTGTTTGTCAATTGGTCAATTAGACCAAATTGACATATGATTGTTTGTTTGTGACTAGTGTTGTGTCTACAATTGGATACGTGTAGGCCGTATCTCGTCAATCTGACGAAACGGTTAATTTTAGAGGTTTTTCTCCGATACAGGGCTTTGTCCATATCATATTATGACATGGACACGTAGATACTCTAATTACTATACATATTATTCATAATTGGTGTTCTAGACTTATTCGTATCCTCCGGGATGCGTTTGGTTGTGTGTTGGAGCCATATCGCAAGTGTATCATAGAGAAAGTGTGTTACGGGTGCGATGTACTCCATTTTTTTGTATTTGGCCATTTTTGCTATACGTGCATGTGTAATTATATATATAGTTGGTATATATATATATATATATATATATATATATATATATATATATATATATATATATATATATGCATATAATAGTGTATATTGTGTTTAGTGTATATGTGTGTATAGGTTAGTGTTTATAGTTATGTTTAGATATGTTTAGATCTCTCTCTCTCTCTCTCTCTCTCTATATATATATATATATATATATATATATATATATATATATATATATATATTGTGATTTATATGTATGTGTACATATATATGTATTGGTATATATATATATATATATATATACCAATACATATATATGTACACATACATATAAATCACTATATATATATATATATATATAGTGGTGTTATGCATATAGATTGATATGTGTGAGGGGTGGTATATGTATCTATGTATATATATAGCAAGTTATATATATATATATATATATATATATATATATATATATATATATATATATATACAAACATAAGGGGTTTGATATATGTAGATGGATAAATAGATACGTGTATATATGTATTTTGTGTGTGTGTGTTTGTGCTTCGTGTGTGTGTGTGTGTGAGCAGGGCGTCGCTGTAGCAAAGCGCTGCAGCGAGCGTGCACCGCAGCGCACTAGCAGCATAGCAACTACTGCAGCGAGCAGCACATTGCGACAGCAAGCAGCGCGTGCAGCGGCTTCAGCAACATCAGCAACAATCGCAGCTGCAGCGTGCTGCAACTGCTGCAGCGAGTAGCGCAATGCGACAACAAGCTACAGCGTGCATCAGCTTCAGCAGCAGCGATCGCAGCGTGCAGCAACTGTTACAGCCAGCTACGCATTGTGACAGCAAGCAGCGCATGGTACAATTTCAGCAACAGCAGCAGCAATCGCAGCAACAGTGATCGCAACAACAGCACAGTGGCAACAACACATTGTAGCAAGCGCACACGAAAGTTTGTAGATCAGTATAGTTCAGTTGGTAATTTGTTGGATATTCAAGGTATTGGTTTCAGTCAGTTTCAGTAGGTTAGTTTCAGTCTTGGGTTAGGTTTTGGTATTAGATTAGTTAGTTGTTAGTGTGTAGTATTTATATTAGTTAGTTAAGTGTTTGAGTTATAGTTTAAGGTTTCAGTAGTTAGCATCAGTAGGATTAAATTCAGCTTTTTGTTTTAGTTTCAGTTTCAGTTTAGTGATTAGTTGAGTTTTCGTTTTTGGTTTGAGTTATAAGTTATCAGTTATACATGGGTTTCAGTAAGTGTGGGTTTAGCAAGGTATTGACGTTTCTCTTGAGTTGGGTATTTGATTAGTTTAGTTGTTCTATATTAGCTAATTAGTAATAGATAAGTTTTAGAATTAGTATAAGTAGTAGTAATTATATATATACCTGTTATGTCGATACTTAGTCTATAGTCTAGCTATATATACTATGTATATATGTTTCTATGGGTTGTTGTAGTAGTTAGTTATGAACTTATGTAGTAGTTAGATATATTATAGTGTAGTTATATAGTTAGTATTAGCTTGGTTATATATATGTATTAGTTACGTAGTGTGTTAGATTACCTTAGGATACCAAGGTATTGGGTCGATACCCAAGGTATTGAGTTTGGGTATCGAGATAGGTATGATACGCATTGATGCAAGGCCAAGGTATCCTATTTTATTTGTTTTGATCTAGTATTATGATTATTGACTTGTATATATATATATATATATATATATATATATATATATATATATATATATATATATATATATATATATATATATATATATCCAAATTACTATTTTTATATTTTAAAACTTGTGTATCTCAGGATACGATATTTTGTGTATCTCATAGTATCCTAGATTAGTTAGTATAACTTAGTTTCATAGTGCATTGACTTAGTATCCTAGTGTTAAACTCTAGTAGCCTAGAATTCATTGGTTTGACTTAGAGTTGGCGTTGTGACCTAGATGTTGACTAGTTTAACTTAAATTTATTCCAACACCTTGTATTAATGAAATATTCCATATATAGGTTTGTGTGACATCAGTTGAAACACAGTTTGACATTCATTGCTTGGACGACAGGCGAGTACATTCTCTGATAGTTTTTATTATTTGATAATTACTATAATGCAAGTATTTAAAAATATTGTACATGACTCTTGACACATTGGTACACAGACTAGTAAACACTTAAATCAGTCATGGGATGTTATATATATTGTTCATTGTTCCTCGTGTTCTCAATGTTTAACTTAGACAATATTTTGTATTCAATGATTCAATGTTTAACTTAGACAATGTTCAATGTTCAATATTTCGTGTTCAAGATTTATTGTTTACATAGCCTTCAGTATCTTGTATCACAACGTGTCATGGTTGGATCGATTGTACTAGTTGGGGGAAAAGGGAAAGTGTTAGCTAGGTATGTGATCAAATCCTAGACAATGTTCAATGTTTAACTTAGACAATGTTTATCCAAAGTTAAAGTAGACAATGTTCACCTAAGCCGATCACATATCTATCTAGTATTTCAATCACTTAGCATAGTTACTGTTCTTCACCATATTCTAGTTTATTGTTTCATTCTATTGCCTTGTTCTAGTTCATCGTGATCAGTGTGTACCATATTGTTCATTGTTTACCTGTTCTTCTACCATAGTTGATATTGTTCATTGTTCTCGTCTTGTATTATATTCTCTATTTCTGTTTATAGTCATTATCAATTAATTGGAACTTCTATTAGGTTATACTTCACTCCATTCCTGATTGGAAAATATTTTTTAGATGAATGGTTAGAAATGATGTGTCCCACTCACTACGGACCGACAGATGGAGTGTCATCCGAGGATAGTGCCAGAGACTGAGGCCTTTTAGATTTCTATACCTTGTAGTAGTTATTACTATTTAGACATTGGTTTGTAGTATTGTTTTGAGATCTGGAGTTGTGTTTAGTTTTGAGATGGCCATGTGATGTATTGAGATTATATTTCTTTTCTTTCTATTCTATATCGTGCTTACATCTTCCTTTAGTTTTATATGTGACTGAGTATCATTGCAAGATGAGATGGCATAATAGTATTTTATATACATTGTGTGAGATATTAGATAGTATAGAAGACCAAGACAGCGTTCTACCGCCGATTCTACGACGTAGGCTGGACGTACCCACGTATTCGTGCCCCTATACAGGGTGCGGGTCATGACAACTAGTATCAATACTGGACTAGTCCTAAGTAAAAAATGTAGTACCTTTATCAAAAATCTTTCGAACCTTCCTCTTAAAAATTGAGAAGAAACTTATTTGAATCCGCTACCTCATTTAAATACCTTTTTGTTTAATTTTTTTATTATTAATTTAACCTTTGTTAAGATAAATAAAAAGTTAACTTTGTGTCTAATACTTTTAGAGAGTGTCTAATAATTTTAAAGAGAATTTTTAACCGAAACAAAATAATTTGGCTCTATATTTTAAATAAGTCACAAAATACAGATTAATAACATTAATTAACAAGTATTTTTTACTTGTCACGTAAAAAAAAATTTTGAGGTACGAAACCAAGAAAAATATAATAATTGAATGATTTAACTGTGTGATGCTATATAATTGTTAGCACATAATCAAACTACGAGTGACAACAAAAATTATTTGTAACATAAATATCGCTTGACCAATTTTACATTTGTCACAAACTTTTGACAAAACCCAAATTTGTTTGCATACAAAACCAAATTTGTAGGAAAAAAAAATTATCTATATATATATATATATATATATATATATATATATATATATATATATATATATATATATATATATATATATATATATATATATATATAAAAGACAGTAGAAAGAGGCACTCAAATTTCATATCGTTTTTCTTTACGAGTCTCCCGGCCATGCGTCCATTTCTCTCTCCTGTCGTGTCGCATCTTTGTCCAGCCGTGTCGTATCTCTCTCTTGTCACACCTCTATCTCCCTCATTAATCAGGTAACACTTCTAAATGTATTTGATTTATGTCATATTTTTTTTAAATCATTCATGTCCTAATTAATTTTACCCTTATTTGTTCTTAGATGGCAATTTTTAATTTGCTTTTAGAGGGAATACAATTATTTTCTAGTATAATATTCTTCGATTAAAAAAATATAAAAAATATAAAATCAATGTAAATTAGTGGATGAAAATGAAATATTTTTAATCTTGTTTTGTCTTGAGGGAGAAAACAATATTTAATCATTATAAGACCCTAGGATGGAAAGTTCATGATTAAAATTGTAGGATTCAAGTATTGATTTTAAGGTTCATGGAATATCATTGATCATCATAAGACCCTAGGATGGAAGGTTCAGGATTATGATTAAAATTGTAGGATTTATGTATTGGTTTTAAGATACGATGAATCTCCAATTGATCAAATTGTCAAAATTGATCAAAAAAATCTTGTCTGACCTGGTTTGAATGACACTGAAGTTTAAGATTCTGATTATATTTGGTTAGAAATGTGTACTTTAATGCCAATGATATTTTGAATGAAATGAAAAAGAATGAGCAGATGCAATAAGAAAACTAGAATAAACAACCAATGTTAGGTATAGTAAATATGCTTTTGTAACTAATTTACACAACATAAAATTTACTGTAGCGAAATAAATTTATATTAAATTCATGCAAACGAAACAAGTATGTAAAATTTTAAAATACAGACAGAGTCCGCCAACAGTGTTGGCGGAAAACACAACAGACGTACACGTAGGTAGGAAAAAAATTAAAAAAAATTAAAGTGGACCCCATAAGCCAATTTTCGACAAAACTGTTGGCTGAAATTGGGAGGGGGGGGGGGAGAATTTCAGCCAACTCTGTTGGCAAAAATTGGGTGTGGGAGCCCAAGGGTTCGGTTGGGTTGGTTTGATTGGTTTGGTTTGGTTTGGTTTGTTTGTTTGGTTTAGTTTGTTTTATTAGTTTGGTTTAATTAGTTATGTTTTGATTTTATTTATTTATTTAGTTTAATTTTGTAATTAGATTTAAGAAAATTTACTTTAACGAAATAAAATTAAAATTGTAAAGAAAAATTTAGAAATATTTTTTTCGAAAATTTGCATCTAGAGTATCAAAATTTGTATAAATTCCATCTAAAGCATCAAAGTTTAAAAAAATACGAAAAAAGCATCCAATCGTTCTTTGGGCATTTATATTTTTAATATTATATTTCTATCATTAATTTTTTTGCCGTTAACAGACGTTTGTTCTATTAGTTTGATGCCGTTAACAAACGCATCAAAACGTCATTTGGGCGTTTTGGTTGGTTTGGTTTGATTAATTTGTTTGTTTTATTAGTTTTTTCATAGTGGACAAAATAATTAATTTAAAAAAATTTTAATTTTTTTGGAGATAGAAATATCGTTTTAAATTCGTGGGTCCCACATCTAATATAAATTAATTTTGTTCCAATAAATTTTAAATATTCAAAAATAAAATAACCGAAAGTAAAATCCTGAATGTGCCATTGATAAAATATCTAATCATAGCCTACGTTCCTACGAGGAAAAAATGAGTACGTATTGGTGCGGATAAACCGATGAAATTCGGCAGCTAAGGATCAAATTCGTCGTTGTGAACTGTAAATCAAACTTGATTCCGTCAAATTCTACACATAGGAAATCTCCTTATGCACGTTTCAATCCACTGCATCAGCGCCGAGGCGGTGTATGTGGCTGCTATGGTAGTGCTTTGGAGACAAAAAAAAAGAAAAGGATTTTTTTTTGATCAAAAGAACTATATGATACAAAGAGAAGGATTTGATCGATTAGCAAGAGCTCTAGATATTAGGATGGATTATAACTTGGGATTCGAAATTATTTAGTTGGGATAAATATTTTCTTAAGTTTGAATTTTTTTTTTATTTTTTTTTGGAATTCAGTTATTTAGGTGAAATTGGATCGGCATGAAAGGACTTGAATGTAATTTGGAGGGGGAGTTCGGTTATTGAAGATGGAAGTAGGCTTAGATTAGGATTATGAGTAGGACTTATTTTTGGCTTTAGGGATTGAATTTTTCTTTTTCTTTTTTAAATGGATAAGATTAGTATAAGATGGAAATTTGAAGGGTGGAATGGGCTTAGCAGGATTATAATCGGATGTATTGGATTTGATACTGTGAGGTGGTGATTTAGTTACAACAATTCAATTTGGTTTTCTAATTCTACTATGTTTCTGAATTATTAGTTCATACTTTGAATATATAATATAAATCACTAGTACTAATTAATGTAAGATTAGGTTTCCTAATTCTACAATATTTCTGATTTAATTACTAACTCTCGTAGAGGTGACGGATCCTTGCTTGGCTTCGTTATAATTAGAAGGTATGTTTATTTTCTTGGGTACATTACATGAAATTACTTATGTACTTTTTTTGTCGACCATGCAACAAGTTGGAAATTCTGACTGTCGTCCTTGGTATTGATCCATAATTAGGTGCTTCTCAGCGCGACTCGATCGGATTAGTAGTCCAACCAAAATGTGCCAAACCTCGGGGGATGCGGCGAAGGAAGCCAGTCGTTGCTTGGGTCAAATGGACGCTCTTGGAGAAGCGTTGGAATCGACTCAGTCGACAAATACAAACCCATCGATGGACGACCGCATTGAGATTCTCCTCAAGAGTTGGCTCGAGTTACAGCAAGAGTGGAAACAATACTTCGAGGCTCTATGGTCTGCTGTGGACGATATAATTGTTAGCGACGATGACTATGAATATGTCGATGATGATATCGTAGAAGAAGATGAAGAAGAAGGAATTGTACCGGCTGACGATGAAAATGTAGATAACAATGATGATGATAACGCAGTCTCAATCGAACATGAATTTGCTACTCCTTCCATGGAGACTGTATCAGATACCGATACCAATACCGATGATTCCTTCGAGACTGTCCCGTTGGTTTCAAATGTGGATGATGCGTTGAAGGAAGCCGGTCGTAGCTTCGGCCAAATGGATGCTCTTGGAGAAGCGTTGGAATCGAATATGTCGACAAGTACTAACCTATCGGCGGACCACCCTGTGAAAATTCTGCACAAGCGTTGGCTCGAGTTACAGCAAGAGTGGAAACAGTGTATGGAGGCTCTGTGGACGTCTGTTGCCGAGGAGATTATTGTCAATGACGATGAGTACGAAGATATCGATGATATCGTAGAAGATGATAAGGAAGCAATTGTACCGGCTCGTGATGATGAAAATACAAACATCATTGATGATAAAAACGCAGTCACAATCGAACCTGAGTTTGCTACTCCTACGGTGGAGACTGATACCGATACCAATGATTCTTTCGAGGTTGTTCCATTGGATTCAGAAGTGGATGGCGAATTGAGCATGCTTGAAAACGAATATCCTGAAGAGTTAGCGTAAATAAGATGTAGTCAAACAAATACATTGCTGGCTCAGTCCACAATCTTAAAACTCTCTTACCTAAGCTTTGAATTTTTTTTTTTTTATAGTGTTGAGTCAACTATGTTAGTTTAATTTTTCGACACTGATAAGATTTCATAGCTTAATTAATTGTTTTCTTTAATTTCTTCAAAGAGTATTATGTGTTTTCAAATTTTACAAGTATAATTGTTTAGATGATAATGTATATTTTCGCAACTCAGTGTTTATATGTCGAAAACTTAGCTTTGAGCTGAGTCTAATTTCAAACATGTTTCTGTGAGATTATCAAAGATCCATTGGTTGTAGGATATTTTTTGAGATAAAGGAAGGACGGGATCAAGGAGATCTCATCCAAATTTTGTTAAATGACTGTTTGGTGGTTTGTACATATTAGTTCATTGTAGGTTTTGCTGTTGTAATGAGAGTTGGAATTACTTTTGACTATAACAAAAGCTGCATAAATATGGATATTTATTGCAGCTTAATTTTGTTACAAGAATACACTATTTATCGCAAAATCAATGTTGCAATTGATGTAACCGATTACAACTGCAACACTAACAGCCAAATCAATGTTGCAATTGATGTACGAAGATCGAAGATCACGATTGATTGTAGCACTTTTATCTTATGTAACAAGATTATAACTCCTTACTTTCAACCACAACTTCAACATAAATTAAGATTACTGACTCTTTGAAATAGAAAGCTTTCAATCACAAGATGAAAATTGAAAGCAATAAGAAAAAACTATATCACCGTTGCTCAGAACAATATTCGATCCATTCTGTCGATTTCCTCCTAGGAACCAGTAAGTTCGTAGAGTAGAACTTCTGGAATGCTCACTGCCACCCTAACCATCAAAGCGCCACTTTTCTCTTTTCGAGTCCGAGTCGCTAGGCCCCCTTCAGGGATTAGTTCCTAAAGAAAACTCCAAAGAAATAAATAACAAAACGTAAATATTCTTTAGAGGTCTTCAACCTTGTCCTCTAGAAAAATACCCTATCATCTCAACTACATAGGCTACCACTCTCTATTTGCACAAGTCAACAAAAGAAGGATTTTATATTGAAATGCACACTTCAGATTGCCATATAGATATGAGTCTAGAGCTCAAACTAAAAAACCCAATAATCCTCCACATATTTCAATATATGGGTTGGGCGTTCCCGATGGTGACTGGACATCATGCATTAGGATAGATGTCGCTTACGACTTAAATTTTTTTGTATGGGTCAAATAACAATATGATACAAAATAAACTATACGTTGAATTCAGTACCATATCTGCTATCATTCTCACTCATATAAAGACATCAATTGTGCCTCTGGTTGCACGTTTAAAGGCACGGTGCGGACTGGATATCTGTGTATGTATCTTGGGTGTCTACAAGCTTATTTTCAAGAGATGGCCAACATCTATGTTCATACACATAGGTGAATTTTTTTTAGAGAGTTCAACTTTCCCACCATGAAGCCTTTCGCTTTCTTTCGATGCTAAACTACTATTCATGGCCCGAAGTCGAGGTCCAACCACTTTGTGGTTTCATCCCATTGTAACGAGATCTTAGTCTCTTTGTAATGTTGCACTACCACTCTCTATCTTTCAACATTAGTGTCACGTACCAGTCCCAAAATACGTAGGACTAGGACATGTAAGCATGCCAGCCGCCTGTATATATGGCAACTCCAATATATGTAAACCATATATACGAGCGTACGCTGTATAATGAACAATAATTCATAAGTGGTAAAACTAATTACAAGTCACAGGGTAATATCTAAATCTCATCCACAGAAATCAAATATGAATAACCAAATAACCATATAACTAGATCTCAATAATAAGTATCTAAAGAATGACAGTCGGATGGAAACAAATCCACTGCCGAAATAGAATATAAAAGGAATCAGATACACACCATATAAGAACAGCATCTGACAATCACGAGGCTCGAAGAGACGACCTCCTCGGAATATACGTAACATGTCCGGATCTGCGCTCCTGCGAATACTCATGAACATCTACACCTGAAAAGTGACCAGGTCCTCAGAGGGACATAACAAGATACAGAAAAACAACATGCCATGTATATAAATACGGAATAAATAAATGGGGTGTGCTAACCATCTAAGTGAATGCAAGTAAAGACCTTGTAGTACGCATGGGGATGTGTAGGCCTGACATATGCTGACGTAATTCACCAATCGTCGGGATTGGCTAGTATATGTATCATATGCCCCCGGACTCACGGGTAACAGGAATACCCCATCCTCCTCGGAGCATGGTAACGGGAACAAGAAAAATGATACCCCATCTCCGAGAAGCATGGTAACAGGAATACCCCATCTCCGAAGAGCATGGTAACGGGAATATAAGGAGGGGGTGTCCCATACGCCTGCTAAGTGTCTTTTCCGCCCAATGTAGATATACAAGTCGTGAAAATGATGTGGACATCTCGAACTATGATGCAAGTCTCTATATAAATAATCAACTAAGCTAATACCGTTACACGTGTAGCTCATACCGATGGCCAGTCGAGTATGAGGCACGCGTCCCTACATGAACTCACTCTGTGACGTGTAATGATACGTGTCAAGGCCTGGAAAGTCATACCAATAACTCCACAACTTTAGGTGGGTCTACTAGACACTAGGTCAGATACAAATCCTAGCGTCAACGCCTTCGTTGACTGCACCCGAGTTTTCTCGGACGCGCACATTTATATAATATTCAAATAAATAAACATGTAACTAAAATAATTGGATTTAATTAGTACAACAAGGCAAGGTATACTTGCCTGGCAAGAGAGCTGCAAAATATAATGTCCAGATGTCAAATGCCAAAAGTCAGAAACTATGGCCTCAGAATAAATGTCTCCGGATGCTGAAATAAATATCACCAACAGTCTCAGAAAATATCAAATAGCTAGAAACGCCTGTCCTTAAGTCCAATTTGGAAACAAGGGCGAAAATTACTTTTTCTAGTCAAAGCGGGGTCCACATGTGGGCCACTTTGCATCGAAAAACGTGTCAGAACCAATGGTCTCCAAATTTGCCAAACTTAGTGTCAACAAGTCCAAAACGTCGATACGAACCCAACAGAATGTCCAGAACTAGATTTTGATGTGCCGATCACAAAATTGCCCGTCAAGTGGAGCCTGTGGGGCCCACGATAAGGGATTTTGTCAATGTTCTCAGAATCGAACCAAACTTGGATCACAGGACCAGCGTATTGCTACGAGTCCGATGGCGTAAGTTTCGTCTCGATCCGACATGTGTACATAAAGTTACAGCGTGTTCCAGAACAGGCAGATATGGGACGTTGTCGGCGGATACGCGTTGATTTCGGTGTGCACGCACATCCAAATCAACTTCTGCGAAATCCTGCACGTCCGTATCAACGGCGCGCACGTTTCGATGAAGACCGCGTGCGACCAAGTCGTCCCGTTTGGCGGGGCGTACTCAGTTCCGGGTGAAACGGGGTATTATTTTTCCTGTTTTTGGATCGCGGTTCTCGATCGCCACAGGACCCGATGCACCAAGCGGGTCGCACGGGCATCGAGAGGGTCACATAGCCTACGTGTCACAACTGACGGAATTAAAAACGGAACTACGAAGAGATAGAACGGGTTACCTGAACAGGGCTCCGTGGAATAAATTTTTTGTGTGTCCGTGAGTCGTCTTGACACAACACGACACAATGTCCGAGCTGTGTCCAGGTTCTGTCGTGTCCGGTACCGCGTCGTGTCCGGTACTACTCGAGTCGGGGTCGTTGCGGGGTGGTCCGGAGATGAGATCCGTCGTGGTGGTGTTCGATGAAGTCGGACTGGACAGGGAGTAGGCCGGAAGGGGATTGCGCGGCCGCTGCGGGTTGGGGGGGACTGCACAGCGGGACTGTGGTCCGCCGGAACAGTGGCTCGGTCAGCTGCCGCGGGGGAGAAGTCAGGCCGGAGCGGGGTGCTCCGTTGTTTGGAGGAATCGCGTCGCCATGTCGTTGCTGGATCCGCTGGAGTCCGCCGCGAGATGAACGTGCCGGTGAGGAAGCTCGTTGGAGCTGCTAGTGCTCCATATCCTTGAAGGACTGTCGAAGCTCGCGTCGGTCGGAGCTCGATGGAGCGTGATCGGCTCTAAGCTCCCGCCATGCCGATGAGCTCTCGAGCGCGGGAAGGAGAAGTGGAGATGGGTCTGTGGACCGAGAGGTTATGTGGTTTGAGAGGAAAGATGGGCTTGTGAGAATGGGTATACATAGGGAGAGAGAGAGAGAGAGAGAGTCGGTGGAAAAGGAGAAAGGGGAGGAGGGGTTTCCGTGGTTTTCCAAACCACGACAGCTACTGCTGCTGTTTTCTTTTTCTTCTTCTGTCTTTCATTCCTTCTTACTTTCTAACTTTCTTTCTTTCCTTTCTTTCTAGTTTGCTTCTTACTAACATACTTTAAACCATTCACTTTTGCTACTGCTGCTGTTTTATAAAGTGAATGGTTTTGGTTTTGTTTAAACGGTTTTTGGGTTTATGGATTTTGGGTTTGGGTTTGGATCCATTAAGGATCCATACCCACTATCTTTTTTTTTCTATTTCTAATTAACTAATATATATACATATATATATATATATATATATATATATATATATATATATATAATTATATATATACATATATATACCTATAAAATTCTAGAAAAAATAATTTGTGCACACCCTTAAGCTAGCAACTGTCCACCGGACCTCCTACATGAAATAAATTAGAAAAAATTATAATGGCTCCAAAAATCTTCTAGATGCACAAACACCTCAAATAAAAATTAAATAAATTCTATATTCTCTATTTAGCACATAATTACTAAAATAATTAATTAAAATAATAAAAAAATATCTAATACGGTTTTTCGGATTTGGGGTTTCACAATCTACCCAACTTATAGAAATTTTGTCCTAGAAATTAAAACTAAGTCACGGTAGAAAGTCAGGGATGGCATAAGGTATAAATTAAAAAAAATAATTTTTTATATCTTAGCCAACGAATAGGTTCGAAAAAAATGTTTGTGTATGTCGTACTCGCGCTTCCAAGTTGATTCTCCTGGCGCGACATACTTCCATGCCACGTGGATCAAGGGAGTAGACGGGTTCCTCAACACTTTCTCTCGACGATCAAGGATTTCCACGGGTTGCTCTCGATACGACAAGCTCGGCCCAATGGTGTTCTTCGAATGGTCGAAAATATGACTGTTGTCTGTCATATATCTCCTGAGTTGCGACACATAGAATACATCATGTGCTCTCTCAAGCGGAGGTGGTAGCGCAAGTCGATATGCTACTTCTTCCACTCTTTCTAGCACGTCAAATGGTCCAATATACCTTGGACTCACTTATCACGCCCTCCGAATCGAATGGTGCCTCTGGTAGGTGATATCCTCAAGAAGACATGATCGCCCTCTTTGAACTCCAAGGGACGACGATGACGTATGTCCACTGTTTCTGTCTGTCTTGCGCTGCTCGCAAGTGTCCTTGTATCTACTTAACTGTCTCTACGATGTTGACCACCAATTCTGGTCATACGAATCCTTGTCTGGTACAATGCTGACTGGTATGCCGTGCACTCTTACGATTTTGCTTCATATATAAGTTAGCTAAAGCTTCTGCAGACTGGCCAGCTCTAAAGCTAAGAAACGTACTGACTTGGTGAGTCCGACCATAGGAATTCTTAATCCTTACAAGTCAACCTAGTCATAGGTGCTGCTATCCATTCAGGAGTCAGTCAATTGTTCATCCAGGTGAAATCCATTTAGACCCCTGTCAGCAAAATGATACATTCTTTATCGTAACACTTGAGTTCTGAACTTGACCAAAGTTACGAGGCAAAAATAAAATTTTCATGCTGTCATAGTGATGCACGTATCAGGAACACAATAAAACGTAGGTAGGTAGTGAAGGTCATTCTAAAGATAGCACAGTTTTAAACTGCAATCAATCTAATAATAGGGTTTGGTAATTACCCAAGAAACAAACAGAAATGGCTACAGAAACAATACACTTCGTATTTATACTAAGTACGAGGTTTCGTCTTTCCGAAATAAGGGAAGACGAAAAACAGTAATCAAGAGTTCAAGGGGGAGGTAATAGATTAGAAGTGTGGAGATCAAGGCGTTTAAAGAATTCAATGGAAATTATCAAGGCAGTTGTGGATTAAAATCCTATTTTGGTAATTCTTATTCACATGTTCGTATTAGCACAGTTATGTCGCTGATACGATATGCTCAGACATATCTAGAGGGTAAATATATTTGTCTACTAATCACTATATATCTCAATCCACGTAAAGTAGTTATGCGAAGGACGAACCAAGTGCACTATGGTTGATCAGACTGTAATATACTGATTCTGAAATATATTAGTGTAGTACTCCAATAATACATATATCATGAACAAGCTTGATAAAGAATAAGCTTGCAAAACTAGCTATAATAGCAGTATAAGTTAAGGTAGTACAGTAAATATAAGTACGCTAGATTATGATGTGAGAAGTAAAAAACAATTCAAATTCACAAAAAGACTAGACTCTACCATCTCTACAGTTATTATTCTAACTCCTTGTCTAAGTTGCTAGTTGACCAAAAAGAGGTACGGCCTTCTAAGTTCTACAATCTTAATATACACTATAGGTTGTCTGCCTAAAACAGAGATTTCAAGAAAGTCCGCGTAAAGTAGGGGTTCGAGGTTGTCTGCGTAAAATAGAGATAAAATAATCTGGCGTAACGCATGGCTTCAGAGCTATCCGCGTAAAACAGAGAAGCATAAGGTAGAGCTTCAGAGCTGTCCGCGTAATAAGTCTGTGCGTAGAAATCTGCGCGTAAAGTCTAGCATACGTTGCAGCGTAAAGTTGTACGAGAACTCATGAGTTTGTCAGTCAAAATTAGTGAATCCTGATATCTGACAAAAGTACTTGCACAACGATCGAGTGGACGGTTTGTGATAATGATTTTGTACGGAGTCCCAGGTTGTCGTTTAGTGACTTTATTGGATACAAGTTATTTTTACGCTCGAGGTGAGACAAAATCAGATGTCCTGTCAAAAGCTATTTCATTTTGCACAGGGCTCGAGGCGTATCTCTGCCTTTAATGCACGAGATTTGGTTAACTGGGGAAAGCTAAGGCTGTAACAATTACGCTCACATCCTATCATTATATTCTACGCCTAATCAGGTTACTCTACGCTGGTTATCTACTATTCTAGAATCATCATGTTTATGCAAGGCAGTTACCTACATGGCTTTTAGGACGTGACATAAGCAAGATAAGGAATACTAAGGGAATGTGGGTAGCGGTTGTCATAACTGCGGCGTAAAGGAGACAATCTCCTGCATAAATTTTGTTTTTATGCCAACAAGAAAGTCATTTGGCTTTTACGCCAACTAGACAGTTGTTTGGTTCTTATGCCAACAATGGTCAAATGGGTTTTACGCCAACAAGGGTAAAGGGTCTCTGGCGTAAAACTGGGTTTATCCAAATATAGGATGAGGTCTCAGTCCTAGTATTTAACCTTGGATTTCTTTTGGTTTCCTCAAGACTAAGGTCAACACTATGGTCAAATTTTAAACTAATCCTAGTAGTGTTTTTACTACTCTCAAGTCATACACAAATACGTCAAGGAACAATGGTAAGTTAATCTATAAGTAGGGATGCTAGGGTTCATTAAGTAGTATGGAAGACTAGGGTTCATTTAGTAGTCTGAACTTAATGATATGTCAATGCCCTAGTGGTGTTTTTAATAGGAATACTACCCTAGTTATCATCCTATCAATAGGGATTCCTATATTCTAGCAGGGGCTATACTCGAGGAATTATCAGGGAAGCACGGGAATCAAGCAGGATACAATTTTGTAAGTAGGACAGACTGGAAGGAAGATAAGTCATAGTCAATTATGGATGAGATCCTATGCTCTAATCCTAGGTACATGCTTGCTCAGTACAGTAACGTAACCGAGACAATATGCTCTAACCTGCATGGGCCACCACTAAAAATATATCACGCCCCAGTCCCAAAATACGTAGGACTAGGACACGTAAGCATGCCAGCCGCCTGTATATATGGCAACTCCAATATATGGAAACCATATATACGAGCGTACGCTGTATAATGAACAATAATTCATAAGTGGTAAAACTAATTACAAGTCACAGGATAATATCTAAATCTCATCCACAGAAATCAAATATGAATAACCAAATAACCATGTAACTAGATCTTAATAATAAGTATCTAAAGAATGACAGTCGGATGGAAATAAATCCACTGCCGAAATAGAATATAAAAGGAACCATATACACACCATATAAGAACAGCATCTTACAATCACGAGGCTCGAAGAGAAGACCTCCTCGGAATATACGTAACATGTCCGGATCTGCGCTCCTGCGAATACTCATGAACATCTACACCTGGAAAGTGACCAGGTCCTCAGAGGGACATAACAAGATACAGAAAAACAACATGCCATGTATGTAAATACTGAATAAATAAATAGGGTGTGCTAACCATCTAAGTGAATGCAATTAAAGACCTTGTAGTACGCATGGGGATGTGTAGGCCTGACATATGCTGACGTAATTCACCAATCGTCGGGATTGGCTAGTATATGTGTCATATGCCCCCGGACTCATGGGTAACAGGAATACCCCATCCTCCTCGGAGCATGGTAACGGGAACAAGAAAAATAATACCCCATCTCCGAGAAGCATGGTAACAGGAATACCCTATCTCCGAAGAGCATGGTAAGGGGAATATAAGGAGGGGGTATCCCATACGCCTACTAAGTGTCTTTCCTGCCCAATGTAGATATACAAGTCGTAAAAATGACATGGACATCTCGAACTATGATTCAAGTCTCTATATAAATAATCAACTAAGCTAATACCGTTACACGTGTAGCTCATACCGATGGCCAGTCGAGTATGAGGCACGCGTCCCTACATGAACTCACTCTGTGACGTGTAATGATACGTGTCAAGGCCTGGGAAGTCATACCAATAACTCCACAACTTTAGGTGGGTCTACTAGACACTAGGTCAGATACAAATCCTAGCGTCAACGCCTTCGTTGACTGCACCCGAATTTTCTCGGACGCGCACATTTATATAATATTTAAATAAATAAATATGTAACTAAAATAATTGGATTTAATCAGTACAACAAGGCAAGGTATACTTGCTTGGCAAGAGAGCTGCAAAATATAATGTCCAGATGTCAAATGCCAAAAATTAGAAACTATGGCCTCAGAATAAATGTCTCCGGATGCTGAAATAAATATCACCAACAGTCTCAGAAAATATCAAATAGCTAGAAACGCCTGTCCTTAAGTCCAATTTGGAAACAAGGGCGAAAATTACTTTTTCTGGTCAAAGCGGGGTCCACATGTGGGTCACTTTGCATCGAAAAATATGTCAGAACCAATGGTCTCTAAATTCGCCAAACTTAGTGTCAACAAGTCCAGAACGTCGATACGAACCCAACAGAATGTCCAGAACTGGATTCCGATGTACCGATCACAAAATTGCCCGTCAAGTGGAGCTTGTGGGGCCCACGATACGGGATTTTGTCAACGTTCTCAGAATCGAACCAAACTTGGATCACAGGACCAGCGTATTGCTACGAGTCCGATGGCGCAAGTTTCGTCTCGATCCGACGTGTGTACACAAAGTTGCAGCGTGTTCCAGAACAGGCGGATACGGGACGTTGTCGGCGGATACGCGTTGATTCTGGTGTGCACGCACATCCAAATCAACTTATGCAAAATTCTGCACGTCCGTATCAACGGTGCGCACGTTTCGGTGAAGACTGCGTGCGACCAAGTCGTCCCGTTTGGCGGGGCGTACTCAGTTCCGGGTGAAATAGGGTATTGTTTTTCCTATTTTTGGATCGCGGTTCGCGATCGCCACAGGACGTGATGCACCGAGCGGGTCGCACGGGCATCGACAGGGTTACATAGCCTACGTGTCACAACTGATGGAATTAAAAACGGAACTACGAGGAGATAGAACGGGTTACCTGAATAGGGCTCCGTGGAATGAATTTTCTATGTGTCCATGAGTCGTCTTGACACAACACGACACAGTGTCCGGGCTGTGTCCAGGTTCTGTCGTGTCCGGTACCGCGCCGTGTCCGGTACTGCTCGAGTCGGGGTCGTTGCGGGGTGGTCCGGAGATGAGATCCGTCGTGGTGGTGTTCGATGAAGTCGGACTGGACAGGGAGTAGGCCGGACGGGGACTGCACAGCCGCTGCGGGTCGGGGGGGGGGACTGCACAGCGGGACTGTGGTCCGCCGGAACAGTGGCTCGGTCAGCCGCGGCGGGGGAGAAGTCAGGCCGAAGCGGGGTGCTCCATTATCTGGAGGAATCGTGTCGCCATGTCGTTGCTGGATCCGCCGGAGTCCGCCGCGAGATGAACGTGCCGGTGAGGAAGCTCGTTGGAGCTGCTAGTGCTCCATATCCTCGAAGGACTGTCGAAGCTCGCATCGGTCGGAGCTCGATGGAGCATGATCGGCTCTAAGCTTCCGCCATGCCGACGAGCTCTCGAGCGCGGGAAGGAGAAGTGGAGATGGGTCTGTAGACCGAGAGGTTATGTGGTTTGAGAGAAAAGATGGGCTTGTGAGAATGGGTATACATAGGGAGAGAGAGAGAGAGAGAGAGTCGGTAGAAAAGGAGAAAGGGGGGTTTCCGTGGTTTTCCAAACCACGGCAGCTACTGCTGCTGTTTTCTTTTTCTTCTTCTGTCTTTCATTCCTTCTTACTTTCTAACTTTCTTTCTTTCTAGTTTGCTTCTTACTAACATACTTTAAACCATTCACTTTTGCTACTGCTGCTGTTTTATAAAGTGAATGGTTTTGGTTTTGTTTAAACAGTTTTTGGGTTTATGGATTTTGGGTTTGGGTTTGGATCCATTAAGGATCCAAACCCACTATCTTTTCTTTCTTTTTTTTTTCTATTTCTAATTAACTAATATATATATATAATTATATATATATATACCTATAAAATTCTAGAAAAAATAATTTGTGCACACCCTTAAGCTACCAACTGTCCACCGGGCCTCCTACATGAAATAAATTAGAAAAAATTATAATGGCTCCAAAAATCTCCTAGATGCACAAACACCTCAAATAAAAATTAAATAAATTCTATATTCTCTATTTAGCACATAATTACTAAAATAATTAATTAAAATAATAAAAAAATATCTAATACGGTTTTCCGGATTTGGGGTTTCACAATTAGGCTACTTCCTCTATAATGTCTCGCTTCGCACGGTGTATTACGCTGAGTTGGATTGGAATGAGGTATTGGGTTGGTTACATTTCAATAAGTCAGATTTGTAAACAAGCATTGATGAGGGTTTTGGTTTTATTTACAGCTTTTACGCAGGACATTCTGAGGTCGATTTATTGCCTCAATGCGGGCAAATGCAAGGAGTAGAGTCTCTTGCAATAGATCAATGGGCTAGTTTAGAGCAATACAGAGATAGCGAGATCAAGCGATGCTATAGTCTTCTTTGAATCCGGTCGGGTCAGATGATTGAGAAGCATGGCTTGCTCGCATGGTTATACCAGTTAAGTAAATCGTGCTTGCATCAGACCACACAAATTGGGGATAGGCTGTATCGACTCAGGTGGAGCGATAGGCTATGTCGGCTCTGCAAGAACGATAAGCTGATGTGTATAAAGTGGGCGGGCCTTGGCCATTCTCCTCTACTCCTTCATGCTTAACAAAATACATCAGTTGCGTGCTAGCGATATCATTGTAAACCCCCTCACCAAAAATAGATATTTTGTGTGTATTTTATATTATTATATTTATTATAGATATTAAATTTCTTTAGAGTATTCTCTTAGTTAATTAGAAAATAAATTTCTTAAAATATTTACTTATATAAATATTTATTTAGAATTATTTTAGGTTATTTTAGATTTTTGGAGATTTTTCTAGAATTTTGGTAATTAAAACTTAGGAAACATAAATTTCTAGGACTTATATGATTTACTATACGACCAAACTTGAATGTTGTTCCTACCAAATATTTATTTTAGTTTAAAATATTTAATTATATTTTTCTGTAATTTATTTAGAATTTTAAAAAATTTATTTAGATTTTAAAATTATTTAGGATTTATTTGGATATATATAGTCTTAATATTAGATAGATGCTAATTTAGTGTTAATAGATATTAATAAGATTTTATAAATTATTTGTATTATCTTTAATTATATTTAAGATTATAAATTATTGAGATAAATTAAAAATCTATTTTAAATTAATTCAAATCTTGAACCTACTAGGAAAGCAACTTCATGCATATCCTATCATTATTTTAATTCATCATAATCCTATCCAAATTGACCAATCCTAGTCGTATTTAATTAAGTAGTGTCCACCATTATAAATACCTCATCCTTCATATTTTTCTTCCCCAAATTCCTCTCTTTTTCGTCCAAAAATAGTCAAAATTCGTCATAAATTCAGCCTCATTTTCTACTAGTTATGACGAATTAAAAAGACGATATCTCCTAGCTCCGGACTCCAAACGCACTCCAGTTTTTTTTGTTAGAACTATATCAAGGTTAGTTTTCTGATTATATAATTTATTTTAATAATTTATAAACCTATTTTTCCAGAAAATTCTAAAAGTGCCAGCTGTCCAAAATCAGACGCGTTTTGGTATTTTCGAGATTTCGGGAGATCCCGAACTCGGAATTACGAACCGTTTAAAGTTTCGGAAAGCTGATATGATGATCTTAAAGAAAAGTATTTTTCAAAATTTAAAATATAAGTTTATTCTACTGTAAAATTTGTATAACGTATACGTAAATAGAAAACTACCGAAAACTGTCATCTGTGCGCCCTTGTGGCCATAACTCTTTACCGACTTGTGATTTTATAAAATTATTGATTTCAGTGTTCATGTAGAATTGAAATATATAGAATTCCATATAAAAATCTAGGATTTGAGTTAGTTGACTTTTTGGTCAACGGATTGCCTCGATTTGCGTGCCACGGATCACAAATCCTTAAAGTTGACTTTCTTTGGATCAAAATTGGAGCTTAATAATAAAATCAGATTATAATAAGATTAAAATACTAATTTAGGTTAGTTTATTTAGAGTTAAAATAGCAAAAACTATTCACCCACTTTTGTAACCTAACTTGTTTAATTTATGTGACGGGTAGATCGGACGACGCCTTGAGTTGGGACTTCATACTTTTCAGACCAGGCAAGATACCTTGCCAAATTGCTTACAGTATTTTGCATACTTAGTATATTTCTGTATATTTATTGCATTTCTATTTATTGCATGTGTAGTTTCTTTCAGTCATTACTATATATTAGATATGTTGACACACACTTGACACTTAGTATCATAGAGGACAATCATTAGGCGTATGGGCTTTTAACCACTCTAGTAAACCGTAGTAACTAACACGCACTATGATGGTCGTGTCCGATGGTAGCACTACCCCCGAGGTATGTCGATTGATGGAGTCCGAGGGTCGCTACCCCAGAGGTATGTCGGCTGATGATGTCCACTGACGAGCGTATGAGTTGTGAGGATTAGATCGAGTAGCCTACCCTTGCCCATACGTCGAAAAGTTGTCCTCATTTGCATTCATATAGATTGTCTTGTACAACGTACTTATTTATTTTCAAATTATATGCATGTTTACTGTATTCAAATTGGCTCACTTTTCTGTATCTTGTTACGTCCCTCTGAGGACCTGGTCCTCTGCCAGGTGTATCTGTTCTTGAGTATTTGCAGGAGCACAAATTTGGATGATTATATATGTTTCGTGGATGTCCTCTCTTCGAGCCGTGATTGCTAGTTGGTATTCTTATATTGTGTTGTTGTGTTGTACTTATTTTATATTTGCTCTTACATTCGAGTTGGTAGTGGATTTATTTTCATCCAACTATCATCCTTAGATACTTATGTTGAGATCTAGTTTTATAGATGCTGGTTATTCATTTATATATTGATTTTCTGTGGATGAGATTTAGATTGTACCCTGTGACTTGTGATACATTTTATACCACTTGTGGATTGATATTCATATTACAACGTACGTATGGGATATGGTTTCCATATATTGGAGTTGCCATATCCATGCGGCTGACATGCTTACGTGTTCCTAGTCCTACGTATTTTTGGGACTGGGGCATGACAATCATAGATTTAACGAGCGTAGTTCGGAGAAACAGACTAGTAACATATATTGAATAGTAAGATAGAACATTGAAACAAAGTTTATCGAGACGTGCATAAAGCGTATGAGTATCGAACGAAAATAATAAGAATGCTTCATAAGTGAATCCTGCAGTTGTGGTTCAAGACCATAAAACTGTCAAGATAGGGATAAGATATCTCAAGAAGGGATACGATATCTAAAGAAATCGGAAAGGCAATGGTGCCACAAAACTATCGATCAGGGATAGGGTTTCATAGAACATTGTGTCGAGAAGCGGCACGGTGACTTAGTTATTGGGACCTACGGGTCGTCCAACCAGAACATCGATCGAAAGAGCAGTGGTGCCACGAGTATGGTATAGTAGGACGAGTCGACACGTAACTCGCCATACTTATATTTCGATAGTCGGGCTAGTAGACACGTACCTCATCGTACTTACAAAGTAAAGCAATGCTAGTATTGAGTGGGGTGAAAAGACTCGTACCTCGTCGTACTTACAAACAAAATATTGCATGGATAAATGATCATGGGCTGCCGTGCACAGACTTAGTTTTCCTCGAGCAAGATGTACTACAACTACCAGATAAAAGACAGGTAGTGTGGCCGAAATCGTTCGGCCTAGGAGAAAATTTGAGAGTGCTCTTCTAGAACGGTATAGTGGGACTTTTAGGCAGGCTTGCTACCTAGCGCTAAAACGATTATCGCATATCAAGAGAACATGCTTCGGCATAAGATATTTGGGGACCTCAGGTCAACTCGGACTGAGAGGATGCGCCCAAATGTTATGGCATTGCGGGACCTCAGCGGGACTTGCACTCCTGAATATAGGGTGTATCGTTTATTATAAAGAGATGCGTTTAATGTAAAGAGATGCCCAATATGATACTTGTGTCGTCTGTAAATCCCCTGATTTTTCAAGAATTTTTAATTTAGATTTTTCATAATTTTCTGTAATTTTTGGAGATTTAAACTAAGGTATTTTGAATTTAAATAATTTTTAAATGATGTTAATTAATATTAAAATATTATGTAAATAATATTTTTGGGTGTAAAATGAAAAACTAGACATAGGATAATTTTTCGGGAATTTATTGGACTCCGAAAATATTTTTAAATCCCTAAAAACTAAGTTAAAATTTAACCAAAATAAACCCTGAATTAAACCCGGTTTATTTCAAATAAACCAAACCAACCCGAACTGAACCAAGGAGAACCAAACCGAACCCACTCTTAACGGGTCGGGCCGGATCCGAAATGAACCCGACCCGGACCCGTTAACCCGGCCGAAACCCTAAATCCTAATCCTACCCATTTTACTGTTCTGGCCCTATTTAACCCCTCGACAACCACGCTCCGTCGGCCGAAACCCTAGCCGCCTCCGTCCAGAACCCGCAGCACCTCTCCGGTCACCCTCGGCCGCCCTAGCCCTAGTCACCTCCCCCGCCTTCCTCCTCCAAAACTTCCTCCCTCCCGTCAAGCTTCGCCTGAACCCTAACCTCTTCCCTCACCACCATCTCCCCCGACGAGCTCCGCCTTCCCTCACCACCATCCCTCCCGACGAACCCCCACAGCCTCGAACACCACTCGTCGTCCTCCGCCCGTCCCCGACCCGTAGTGCCCCGCTCGACCCTAACCCCGGCCGCCCAGTCCCGTATTCCTCCTCCGCCTCGACCGAGCAGCAGCGCTGCCCTCCCCACGGCGCCTCCACCTCGCTGTCTTTGCTCCGGCAGTGCTGTCCTCCTCCGGCGATGCCCTGAGCCGCCACGGCGAAGCCCCGGCGAGTCTCCGCCTGAACTCTGACCCGGACACAGCACCCGGACACAGCACCCGTACACGGCAGAACCCGGACACGAGAAAATCTTGTTCTACGTAGCCCTGTTCAGGTAACCCGTTCTCTCTCTTCGTTGCTTCATTTTCCATTCTTTCAGTTGTGACGCGTAGGCTGTTTAACCCTCTCAATACCCGTGTAACCCGCTAGGTGCGTCGCGTCCTGTGGCAATCGCAAACCGCAATCCAAAAACAGGAAAAATAATACCCCGTTCTCCCCCGAAACTGAGTACGCCCCACCAAACGGGACGACTTGGTCGCGTGCGGTCTTCACCAAATGGTGTGTGCCGTTGATAAGGACGTACAAAATTTCACAGAAGTTGATTTGGATGTGCGTGCACACCGGAATCAACGCGTATCCGCTTACAACGCCCCGTATCCGCCTATTCTGGAACTCGTTGTAACTTTGTGTATACATGTCGGATCAAAACAAAACTTGCACCATCAGACTCGTAGCAATACGCTGGTCCTGTGACCCAAGTTTGGTTCGATTCTGAGAACGTTGACAAAATCGCGTATCGTGGGCCCCGCGGCTCTACTTGACGGACGATTTTGTGATCGGCTCATCGAAATCCAATTCTGGAAGTTCCATTAGGTCCGTATCATCGTTCTGGACTTGTCGACACTAAGTTTGACAAATTTGGAGACCATTGTTTCTGACACATTTTTCGGTGCAAAGCGGCCCATATGTGGACCCCGCTTTGACCAGAAACTGTCATTTTTGCTCCTGTATCCAAATTGGACTCAAGGACAGGTGTTTCTAACTATTTGATATTTTTTAAATCTGATGGTGATGTCTATTTCCGCAACCGAAGGAGTACCTGCAAATTACATTGAGACCAGAGCTACAGTTGGAGCCAGAACCCAAGGCAAGTGTACCTTGCCAATAATGCAGTTTTGTTACATATTTTCTTGATTCATTTATATTATTGTACATGCTTAACCTAGGATCGTGTGACTTTACTTAGCGTCCGATTCATAGTTAGGTGCCAACACCGTACGCGGAGTTGTGTAACGTCATCTAGAGATGGATATCGTGACCCTTTACATTCTCGTACTTGTCTTATCAAGTACATCATAACCCAGGACACTTGACACTATTTATGTGACAGAATCTTCCTGAAATATTCAAGGTGATTCTATATAGGATACAGGTTTTATAACATAGACCTTATATTCATAGACATTATATGACTTTCTGTATTAGTTTTGATCTTGCGTGTCATGGATATGAGACGTGTGATTACATTGGGTGGGGAGAGTATTACCATATCAAAGGCTGATTATATTACATATATTATTGTCTGGAGGTGCTTGGCACATATACTGGAGTCGTGATACTACTTGCTTTGGCATATATATTGGAGTCGTAATACTAATACTGCTATGGGTTTCCCTGACACATAGCCTATAGTAGTCTCAGCCTGAGTATGACTAAAACTCTCACTTGCATATCACTTAGCTGGTTATATATTTACCCTGATGTTTCATTCATTGCTGCACTAATTTATTTTGGCATGAGTTATTTTGTACCTTGCTATGTCCTCTGAGGACCTGGATCTGGATTATGTCCCCAGGATTAGCAGACGAGATCTATCATGAGGTATACGGGACAGCAGCAGGAGTAGGAGTTGATACAGGAGCGGTACCGATTCCCGAGGACGAGGTGTTGGCTAAAGACTTTTCCTGAGTATCTGTGTTCGTATTCAGTATCTACTTTATTCAGACATTTATGTTTTGGTCTGTTGAACCATTGTATCAGATTTATTATCGGGTTGTTCCCCGATTTATTTACTTGAGACTTGATGATGTTTATATTTCACTCTATAGATATTGCTGTATTTATTCTGTGGATGAGATTATTAGACCCTTATTGTTGTATTACAGCTTTAGTATGCTCCGATGGATCCATTAAATTGGGTTTGTCCATCGGTGTGTGCTGTTGGCCATTGCCACGTGTCTAGTCCCTCGATATTTTGGGACTGGGGCATGGCATGGTTTTTGTGGTGGCCTATGCAGGCCGAGAGCATATTGTTTCGATTATGTTACTGTACCGAGCAAGCCTGCAAATCGGATTAGAGTATAGGATCTCATCCACATTTGACTATGACTCATCTTTCTTCTAATCTGTTCTATTTTGAACAATTATATCCTGCTTGGTTTATGTACTTCTCTAATAGTTCTTTGAGTATAGCCTTCTGCTAAGATATAGGAACCCCTGTTATTAGGATGATAACTAGGGTAGCACACCTATTAAGAATACAACGAGAATATAGACACACCACTAAGTTTAGAATATCTAGTGAACCCTAGAATTCCTTATCTCTAGAATTGGTTTACCATTACCCCCTGATGTATTATGAAGACTTGAGAGTAGTATAGACACTACTAGAGTTAGTTAAAAGTTTACCATAACGTTTGACCCTAGTATTGAGGAACCAATAAAAAACCAAAATTGAATATTAGGACTGAACCTAACCTTCGCAGTTAGATAAGTATTGGAAAACTATAAATTTAGATTCTTGTCTTGAGGTAAGCAGACAGTACCTTAGAAAGCCAAGAGCAATGAATAAAATATTTTCCTAATCAAGCCTCGAACATAGCAACTAGCATACCACCCCCTTAGAGAACCATGATGCTATCTAGAGCCCTCTATTTTAATTTCATATATCGCTCCTCTGCGACCATAGCGCTCGCTAGTGTGCGACAACTGATTACGTTTCTTCTCTTCATCTTCCAACTCGTGTCATCTGACACTTCTGATTATAGACCATGTGATCTTATTCTATACTAGGATATATATAGCTTGCTAGGATTTTGGTTGTTACTCTAATTTTTTTTTTACTATGTAATTGGTAATTAGAGCTTGACAGTTTAAGTTATTATTGTAGATTATGACCTAATGATTACCCCTTAGCTTTAAGTCGCATAATTTGTACCCCCACCTCGATACAAGTTAGATCCCTTTCCCCCTTAACGGCTAGTAACTCTTCTATTCTTACTATCGACACTTGTTCTATAAGCATTAAGACTAAGGCTTAAGACGACCATAACCTATGTAATATAGGAGGATACCCTAATAGGTACTAAGACCCTTTCTCGTAGACCTTAGCAGGAGCTTCTACAGTATCTTTAAGACAATTACAATAGTAGTTAAATTGTTTTAAGTTAGGTAGTATACCTCACAACCTAAAATCATATAGCTTTTGACCCATTATTAAAGTGTAACTGAATGACATTAATCGCATGCTAGCAAAAGACGACAATGTTTATTCAGACCATAGAATTTAGAGGTCCTTGCCCCTATTTGGTCGACTAGCGACTTAGACAAGGAGGTTGTATGATAACTGTAGAGATTGTGTAGTCTTTTATTATTATTGCTTATTTTGTTTTGTTTTTGTGAACTTGAATTAATTTGTACCTCCTTTCATCATCATCTGGCGTACTTATATTTGCTGTACTACCTTGACTTATGCTGCTATTATAGCCTAGTTTATGCAAGCTTATTCTTTATCGAGCTTGTTCATGACATATGTATTATTGGGGAGGCCCACAATAATACAATTCAGAATCAGTGTATTACGGTCTGATCAACTATAGTGCGCTTGATTCGCTCTTCGCAATAATACTTTATGTGGATTGAGATATATAGTTGCCTAGTAGACACCTATACTTGCCCTCTAGATATGTCTGAGTGGATCGTATCGGTTACATAGCTGAACTAATACGAGCATGCGAATAAGGAGTTACCAAAATATGATTTCAATCCACAACTGTCTTGACAATTCCTATTTGAATTCTTTAAACACCATGATCCTGATACTTCTACTATTATCTCTCCCTTGAACTCTTTATTATTGATCTTCATCTTCCCTTATTTCGGAAAGACAAAACATCTTGTTTGGTATGAATTTGATATATAGATAGTACTAGATATACCCCACGGGCCAATCGCATTGTTTGGTGACTATCTTTTATAAAAATAATTAAGGGCATATCATAGATGATATGTTTGGTGTTAAAAACTTTGAGGATTCAATAACATGATTAAATAATTTGGGGCATAGCTTTCTTAGATATATAGCCTTAGATGATAGATGGGTAAATTCTAAGTTGGGTAGAGACCGCAATGTTCACTTGAGAGGAATTCTTTAGAATGTAATCAAGTGAGATTTGATAGAGAGAACCCTACCCTATTTTAATTTCGAGGACAAAATTGTTTTAAGTTGGGTAGATTGTAAACCCCCTAATTTTTCAGGAATTTTTAATTTAGATTTTTCATAAGTTTCTGTAATTTTTGGGGATTTAAACTAAGGTATTTTGAATTTAAATGATTTTTAAATAATAATAATTAATATTAAAATATTATATAAATAATATTTTTGGGTATAAAATGAAAAACTAGACATAGGATAATTTTTTGGGAATTTATTGGACTCAGGAAACATTTTTAAAGCCCTAAAAACTAAGTTAAAATTTAACCAAAATAAACCCTGAATTAAACTCGGTTTATTTCAAATAAACCAAACCAACCCAAACCGAACCAAGGAGAACCAAACCGAACCGAACCCACTCTTAACGGGTCGGGTCGGGTCGAATCCGAAATGAACCCGACCCGGACCCGTTAACCCGGCCGAAACCCTAAATCCTAATCCTACCCATTTTACTGTTCCGGCCCTATTTAACCCCTCGACAACCACGCTCCGCCAGCCGAAACCCTAGCCGCCTCCGTCCAGAACCCGCAGCCCCGCTCCGGTCACCCTCGGCCGCCCTAGCCCTAGCCACCTGCCCCGCCTTCCTCCTCCCGAACTTCCTCCCTCCCGTCGACCTTCGCCTGAACCCTAACCTCTTCCCTCACCACCATCTCCCCCGACGAGCTCCGCCTTCCCTCACCACCATCCCTCCCAACGAACCCCCACAGCCTCGACCACCACTCGTCGTCCTTCGCCCGTCCCCGACCCGCAGCGCCCCGCTCGACCCGAACCCCGGCCGCCCAGTCCCGTATTCCTCCTCCGCCTCGACCGAGCAGCAGCGCTGCCCTCCCCGTGGCGCCTCTACCTCGCTGTCTTCGCTCCGGTGGCGCTGTCCTCCTCCGGTAATGCCCTGAGCTGCCACGGCGAAGACCCGACGAGTCTCCGTCTGAACTCTGACCCGGACACGGCAGAACCCGGATACGAGAAAACCTCGTTCTAAGTAGGCCTGTTCAGGTAACCCGTTCTCTCTCCTCGTTGCTCCGTTTTCCATTCCGTCAGTTGTGACGCGTAGGCTGTGTAACCCTATCGATACCCGTGCAACCCGCTCGGTGCGTCACGTCCTGTGGCGATCACAAACCGCGATCCAAAAACTGGAAAAACAATACCCCATTCTCCCCCGGAACTGAGTACGTCCCACAAAACGGGACGACTTGGTCGCGTGCGGTCTTCACCAAAAGGTGCGCACAGTTGATACGGACGTGCGAGATTTTGCAGAAGTTGATTTAGATGTGCGTGCACACCGAAATTAACGCGTATCCGCCGACAACGTCCCGTATCCGCCTGTTCTGGAACTCATTGTAACTTTTTGTACACACATCGAATCGAAAAGAAACTTGCGCCATCGGACTCGTAGCAATACGCTGGTCCTATGACCCAAGTTTGGTTTAATTCTGAGAACGTTGACAAAATCGCGTATCATGGGCCCCGCGGCTCCACTTGACGGGCAATTTTGTGATCGGCTCATCGAAATTCAATTCTGGAAGTTCCGTTGGGTTCGTATCATCATTCTGAACTTGTTGACACTTAATTTGATGAATTTGGAGACCATTATTTCTGACACATTTTTCGGTGCAAAGCGGCCCACATGTGGACCCCGCTTTGACCAAAAACTGTTATTTTTGCCCCTGTATCCAAATTGGACTCAAGGACAGGCGTTTCTAGCTATTTGATATTTTCTGAATCTGATGGTGATGTCTATTTTAGCAACCGGAAGAGTACCTGCAAATCATACTGAGACCAGAGCTACAGTTGGAGCCAGAACCCCAGGCAAGTGTACCTTGCCAACAATGCAGTTTTGTTACATATTTTCTTGATTTATTTATATTGTTGTACATGCTTAACCTAGGATCATGTGACTTTACTTAGCGTCTGATTCATAGTCGGGTGCCAACACCGTACGCGAAGTTGTGTAACGTCATCTAGAGATGGATATCGTGACCCTTTACATTCTCGTACTTGTCTTATCAAGTACATCATAACCCAGGACACTTGACACTATTCATGTGACAGAATCTTCCTGAAATATTTAAGGTGATTCTGTATAGGATACATGTTTTATAACATAGACATTATATTCATAGACATTATATGACTTGCTGCATTAGTTTTGATCTTGCGTGTCATGGATATGAGACGTGTGACTACATTGGGTGGGGAGAGTATTACCATATCAAAGGCTGATTATATTACATATATTATTGTCTGGAGGTGCTTGGCACATATACTGGAGTCGTGATACTACTTGCTTTTGCATATATACTGGAGTCGTAATACTAATACTGCTATGGATTTCTCCGACACAAAGCCTATAGTAGTCTCAGCTTGAGTGTGACTAAAACTCTCACTTGCATATCACTTAGCTGGTTATATATTTACCCTGATGTTTCATTTATCGCTGCACTGATTTATTTTGGCATGAGTTATTTTGTACCTTGCTATGTCCCCTGAGGACCTGGATCCGGATTATGTCCCCAGGATTAGCAGACGAGATCTATCCCGAGGTATACGGGACAGCAGCAGGAGCAGGAGTTGATACAGGAGCAGTACCGATTCCCGAGGACGAGGTGTTGGCTGAAGACTTTTCCTGAGTATCTGTGTTCGTATTCAGTATCTACTTTATTCAGACATTTATGTTTTGGTCTGTTGAACCATTCTATCAGATTTATTATCGGGTTGTTTCCCGATTTATTTACTTGAGACTTGATGATGTTTATATTTCACTCTATAGATATTGCTATATTTATTCTGTGGATGAGATTAGTAGACCCTTATTATTGTATTACAGCTTAAGTACGCTCCGATGGATCCATTAAATTAGGTTTGTCCATCGGTGTGTGCTGCTGGCCATTGCCACGTGTCTAGTCCCTCGATATTTTGGGATTGGGGCGTGACATCGTCAGTGACCTTCATATAGATAAGATGCGAAAGGCTATTGAATGTTTCATCCAAGAGGATGAATATCACCTTGCCTCGAGCAAGAGTGTGAACATCGGCTATATATTCAGAGTCGATATTTTGGCGAGGCAATTCAACTGGTTTCATGAATTGTGCATGTTATACAAGTATGGCTTGCTTATTTATCATTACGACCAAGAATAACATGCTTAGCGATCGAGGAATTAGAATATAACTTGCTTAGTTACGGAATGAGATTCGAGTATAACCAGTTTAGTTGCCTATGCGATTGAGTATAACATGTTTGCCTGCTTAAGTGATTCAAAGAATAATATGTTTACTTGCTAGCGTACTTCAATATCTATCATGCGAATATGCTTTATTGGTTTCAAATGCATGCCTCAAACCTAAACTAAAATTCATCTAAGTTTTAAATGTTACATCTCGATCTCCTGCAGGAATCAGCTATCCCCACTAGGCACGAATCATAATACCAGCGCTCCCGTTGGACGATCATTCCCATCTGGACATAATATCGTACTAGCACAAGCTGCGCCTGTGCAAGGCCATGATCCGAACAGGCGATAAAATAACTAAGCCATAGAATTGCACAGATAGTCCGAATGCAGCAGAATAAAAAATAAACAGGCGATTGAGAACAAGTTTACATAGTCATCAATAGAGAAAGCATTAAATAACACAAATATGGAAGTAAAATAAGCACTTTATTGATATTGAACAAGTATTACAAGCGATGCTAGGCCGAGATTACAAGTCACTCAAGTCGCTCTCTCGAAACAATAAAAGCATGCCAAGTGGCTACATTTATGGAATGATATTTTATTGGTTTCAAATGCATGCCTCAAACCTAAACTAAAATTCATCTAAGTTCTAAATGTTACGTCTCGATCTTCTGCAGGAATCAGCCATCCCCACTAGGCACGAATCATAATACCAGCGCTCCCGTTGGACGATCATTCCCATCTGGACATGATATCGTACGAGCACAAGCTGCGCCTGTGCAAGGCCATGATTCGAACAGGCGATAAAATAACTAAGCCACAAAATTGCACAGATAGTCCGAATGCAGCAGAATAAAAAATAAACAGGCGATTGAGAACAAGTTTACATAGTCATCAATAGAGAAAGCATTAAATAACACAAATATGAAAGTAAAATAAGCACTTTATTGATATTGAACAAGTATTACAAGCGATGCTAGGCCGAGATTACAAGTCACTCAAGTCGCTCTCTCGAAACAATAAAAGCATGCTAAGTGGCTACATTTATGGAATGATATATAGGTGATGTTCTAACATTATATCTTGTATATGTGCATCAGCTCTGGATGTAATGTTCCAAGGCTCCAGAGTGAACTCCATGTCTTAGCTCGCACAAAGGGGGTTTTCGCACCAAATGAGGTTCTCCCGCACCCTCTAAGCAATCTGGTGGATTATTAGTACATGAATGCACTGTTGGGGAGGCTTCTCGCCCGCTCGACAAATCCAAACAAGTTATATAGGTTTCGTGCACCATATATTAAGTTATCTTTCTAGTCTTGTCTTAGGATGAGTTTCATGGCATAATAAGAAACCTAACTCGTCTAGCAGTGCGCCGTGCGATATAAGAGTAACACGGCGAGACTTACCAACTTACCATTCGTCCTTTCCTATCAAAGGATAAAACCAAGTTATACCAAGCACGAATGTATATATATATATATATATATATATATATATATATATATATATATATATATATATATATATATATAAAATCTAAGTCAAATTGCATAAGCAGACACGAGTGTTATGAGCGGGGTTCTGATTCGGGTGCATGAGTTACAAGAATTACTTAGATGTGTTATACTCAGAAGTCTCAGGTATTCAGATGCAGAAATAGATACAGATGTGTTACATAGAGCAGTTCCTTACAATACAAATGGATCGTACGCTGGTTGCCCCAATTGAGCCGACTTAATCTATTTGACTGAGGGTCATTAGCATGAATTCCATAGTAGACAATGTAATCATGAGGCAAAGATGGCATGCAAGCAAGTATATAACGGTGGCATTGCACCCATCCTGCCCCAAAAAAATGACTACTCAGTTGTTCCGTCTAGATTGGATCGGCCACTGTGTCCCAGCGACAGTCTGCAGAACTTGTATTCAAAAATCCCCTTTTGTAAAATTTGTCCGTTATCGCGCATACCTCAAGTTTTCTTGATTCCTGAAGGTATATAAACAGTTACATATTTAGATTCAGTCAGGATCTATCAGGTACAATATTGACTCCCCGAGCCGTTAGATTCAGTACAAAACGAGTAATAATTTTTAGAGATATTGTAATGTTATCTTGCTTAACTGTCCATGATGTAGTCCCACAGTTCAGGAAATGCCTTGGCGACCTTACAGTCTCGAATACTTTCAATGTTCTATACTTGGTTCGTAACGACTATCTTGATAACCTTCCTGCCTCAACTGAGCGAATCATAGATAGTAAAGTGCGATAATTTGTGGCATGCATATAAGTGACAAGCATTAAAACAAGGCAAACAAGTACAAGGTAGAATATAAGCAGGCAAGAATTACATTTGTGTGAAACATAAGCATAAGAAAACGAGCGATATAGTCTACTTTAGAACATAAGTCTTTACGTTTGCACGGGTCTAGGGGGTAGTGCAAAGAGTAAAACTGTACAGGAACATATCGAGCGACATAATCTATGGGATGAGCAGTGTAAACAAGTGAAGCAGTGCACTACGAAGTGTATATAATGATTTACTCGAGACATAGTGTGGTTTACTTGAACGAAGCTACGGTAGCATGCGAGGGTCCATATAAGCCAAGTTTTATTTCCATGTTCTAACATAAGCAATACATGATGGGATTATTCTCCTAGCTAGGTGCGTTATATTCTTTATTATCATGTAAGGGGTGATTAACCTAGCGACTAGAATGTATCGTACATATTTTAAGCGTACAGGCTAAGCAAAGACAGGTTTATCATAGACACCCACCTTAGCGATATTTTGCCACGGTAGATCGATACTCCAAGCGAGCCTTTGAAAGTCTAAGTCTAAACTCCTGAAGGCCAAGTCTGAAATCCTTTGCCTCGGATGAGTATTCTTGCTGAGCAAGGCAGGTTGGGTTGTTGAACTTGTGCCGTTTGAATTGGCTATCCGCTTGAATGGAACGAGTCATTACATTATACACCACTCAAAAAAAGTCTCGTCCACTAGACTTCTTGAGCGCAAACCGTTCTATCGTACTATCAAATCTATCTCAAGCATAACGATCCGTGTCGCATGTGTGCTGGGTCTGTCTCATTGAATGACTCTTTCATTCAATCCAAGCCCTGACTCGGTCTCTACTATGCCTTAGCGTGAAATATATATCGCTTAACGCGGGGTACGGTATGATCCATCTTGAATGATGATCTATGGATGAGGCAAACTTATCTAAGTCGATATAATCGCCCAAGCGTATATAGCACATTCACTTATAACATTATTCAATTTTAGCACATCACTGAGTTTGGATGGTATACATATTCCAAGTGTTAGTAAAACACATGTATTTCAACCAACTTAGCGATAGCGAAGTCGGACGAGTTACTCGAAAAAGCGTTAAGGGTTCTCGTCTTACAATCACGATGATACCTCCAACAAGGTCAAAATAAAATCCAAGTCATTTTCAATCCAACCAAAAATCAAGCATTATACTACCGTCAAACATGATCTATCCTATCTACCGACTAGCATCTATTTCTTTTCGTCCATTCTGTTCGTGTCAAATATAGCACACATTTACCATTCCAAGGCTAACTTCAAGTCTTGTTGCCCCAGTTATATGGTTTGCTCAAGATATACTATAAAGTCGGTTACACAAGTTCTTTCACTCGACACAAGATCGTCTGCCTAATTACTAGGTCAGTTCACAAGGTCATAGATACAAGTTCAACCACATAACTCATCATACAAAATAGTTGTACGGTGCTCACCCTAATTCCTAACATCAAACCATTATTCATTTGTATGGGATATTCTACCCAAGCTTGTTTTACTCAGATTTCTAAACATTGAGCGTAGATCATTCTACCCACGTTAACATGTTTGTTTGTACAGGGACAAATTCGTTCATTCAAATCCATGATATATCTATGTCGCATGTCAAACCTAGCAATTCGCATAGTCTATCTCTTCAGACATATTTTGATAGAACTCATATATCCATTCTAAGTCTAGACCACCAAGCCATGATTCAATTTCCAATCATTGATCTTAATCATAAACTCTAAGTCGTCCGACAAGATTCATGTATCTTTTCACGAAACCATCAAGCATGTCTTACTCTAGGTCCTAGACTATCTCATCTAGAAAATACTTTCGATTCACTTGTATTCTCAAACTCGTCTTTATCATGTCGAACCACTAGTTAAGACGATCCTTCAATTTTTACGCTCCGATCTCCCATAAGTTCGATCATCCTCGCTGGACGTGAGATCACCATGCCAACTCTTGTAGCGCTCCGTTCTCCCGGTGCGGAGAACGCGGCTAAGAAACACAAGACGGTATCATTCGATCGGGATAGATTGAATTAAGAACTCGTCCTCATTATGGATTTGTTTCTTCGGAATCGATTCCCATATTCAGTGGACTATGCCCCAAGGATCGGCTTAGCGGCAGAGTCAGGAGGGACCTCTCCGCTGCTATCTTTTATTGCCTCAGTTTTTGATGTCGCTTGTTGCTTTCGTGCTTTGAGTTGGTTTTGGGATTTGCTTGTTTTCCTTGAACGGTTTTGATGGTTTTCATTATTTTCGTTCATTGAACTGCACTTCTATTCCAAGATTGGAAAGAGAGGAAGAAGTATTAATCGAGCTGTTCGTGTGCAGGTGAACGAGCAGTAGACGGCTTGCGAGCGGAGTCATGAAGTGCCTCTTTCCTTCTCCCTTCCAAAATCTAAGTGAGTGGCTACCAACCCGATTAGCTAGCCCTGCTTCCAAGCTTCACATCTAATAAATCTGCATTCTTCTTTGCCCCGATCAAACGATACCAAGTAATAATAAAAGAAACCAAGATAAAAAGGGAATAGACTTGGTTATTATGCTTGTCAATCAAACCTGTGAACCGTTGCCTTAACGTATGCTTGTTCGTGCAAATGTTCTATGAATTATGCTAAGTATGACACACACCTTGTATTATGCATAATTGTTCAGGAAGGCTATGCTAAATAAATCATGCATTACTACTTGTCGTGCACTCGTGTTCTTGCACTCGTGTTGCCTCAACTGCATGAATTGTTAACTTATTAATCGTGTTCGATCATGGACAACTTGTGCACAAGGTATAGTTCTGCGGACGGTCGCTGGGGCACTGGCACCGATCCGATCTGGGCGGAACTCGTGTAATAGTCATCGTGTATGGGACAAGATGGCTTGCAGCGCCTCGTGTACTATCGTTGCATGCTATCCTTGTCTCGGACTAGTCCACTATAGCAATCATGCCAGTTATCATCGTGTATATTTAAACCTGTTGCAAACTAACTTGTGTCTTCGTGGCAGGGAAGGCATGGTAAGTATTATGCAGGTAATTCAAATGGGCAGGTAAAATCCACCGAACGGTGGCACATTTATTTCAGTAAATTCTATATGCTGCTTACTTGTAAATGAACTAAGGCAAGATAGAAACCCACAAAATATGCATGCTTCATTAAAACAACGTGTTGATTGGTATAGTCTGGCTAGCTCGCCTTCACCAGTATGTTTCAACATGTTGACCCTCGTTGAAACAGGTTTTCCGCACCAAGGCGAACCGAGCGAGGAGCCGAAGTCGTCTACCCGATCCAGTCCAGCTGTTGGCGCATCTTCACCGCGCCCCTTTGAAGCATTTTGAAGATATGAGCTTGCAACTCTTCATACACAAATGCAGCTCCGTGGCAAAGCTATTCTCCAGCCTGGAGGTCCTTATCATTTTGAAGTTATAAAGGGATGTAATGTACAGGACTGCTATCTCATTTTGAGTCAACACTTTTGTAAGCCGTTCGACATATTAGCTGACTCGTTCAGGAGTTTGTAATAGATGTTCATTATCAATAAAGAGAACTTTTCCATGTTTCAAATCTGTATTTCAATTTATCTGCGTACTCTGAATATGTGCTTTCTATGCAAATCATTAAAGCCTTGTGCGGGCGCAACCCCAGGCCTGCACGGCGGTCACGATTCGGGGGATGCCTCAAACGATTCTACGGAATCGGGTCATGACATAGTGGTATCAGAGCACAGATTCAAAGTTTCTTAGACTTCGTGCTGGAAAAGTTCCTTTAATGATCAAATTCCTGTGCGATGCTAGGCCAAAATGAGATACGTTCAAGCAATAAGTCCATAATACATTATGATCCTAATGTAATTTACCTTCTTTTGAAGGAATAGCTCCAGCGCAATCTGCAACGCAAGCACCGAACGAAACGCAAGGCCAAGAAAGTAGTTCGGGCACTTCGGGAAGTTCAAGTAGCCAGCGAGCCACGCCAAGCATCGATCTGATCCAGCAAATGTTGCGAATGTTGGAGGAAAACCAACAAAGGGACGAGGCTCGCTATGAACGGGCCGAGAAGCGGGCAGAAGAGAGTTAGCTTAAGTTTCAAGACAATATAGAAGCGCAATTCTCAGTCCAACAGAAGCAGGTAGATACCCTGCAACAGATCGTTCAGACTTTGGCTTCCAACCATTCCACGACAAGAGCGCCAACTCCGGTAGAACAACCCGTGCTTGAAGTAGAGACGCCACAAATTCCAAGGACGAGGGACGTGACTACCTTCGACTTTGGCCACTTCAAGAAAGTCTGTAATACCCCATTCAACGGGACTGAGGACCCATTCGTAGCTCTAGATTGGTTGGCCGAACTTGAAGATCACTTCGCTCTGCTAGGGGTCCCCGAAGAGAAGCGCGTCGCCTGCGCGCAACTACAGCTCCGCCTCAACGTGCACGATTGGTGGGACGTGCATCGACGATCTCTCCAATTTGATCACGGAGAGGAGGCGATCTCGTGGACGACTTTTCATGCCGCGTTCGAAGAGGAGTTTGTACCCCCTCCAGTACAACGTCAAATGGAGAACGAGTTCGTGCAACTGAGGCAAGGCAGTATGACAGTTAAAGAGTACTCCGCCGAATTCAACCGACTCTCCAAATTCGCTAGGGCCTATTTATCTGATGTAGCGAGTCGAGCTAGAAGGTTTGAAGGTGGACTATGCCCTGTCATCCATTCGCACGTAGCCGTTCATCAGTATCGTACAATGATTGAAGTCAGGAATCATGCCCTATCGCTTGAACCACACTATCCTCACATTTCTGCCGGCGCTGTGCATACCTACAATCACAAATGCCAAAGCAACGAGAGAGAAAATACTGCAGCAAAATGCCCTAACAACGGAGGGCACCAAAGAGGGAACCCAGGGCCATCGTGTAATTTCTGTACAAAGCGTGGGCACACTGCCAACAATTGTCGCTTGAGACTTGGGTTATGCCTAGCGTGTGGACAATCAGGCCATGCCATTAATTCCTGTCCGAACCTTCCTGATCGTCGTCCCCAATGAAATGCTCCCTAACGGTAGGTTCTATTCTTAAGTTTCGGGACGAAACTTCCAATTAGTTGGGTAGGATGTAGCGCCCCGTTCTCCCGGTGCGGAGAACGCGGCTAAGAAACACAAGACGGTATCGTTCGATCGGGATAGATTGAATTAAGAACTCGTCCTCATTATGGATTTGTTTCTTCGGAATCGATTCCCATATTCAGTGGACTGTGCCCCAAGGATCGGCTTAGCGGCAGAGTCAGGAGGGACCTCTCCGCTGCTATCTTTTATTGCCTCAGTTTTTGATGTCTCTTGCTGCTTTCGTGCTTTGAGTTAGTTTTGGGATTTGCTTGTTTTCCTTGAACGGTTTTGATGGTTTTCATTATTTTCGTTCATTGAACTGTACTTCTATTCCGAGATTGGAAAGAGAGGAAGAAGTATTAATCGAGCTGTTCATGTGCAGGTGAACGAGCAGTAGGCGACTTGTGAGCGGAGTCGTGAAGCGCCTCTTTCCTTCTCCCTTCCAAAATCTAAGTGAGTGGCTACCAACCCGATTAGCTAGCCCTGCTTCCAAGCTTCACATCTAATAAATCTGCATTCTTCTTTGCCCCGATCAAACGATACCAAGTAATAATAAAAGAAACCAAGATAAAAAGGGAATAGACTTGGTTATTATGCTTGTCAATCAAACCTGTGAACCGTTGCCTTAACGTATGCTTGTTCGTGCAAATATTCTATGAATTATGCTAAGTATGACACACACCTTGTATTGTGCATAATTGTTCAGGGAGGCTATGCTAAATAAATCATGCATTACTACTTGTCGTGCACTCGTGTTCTTGCACTCGTGTTGCCTCAACTGCATGAATTGTTAACTTGTTAATCGTGTTCGATCATGGACAACTTGTGCACAAGGTATAGTTCTGCGGACGGTCGCTGGGGCACTGGCACCGATCCGATCCAGGCGGAACTCATGTAATAGTCATCGTGTACGGGACAAGATGGCTTGCAGCGCCTCGTGTACTATCGTTGCATGCTATCCTTGTCTCGGACTAGTCCACTATGGCAATCATGCCAGTGATCATCGTGTATATTTAAACCTGTTATAAACTAACTTGTGTCTTCGTGGCAGGGAAGGCATGGTAAGTATTATGCAGGTAAAATCCACCGAACGATGGCACGTTCATTTCAGTAAATTCTATATGCTGGTTACTTGTAAATGAACTAAGACAAGATAGAAACCCATAAAATATGCATGCTTCATTAAAACAACGTGTTGATTGGTATAGTCAGGCTAGCTCGCCTTCACCAGTATGTTTCGACATGCTGACCCTCGTTGAAATAGGTTCTCCCACCAAGGCGAACCGAGCGAGGAGCCGAAGTCATCTACCCGATCCAGTCCAGTTGTTGGCGCATCTTCACCGCGCCCCTTTGAAGCATTTTGAAGACATGAGCTTGCAACTCTTCATACACAAATGCAGCTCCGTGGCAAAGCTATTCTCCAGCCTGGAGGTCCTTATCATTTTGAAGTTATAAAGGGATGTAATGTACAGGACTACTATCTCATTTTGAGTCAACACTTTGTAAGCCGTTCGGCATATTAGCTGACTCGTTCAGGAGTTTGTAATAGATGTTCATTATCAATAAAGAGAACTTTTCCATGTTTCAAATCTGTGTTTCAATTTATCTGCGTACTCTGAATATGTGCTTGCTATGCAAATCATTAAATCCTTGTGCGGACGCAACCCCAGGCCCGCACGGCGGTCACGATTCGGGGGACGCCTCGAATGATTCTACGGAATCGGGTCGTGATAACTCTCCCACTGGATAATCGTCTTAATCCGGGTGTGACGCATGTACGAGCATGGAGTTATGCTCACACAAGACAAGAATGTTAAATATTATGGTTATCATCGAAACGATCGAGACACCTTATAATTTATACTTTTGTTTCATCAAAGTTATATATATAATCTTTCAAGTCACGTCCGTTTGTGCCGTGATCATATTTTGTCTAGCAAAATCATCCAACTTCAATGTTACCATTTGACCAATCTGTAGTCTTACTTCTAGCATTCCTCAAACGACTACATTAATTCCCAAGCCAAAGTCTATGCATCTTCGATACATTCCATTTATTGAGTTCTTTTGAATAATCATTGAGCATGTTCCCGCGAGTTCGATCATCCCTGCCGGACGTAAAATTACCACGCCAACGCTTACACAGGATAATCGTTCTCGGCTGGGACTGATTTTGAAGGTTATCCATTCAAACTAGATTCAATATCGTTCTAGAAAACTCTAGGTTAAATCTGTTATCGCTTACCTCTTTCATCGAATCACAATATTCCTTTACTTGTATCAATCTGTGCTATCTTCCAATTTTTGATACCATGACAAGTCTATTAATCTGAAATCATAATATCTATTCTCAGGCTAACTTCTATCGAGTGGTATCATATTCAAGTTTTAATTCGTTTGATTTAATTTGAAATCGCTCGCACGATCTATCAAGTTTCTACCAAGTTTCCTTGACCAAGATATTAATTTCCATTACCTTGAATCCATATTCGATATAAGCCTTATCACTTATTCAAGACATTCTCAATTGTTCAAACCAACTATCGCACGATACCTATGAATTTATTTGAACATTTTTCTAAAATAATCCATACACCACTCAGGAATCGAGTCAACCAATTTAATCCTCAATCGTGTTCGCATCAATCGCTAGCATATTCACCAAGTCATTCCTTAGAACTCTTGTGTGATAACTAAGCGTCGTCTGATAAATCTTAGTCTCGTATATATTCCTTTTGATAGTCATCCAAGTAAACCATATTTGATTTGTATCCTCCGACACGAAATATCGTTCATGCTATTTCATAAAATCCGAGCATGATCCACTATATTCACCTTAGTGATGATCTGATAATATTTCTATCGGTTGCCATTCTAAGTCTGACTTATCCTTATCTGAACGATATCCCAATCTCGCTTGCAAACGTGCTCACACCAAAGGGTCTTGGTGCGCGATACTCAACACAACTTACCTGAAAGGCTGTGAGCATAGCTAACCGTCTAAATGATATTCCATCTAGCATACTAACCAGCTTGGTAATCAAGTATAGGTATTCGGGTTCGTACATAACTTACCAATTCTAGCACGATTCTATTTCCATAAAGTCTAACATAGGTCGGAACAAGGGTTTTCGTATAACTATCCAGTTCAAGCAATCATATCAATCACATGCACTTTTTTGAAAGTATTTAGACTCATTGTATGGAATATCTCAATGGGTCAACGAGAGAGAGTGTATACACATAAACCATGAACGAGCTTTCAAAACTGAGAAAATTGATAAGAAGTCCAAAGACGTAAAGCCAATGCTCTGATACCAATATGTCATGCCCCGATCTCTTGCAAGAATCGGTAGTCCCTGCTAGACGCGAATTACCGCACTAGCGCTCCCGCTGGACGATCATTCTCATCTAGACGTGATGTCGCACGAGCACAAGCTGCGCCCGTACAAGGTCATGATCCAAACAGGCGGTGAAATGACTAAGCCACAGAGTCGCTTAGATAGTCTGAATGTAGCAGAATAAGAAACAAATAGGTGATTGGTAACAAGTTCACAGAGTCGTCAATAGCGGAAGCATTGAATAACACAAGTATAGAAGTAAAACAAGCACTTTATTGATATTGAACAAGTATTACAAGCGGCGCTAGGCCGAGATTATAAGTCGCTCAGGTCTCTTTCTCTCGAAACAATAAAAGCGTGCCGAGTGGCTACATTTATAGAATGATACATAGGCGATGTTCCAACATTAGATCTTGTATATGTGCATCAGCTTCGGACGCAACGTTCTAAGGCTCCAGAGCGAACTTTTTGCCTTAGCTCGCACGAAGGGGGTTTACGCACCAAACGAGGTTCTTTCGCACCCTACAAGCAATAAGGTGGATTATCAGTACATAAATGCACTGGTGGTGAGGCTTATCGCCTGCTCGATAAATTCAAACATGTTATAAAGGTTCCATGCACCATCTATTAAGTTATCTTTCTAGTCTTACCTTAGGATTAGTTTTATGGCATAATAAGAAGCCTAACTCGTGTGGCAGTACACCGTGCGATATAAGAGTAACACGACGAGACTTACCAACTTACCATTAGTCCTTCCCTGTCTAATGATAAAACCAAGTTAAACCAAGCACGTATATATATATATATATATATATATATATATATATATATATATATATATATATATATATATATATATATATATATATATAATCCAAGTCAAATTGCACAAGCAGACACGAGTGTTGTCATAGCTGCAATATTTTTTCTTTATTTATTTCTCTATTTCTTTATTTTTTATTTGATATATATATATATATATATATATATATATATATATATATATATATATATATATATATATATATATATATATATATATATGGGATTTTTTGTAATTAAATCTGCAAAATTGGACAATTGTGCAAATACTAGAATATTGAGGGGCTTAAGTGGGTATACCCAAGTCAATGGAAAAGGAAAAAAGAAACCAGCAGCTTCCATATAACTCATCTTCTTTCTTTACATATGTAGCCCTCTCCAACCTTCTCCATTTCTCACATGAAGACATGGCAACTTCTCATTCTCTCTTTATTTTCCAAAAACCAACTCACCCATACATATTCACCAGCACCCCCTTCTCATCTTCATCCCTCCTCCACTTTTCTTCCTCCTCATCCTCAACCCTCTTCTTCATTTTATTCTTACTCCTTTCATCTTCACCTCCTTTCTTCCCCCCCACCACCTAATTACTACTGCTGCTGTAGCTACTGCGGCTGCTGTTGTTGCCCGGACGCCGCCCGTTGCATACTCCCGTCGGCCTTCTCCCCTTCCACTCCTACAAATCCTCCTTCCTCTTCCTCAAACCTAGGTATATCTTCATTTCTTCCCCAATTTTCTTCTAAATTCAAGTTTAGAATATAGTTTAATCTCAAAAATTCCTTGGAATAGGAATATAGGAAGAAATCAAGAATCAATTTGAAAATTTGGAAGAACCCTAGGTTGTTCAAACAAGACAAGTCCTCACCCTTGCTTCCCTTTCATTTTTTTTATTTCTTTTTGGTTAAATTAGGGATTATATTTAATAGTTATTTTAGGATTTGGAACAAGTTAAGATATAAAGGAATGAGTATATGAACATATATACGATATGGACACATGGACACACCTATCATGACACACTACGTAGGACACAAAATGGATACTACAATAATTTATAGATATATTTATATATATACTTAATTAGCTCCATAACTAACTAGTTCGTATGTATATATATATATATATATATATATATATATATATATATATATATATATATATATATATATATATATATATATATGTATATATATATATATATTGTCTAAATAGGTATTCATGGTGTATGTATATATAAATTCATGAATTATATATATATATATATATATATATATATATATATATATATATATATATATATATATATGTGTGTGTGTGTGTGTGTGTGTGTGTGTGTGTGTGTGTGTTTCTTTTTATGATGAATGAGTGTTATAACATAAAGATAATTGATATTACACATACTTTTAATTAGATGATGTGGTATTAGTTGATATATATATATATATATATATATATATATATATATATATATATATATATATATTGTTGGACCTAATATAGATATATAGACACAAGTAGATCTATTGTCGGATGACGCTAGGGATAACTTTTAGAATTAGTTATGAAGGTTATATACTTAAACATATGAAGTGTGAGAACTGTTGGTTAATGATTATGTATATTTTATTCAAATAATGGATATATATTCTAACCTAAAATTTTATATTCTACGAGTGTTATACATCCTTAATATGATATATATATATATATATATACATATATATACTTTATGTTATATTTAGTCTAGTTTTGAATAAGTAAGTTGATATTGTATCAATTTATTATAATAATTTTAATTCTGTCAAGATTTAAAATATACCTATTTTGGCATATCTCGTTATAATTATTTAGTTGAAATATGTATTTATGTGTACCATATATTAGGGTAACCTTAGTATTTATTTTCTAGCTAAAATTATTATTCTTGCTTCATAAAAGCTAGTATATAGTATATAAAATGAGCATAGGTTAACTTGTTTATACAAGAGTTTAAGCCTTTAAAATAAAATTTAATAACTAAATTCCATTATATATAGTTAAATTCCTTCATTCATTATATGTTAAGGATTGTGAATTTATTTGTTATAATTGTTACTAATAACTGGGTGTTGCTTGAAGTTTGTGTAGCATTGGAAGAAAAATATTACACAATAAATAAGTAAATAGCTAGCTTGTTAAGGTATGAAATAAGCCTTCCTATTGTGATTATTTTCATATATATATTGTGTGTATTCTAGTATTGAGAATTGCTCCACCGAAGGGGTCGGCAAACCCGGGATAAATTCTACGGAGGATTGCTCCGGGTCTCTTATATTTGTAAATTTTTAAATTCTTGGAGCCTGAAATACAAAGGAGACTGCCAAAATTTGCCAAAATTTTCAAAAATTTTGGGAGTTAACCAAATTTCAATATCTGGAGATATTACAAATATTTCTAAACCCTCAATCTTAGAATATTATGTCAACGGACTACGACAACCTGAAAATTTATTTTAACTAGGGGACGATTAACATGAGTCTAGGATTCGTAGGCCACAGACATGAGTCACGCAACTAAAATCAAAATGTAGATTCCTGATATCGTCTGCTCTGTATAAATTGAAAGAAGATAATATTTCCTGGAACTTGTGTCTTGGTGATTACGATTTTTCCCAAAATTGAGTTAGGATTAAAATTTGATACTTGCTTCCTGGAATCGTAAATGAGATGGAAAAACTGTATTATGATAATAAACATGATATACAGAGCATAAGTTAATAAAATAATAAAATGTGGTTGTTTTTAGCTTTAGGTTAGAGCATTGGGCGGGGAAGAACAACTTAAATACCACCTACGAAATCCCGTAACATAATAACAATAGCAGTTAACCTCATTCATAAGGCCTTGCGATTGAGTGTGTGAGGCTCAGCTCACTTACCTGTTTAAGCCCATGAGAGGCAGTGCCGGATTATAACACCGTGCCACCCAGTCTGAGTTAATTGTACCTGAATAAAACATACCTATTTCGATTTAAAACATTGAATGGGTGAAATAAGAATTTAATTATTAAGCCCATGAGAGGCAGGGCCGGATTCCAAGCACCGTGCCACCAAGTTACAGCATGATCCCTGGTGTATGGGATTGTTGACGAAAAACTAGTTAAAAGTGATTATTTAAAGAGTTGTTCTCCAATTTGCATCATCATTTAGAAAAACTGTTTGTGTATTGTGGTAGTGACATAGAAATTTGTATTGCTTGAATTGTTAGACACTATAAGAATACTCGTTTATGAATTGTTCGGGTCATAGGTATAATTATAAAATTCACTATCCTACTTTCTATACAGAAATTATTCCTTTTCATGCCTTACTGTATCATGTTATATTTTTATTTTCTTACCGTTCTTGACCGAGGACTTGTTGTCGTTCTGACGAGCTAGTATTATTCACTAGGGGAAGACGAAGTATATGGAGAGATGTTACCTCTTTATGACATGGACGAAGTCGAGGAATGATCTTCAAGTGGTTTCCAGGAAATACAGCACACAATATTTTATAGCTGAAACCTTGTAAACTAAGGAGATATAGTTACGTACCCGGCTCAATGTATCTTGGGAAGCGGGGCATAACAAGTGTCATGAGCAGGATTCTGATTCGGGTGCACGAGTTACAAGAATTACTTAGATGTATTATACTCAGAATTCTCAAGTATTCAGATACAGAAACAGATACAGATATATTACACAGAGCAGTTCCCTACAATGCAAATGGCTCACACACGGGTTGTCGTAATCAAGCCAACTTAATCTATATGGACGAGGATCACTGGCATGACTTCCATAGTGGACAATATAATCACGAGGTAAAGATGGCGTGCAAGCAAGTATACACCAGTGGCATTGCACCAATCCAGCCCCAAACAGACGACTACTCGGTTGTTTTGTCTAGATCGGATCGGCCCAGTGCCCCGACGACCGTCAATAGAACTTGGATTTGAAAATCTTCTTGTGCACAAGTTGTCTGTGACCGCGCGTATCCTCAAGTTTTACAGATTCTCACAGATACAGATACAATTACAGATTCAGATTCAGTCAGGATATATCAGGTACAGTATCGACTCCCCGAGCTGTCACATTCAGTATAGAACGAGTATTAATTTTCAGAGATGTTGTGATTTTATCTTGCTTAAATGTCCATAATGCCGTCCCCTAGTTCAAAAATTCCTTGGCGACCTTACAGTCTCGAATACTTTCAATGTTCTATACTTAGCTCGAAATGACTATCTTGATAGCCTTCCTGTCTCAACTGAGTGAATCATATATAGTGAAGTATGATGATTTGTGGCATGAATATAAGTGACAAGCATTAAAATAAGGCAAACGAGTATAAGTTAGCATGTAAGCAGGCAAGTGTTGCATTTGTGTGAAACATAAGCATAAGAAAATAAGAGGTATAGTCTACTTTAGAACATAAGCCTTTACGTTTGCACGGGTCTAAGGGGTAGTGCAAGGAGTAAAACCGTACAGGAACATATCGAGCGATATAATCTATGGAACAAGCAGTGTAAACAAGTGAAGCAGTGCACTACAAAGAGTATATAATGATCTACTCGAGGCATAGCGGGGTCTACTTGCAGGAAGCTAAGGTAACATGCGAGGGTCTATATAAGCTAAGTTTTATTTCCATGTTCTAACACAAGCAATACAAGATGGGATTATTTCCTTAGCTAGGTGCTTGTATTCTTTATTAGCATGCAAGGGGTGATTCACCTAGCGACTAGCATGTATAGTCCATATTTTAAGCGTGCATGCTAAGAAAACACAGGTTTATCGTAGCCACCCACCTTAGCGATATTTTACTACGGTCGAGCAATACTCCGAGCGAGTCTTTGAAAGTCTAAGTCTGAACTCCTGAAGGGCCAAGTCTGAAATTCTTTGCCTCGAACGAGTCTTCTCGCCGAGCAAGGTGGGTCGGATCGATGTACTTGCGTCATTTGAATCGGCTATCCGCTTGAACGGAATGGGTCATTACACTAAATAGAAAGATCACCATATAAATCTATATGTTTAACATAATTATTTATTGTCGATTTAGGTGAGTGGATTATCCTGCTCACCAGTACCAGGAGTGCATATTAATCCCCAAACCCCCCAGGTACGAAAGATCGCTTAGACTTACCATAGGCGTTGGAAGCTCCGATGCGTGCTTGATATACGAAGGCAGGATGTATGGAACGGTGGGATCCTTTGTGAGCAAGAAAGAGCAAGTTGTAAGCCAACTTGACATATACAATAGGGCTATTTAAAGCCTTGGTAACCACTGTAATTATCAATAAAAGGGCTTGGTTTCGCATACTCTGTGTTTCATATTGAATCTATAAATATTTCGCTGCAACTCGATATTTTCTATGAAAACTGTGATATTTTATCTTCTTGCCTTGTGCGTTGCGCAACCTAGGAACGTATGGCATCACGTCCGGAAGACGATTATCGACTTTATGAAGTCAGGACATGACGACCTCTATGTGTGATACATCACTATGACATAGCCCAAAGCTGAGGTCCCATTTTATGTTACTCCATTATATCATGGGGTACTAGCTCCTTTGTAGTGTTGAGCTACCTGTGCTTCCTGTTAAGCACGTCGAGCATTCTAAATGTTCTAGAACTCATTAAGGCTTAAAATCATCCTCTCACGAGACTTTCTCTATAAAAAGTGCAAATAATAGACTACAAAGGTTCCATGATGTAATCCCAACAAAGTCTCCATGGACTAACCTTTGTACCTGATATTAATCTTTCAGTTAATAATCCTTCATTAAACCAAAAGTAAGATGCCTAGCTAGTAGATTTCTATTTAAACAAATATCATAATAATTTATGGTAGAATTACAAAGACATAATACCAAAATTCTTTCAAGCCCATTTTTTGTTGTGCCCTAACTTGCTTATGCTTAAGGCCTTTGGTGAATGGATCTGCCAAATTTCTTGCCTTCAAACATCAACCACTACAATGATGTCATCCTTGATGCACTTATTTAGTGTGGTGTGACAAAGTTGCACGGTCCTCTTCTTACCATTGAAGAGATTATTTGATGTCACTCCTATAGTTGCTTGGTTGTCGTAGTAGATCAGTATAGCTGGAATCTACACACTAGTCCCAAAGCAATTCTGCTTCCGACATTACTTCCGCCAGACCATAGACCTCAGGCTCCATAGGTGAGTAGGAGAGCAAAGTTTGCTTCTTCTCCTTCAATAGTGGAGGTTTCATTCTGGTTAGTGATGCTTGTAAAGATTATCCAATAATTATTTATGGCAGGGAGATACGAGCTAGATTGCTTGCTATGCTAATTATAATCTTGATGTTATTTTTGATACGGATTGGCTAAGCACATACCATGCGATGGTAGACTATCACCGAAGGTATATAGTCTTTAGACCATCCAGAGAGACATAGTTCATGTTACTAGAGGATATATAGAGCTAGGTATGGATCCTTGATAGCAGAAGAGGCCCTGCAACATCCAGTTATTATGAAGTTCTTGGATGCATTTCCTAAGGATCCTCTAGGCCTACCCCAAGATAGAGAAGTGGAGTTTTCCATCAATTTAGTGCCAGGAGCGACATAAGTAGAAAAGAACATGTACCATATCAACAAGAAGGAGATAGAGGAGATAAAGGCATAGTTGGAGGATACTGTGAGTAAAGGATTCATTCGGCCGAGTGCTTCGTCTTGGGACACTCTAATATTTTTATGCCAAAGAAGGATGGATCGGTGAGGATGTGTATTGACTATCACACATTCAATGTGCTAATATCAAAAATAAATATCCATTGCTAATGATTGATGATCCTTTCGATCAGTTGAACGGAGCTAGAGTATTTTCAAAAATTTATTGAGATCTAATTATCATCAGGTGAAGGTGCAAAAAGAAGATATTCTGAAGACATCTTTAATTTAGTAAACGATATGGGCATTATTAACCTAGTAATGCCATTTGGATTGAAGAATACTCCAATAATACTTATGAATTTGATGAACAAAGTCTTCTACCAATAGTTGGATTAGTATGTGGTTGTATTTATAGATGATATATAGATATATTCGAAGACTCATGAGGAGCATGAGCAACACCTGAGGATTATTCTTAAGACATTACTACAATAGAAGTTATATGACAAGTTATCAATGTGTGAGTTTTTGTTGGACAAAGTTAGTTTCCTTGGGCATATTGTGGCATAAGATGGGATATTAGTGGAACCAAAGAAGATATGAGATGTTAAGTCATGGACCATGCCAGATTCTATAGCTGAGGTGAGAAGTTTCTTGGGTCTAGAAGGTTGTTATCGGAAGTTCATGAAGGATATTGCAAGGATTGCCAAGTCGATGACGAATTTCACCAGGAAGAACAAAGTTTTTTTTTTTTGGACAAAGGAGTCCCATGATGCTTTTAAAAAATTGAAGAAGAGGTTGACCATGGCTCCAATTTTGACCTTACCATCGGGAACATGAGGATTTGTTATTTTTAATAACTCCTTAGGTAAGGTTTTGGTTGCATTTTGGAGTAGAACAAGAAGGTGGTGGCATCTTCCTCCAGCCATTTATGATTTTATAAGAAGAACTATCCCAGCTACGATCTCGAGTTGGCATTAATAGTATTTGCTTTGAATCTTTGGAAGCACTACCTTAATGGCGAGAGAGTGGAGTTGATTAAAGATCACAAGAGCCTCCACAAGAGCCTCAAGTACTTGTTCAGCTTGAGGGAACTTAACATGAGGTAGAGAAGATGGCTCGAGTTAATAAAGGATTTCAATCTCAGATTACAGTATCACCTCGAAAAGGCGAACATAACAGCTGATGAATTAAGCAAATATACAATGACAATGAACTTTACTATAGATAGGTATCTATTGGAGGACTTGGAGAGCTTGGGTATCGAGATAGTTATTCTAGGAGTTGAGGGGCAAATAATAAGTTTATAGATCAAATCTACTTTGATGGACAATATTAGAGCGACACAAGCAGGAGATGAAGAACTTCATAGGATTAGAGTTCAAGTGCAAGAAGAATTAACCAATATTTTTATTATTTATGAGGATCGATCGTCGAGGCATGGTGATGGATGTTTTGTGTCACGATCCGCACCAGGATGATCGGAGCACGAGGATGTGGGTACGTCCAGCCTACATCGCAGCATCGGCGGTAGAATGATGTCTAGGTCATCTATAATCGATACATGTTCAACTAGTAACTAATATACCGAATCATAATATTCTACAGGAAGAATTAAAAAGAAGATAAGCTAAAACAACTAGGAAAGAAGAAACTAGAACATAATATTGAAATAGATAAGCTAGTCTAGATAGTCACCTTATGGTCCAAGATGCAGATATGGTCTCAACTAAACAGTCCAGAAGTCCGAGAACGTGTGGCAATAGAATCCCTAAAAATTTTATCCAGTCATGATTGGAGAGAAGTACAAGCACTAACAGCAGTTCTAGTTATATTAATAAAGACTATAAAGTAGTGAGTAATGACTATACATGATGGAAATAAAATACTAGAATATAAGAGAACTAAAGAGGCATATAATCATATCATAAAGAAATAACTAACAATAGGTACACTGGTAATGGCAAGCAGTGAAAGCAGATAAATATAAATGCTAGCAATGTATAAATTGAAAATCGAGGAATAGGAATACTGGCTAAGTGCCTTAAAATATTAGTTTTTTATGTGATATTTGGGACTAGATCAAGTTGTTATATATGATTTTCTATGATACATGTGAGATCAGGCTAACCATCTGGTTAGCTATGATGCGAGCAAGAGTAAGGCTAATCATATATAGCTGGCTATTAGACATGTAATATGGTCAGGTTATACCCTAAGTGATATGTGGGGTGAGTTATGATGCATGTAAGGTGGGGTATGATCACATAACTTGCTAATATTTTTCTGTCCCCAACTAGTATGATAGATCAAGTTGTTATATATGATTTTCTATCCCCAACTAGTATGATAGATCCATTCACAACTACTAATGACATGTAACAAATTTTCTATTTTAGGCATTTCACCCTCACTTGAAGAAACTCTCATTCTCCAAGTCTAAACCTAAATTTAGAAATTTATATTTGTGGTTCCAAGTGGAAGAGAATTTTGCTTTGGTGGTTGTCCAACGAATATTCTTCCGGTATGTCTTCGACAACATACGATGAAGAAGTTTTGTGATTGTCAAAAAATAAATTTTTTTTTTTACTATTGTAGGAACAATGCATGAAAATATCTTCAATGACGAAGTCGGATCATGCAATCCATTAAATATGCACTCCGGACGTTTCGAAGAACATGTCGGTTGTTCCGAAGCACGTACGGTACGTAAAAGGACAACCCTAATTCGATAGTCATCGTATAAGGACTGTATAAAATTAGACAGTCCTATATAAATATAGGACTGTCAATAATTTGACAGTCCTATATAAATACAGGACTGACAAAATTTTGACAGTCCTATATAAAAGTAGTACTGTCATAATTTTGACAGTCCTATATACAACTAGGACTGTCAAAATAGTGACAGTCCTGGATCTTAAAGACTAAATTATTTGAGGTGCCAATTATATGAAGTTATTAATTTTTATATTATTTTATATTGGTTATAGGACCAACCTTGTACAGATGTTGTGGTACATCCGGTTATTGGGGTTGATATGGATGATACGTTCTCAACAGATATTCAATTTGCAACCCAGGAAGAAGTATTAGATTGGTGTAGAGAAGTTGGAAGACGACATAACATAGTAATTGTCATTGCAAGATCCATCAGATCTCGGCCGGGCCAAAAATATGTAGAACTGGGGTGCGAAAGAGAAGGTATATTTAGGAAGCATCATAAAAAAAGTGGTGTTGTTGAAAAAAAAATCCCTAAGAAAAATGTTGGGACGAGAAAATATGGTTGTCCATTGAAGGTGTTGATTGTAAAAGTAAAAGATGTGAAGTGGATAATCAAAGTTAAGAATGGAAGACACAATCATCCTATTCCAGGGACACCTACGGGTCATGTCTATGTGGCACGGTTGAAAGAAGATGAGAGAAAGTTGGTTGAAGAATTATTCCTTTCCAGAGTTGCACCGAAACAAATTTATTCTGCCGTGCGACAAAAAGAAGATGGGAACAAGTCTACCATGAGGACGATCTATAATAGTTTGGCCAGAGCGAAATGTAATAGTATGAAAGGAAGAATGGCGATGCAGCAAGTATTGAAGTTGCTTGGGGAGCATCACTACGTGGAGTACCATAGAAGACATCCATAAACTGATATAAGACGAACAAGCTCATCCTGATTGCACACACTTGGCTCGGTCCTTCACAGATGTATTGATCCTTGATTGTACATATAAGACGAACAAGTTCAAGATGCCTCTTTTTCAGACGTGTTGATCCTTGTGCACATGAGATTAACGAATATCGTCGTAAATCTATACCTATTTTAATAGATGTTGTTGATCAACGTTGGAGACAGCTGTCGATAATTTCGACGGTGGAAGTTCAAGATGATTTCTTTTCTTTGCCACAAGTAAAACTCCTGCACGCAAGGTGGTGTGTCGCATCGGAACCGGAGAGAAGATCAATTGAGGTTAAAATCCAAGAAATTGCAGTCCCGGCAATAACTCGATTGTAAGAGCCATATGTTGTTTGAACACCTAAGGGAAGACCACACTCAAGAAAGAGTAGAGCAAAAAAGAAGGAGAAGGAGTCAACTAAAAGAGATTCATCCTTGTTTGAACATATTGAACGCAGTTTGGAGGCAAAGTACGTAATCGAAAGGGTGGTATTTCCGCAGAAAAAGAGTAAGCTTACTATTCGAAGGGGGAAAAAACAGAAAACAAATGATACAGTCAAGGCAGAGGGTTTAGATAACTTTTCTGATTCATATAGTCTATACATTAATAATTTTCTACCTGAGATACGGGATTTTATTTGGTCTATTGTCGATGTTCCTAAGGATGGCCATTGTGGATATCATGCACTAGCAAGACAACTAGGCTATTCAGTTGAAGCAGGATGGAGACAGGTTAGGAAAGAGCTGTACGAGGAGTTGGAGTCTCGACTACCCTTCTATAGGCAGATACTCGGCGAAGAAATTGTTGGAGATTTGTTGGCAATCTTACCTTGTACAAAAACAGTTACCGGACCAGACCATTACATGGATGTCCCACCTGCGGCTTACGTATTCTCTAATAGGTATAAGATACCTATTGTAATTATCTCACAAGGCATTAATAATACTTTCTTTCCAATGTGTGCTCCCCGGTCGAACATGGAGTATCCAATCTATGTTCGATAGGACTTGTCGGACAACACTTCGTCATCCCAAGGTTGATCGGTCATTCTCCTATTCTGCCACCTTCTACGCTTTGGTATAAATACGCATCAGAGGAAGCGATCGCATGGACGATACCCTACACGGATGCAATGGCTGCCTATAAGAAGATGATGAAGATGGAGGATCCAAAATTTATGCCGAACGACTACTTTGATATTCTAATCGATTGATACTGTATATTGAAATGTATGTTGTGCAAAGAGCCATGTATGTTTAACTGTATATTAAACTGCATGTTGTGTGTATGTTGTGCAATAAAAGAAGTTATCTAAACCCTAGGACTGTATGTTGTGTATTGATACTAATCGATTTTTACTGTATGTTGTGCTAAGATACTAATCGATACTAGGACTGTCAAAATTATATGTAAAATTGTCAGGAAATTAGGACTGTCAACATTTTGACAGTCCTAGAAGAAAGTAGGACTGTCAAAATTTTGACAGTCTTAAACTTTCTCCACTGTCTCTAGACAGTTAGATGTAAGTTTAGGACTATCAAAATTTTGACAGTCCTAGAAGATACTAGGACTGTCAAAATTTTGACAGTCCTAAACTTTACCCACTGTGTCTGCACAATTTTATGTAAGTTTAGGACTGTCAAAATTTTGACAGTCCTAGAAGAAGTAGACAGTCCTAAACTTTCTCTACTATCTCTGGACAGTTATATGTAAGTTTAGGACTGTCAAAATTTTGACAGTCCTAGAAGATACTAGGACTGTCAAAATTTTGACAGTCCTAAACTTTACCCTCTGTGTCTGCACAGTTTTATGTAAGTTTAGGACTGTCAAAATTTTGACAGTCCTAGAAGAAAGTAGGACTGTCAAAATTTTGACAGTCCTAAACTTTTTCCACTGTCTCTGGACAGTTATATGTAAGTTTAGGACTGTCAAAATTTTGACAGTCCTAAACTTTACCCACTGTGTCTGCACAGTTTTATGTAAGTTTAGGACTGTCAAAATTTTGACAGTCCTACAAGATAGTAGGATTGTCAAAATTTTGACAGTCCTAAACTTGATCCACTGTGTCTGCACAGTTTTATGAATGTAGCAAACTAATAACATAAATTGTATGTATGTAGCAATTGTATAAATTTTCAGATTGTAGCAATTGTAGCAAACTTAGAACACAAATATTCAAAGTCGAATTTTAGCAAATTCATTCCAAGTTTTACAAGTCAAATTCAAACTTATAACTTTTACATGTCTCAAAACTCAAATTCATTCAAAGTTTTAGAAGTCTTCAAACGGGGCCTAAACTTTATGCCACCTCTTTGTACGTTGCTCTCTATTTTCCAAGAAAGGAAAATCTTCAGCGTTGTCGATTTGTTGTAGTTCGTCATTGATTGCCATATAATTCGAACCCTGACAACTTACGAGGCTTCTTCCCAACTTCTTCACTTTTCTAGCCTATTCATGAGAATTAAAAAAATTTGTTATGTTATAAATATTTACAAATATTAAACTGAAAGTGAAGAAGTTGGCTCACCATCTTGACCAATGCAGTATACAAGACCGATTTGGCAGGAAGATCTGAAGGTACACGCACAATATCGCCTCCGCGTTGGAACAAGGTAGGTAGTCCGACATCAGCGTAGTAGGCGAGGTAGTCATCACTACACTCCGTCATATTGACTGCTGCTTGCCATTCGGTTTCTCTAATAACGTGGCGTTGCCACTCGGTGAAGAAGTCCGATACCCAGTTGAACGCCGCAGGAATATAGTTTAGCGGTTTTGTACCTCGCGGAGCAGTTATCATTTTCAAAGTGCACTTTAGGACAGTTTGTACGTAGCCAAACTGATGGAGCACTCTATCCGGCATATAAGCCTCCTCGATTTCATGACAACTGATAAGACCATGATATAAAGCGACTGGTTGCAATGGACGACTAGTCTGTCGTAAATTACGATATGGATCCCAAACAATCTGCACCGCAAAAAATTTAGCATAACGTCATTTAGCATATCGTAATTTAGTCAATTATTACCAAACATTAAAAAATTAGGTCTCAATTCACCTCTTCTGTCGTCATATCTTCGAGTGTATTCCGTAGGACGGCCAATGTGTGTGGACGTTTGGCATCTTCCTTAGTTGGCTTCCATCGGCACATTCTAGGAAGGTTCTCGTCATACCCTCGGTTCAATTTAGCCCGCTGCAGGGTTAGAAAGTGCTCGTATATCCATGCCTTCACGTAACCAGGTTAAAAAAATATTAGTCCAAAAATTAACAACAAATTTTCTAATTATGTATACAAGTTGACAAAGATATATCTATACATGAAGTAGAGTCTGGCATCCGGATATTGTCTTCAAACCCACGCGGGATGCCGTACCAAGCTCGCGGTAAAGGTATGCTAGTATACCGCTTCCCCAAGATATTTCTTCCACCGTTTCAATGTTATCCAAATTGAGGAGATATTTGGCATGTATGGACGTTCCAAACTTATCCGTAATGCCGATAGCCCTTAAGATGAACTGCATATATCTGCGGGCCACATTATCGCTATTATCCATTTTGGGGTCCGGATCAGCGAATATCCCCTCCAAATATTATAAAGAAAGTCTGTAGGACTTCTTAAATTCTCGAAGAGTAGTAAAACTAGTGGCATCAACTCCCAGACACCCTGATACATAATCCACAATATGGTCATAAAAGTTGATGCTTGACTCATCAAAAGTTTGATTCATCATGACTCGACCATCAATCCTAAGTCCCAATATATGATGGACGTCATCAAGGGTAATCGTCAACTCCCCATTTGGTAGATGGAAAGTGTTGGTTTCTGGATGCCATCGTTCTACAAATGCTGAAATCAGTGTATTATCTACCGTCGTATATGAGTAGTTACCCAAATATTGTAGACCGGTGGGACTGATTTTTGCCTTCACATCGTCTCCCAATAATTCAAACCTCCATGTATTACATTTTTTTCTGTGGTTGATCACCGTCAACATACGCGAACTCTCCTGAAAAGTAAACAAATGGATGAAGTTATACCTCTATATAAAATATACTTATCTATAAATAATTGGATGAACTTTGAACTTACAACTATATATAAAATTATCATAACATAATGTACTTACCAGATTGTTCCATATTTGGTATGCAATATGGTTTTCGATCGACGGTAACATAGAGCAACCGTTTGGACGAGTCTCGATTGGACTATCTGGCTGCTCAGAAGGTCCTGAACCATCAGTAGCCCAATTTCGAAGGGTTTGTGGGAGACTCTCGATAGGACTATCTGCAGAATGAGAAGGTCCTGAACCATCAGTTGGCCGATTTGGGATTTTGGTATATCCTCATCGGAGGAGGAAGAAGAACCTGAAGAACTAGGAGGAGCACGTCACTTCGAACGAGTGACAGTCTTCTTCGTCAATCGACGTTTTCTAACTTCAGGGCGTGCCTCGGGGTCGCGGATAGTGACACCTGGTTTAATAGTACGCGAAATATTGCATTCCTTACGCATCGATGCAGTAAGGCATCTTCTGATGATATCTTCATCCACAGTGTCCTTCCGAGGGTTATGACTATAAGACAAAAAAAATTTATTTAACATCCTAAATTAATTTAACATTCATGACTGTAAAATTTTTTACAGTCCTATACGTATACAGGACTACAAAAATTTTCAGTCCTAATTTTTTAGGACTGTTGAAATTTCTACAATCCTCTATAAATTTAGGATTGTAGAAATTTCTACAGTCCTTAATGTATATAGGACTGTAGAATTTTCTACAGTCCTAAATCTATATAGGACTGTAGAAATTTCTACAGTCCCGCCGATACTGTCGATAATTGTCAATATTGTATGCCCTAAAATCGGGTTCGACCATCCAAGTAAACGTCTAAACTATATCCTAAATTACATTCAGGACTTGTATGCCCTCATTTGAAGAATGGAAAGAAAAATCACTCAAAAATTTTGAAATGCAATAGGATTTTTTTAAATTTTTGGAAAATTTTGTAAATGTAATAGAACAAGGAGAAAGAAAAATTGTACCTTGCTTCTTTCGAGACTTTGGGAGCCATCAACAAGGAGGAGGAGGACGAAGTCGAGGGGAACGGCTCCGGCGGGAGGGGGGAGGGCTCCGGTGGGGTTGGGAGGGTTTGGGAGGAGGGTTTCATAGTTTGGGCTAGTATGAGTAAACTAATGGGGTAGTGTGAGTAAACTTTGTTCATTAATGGGCTAACTCCAATCCTGGGCTAGCCCTTAGTAAAGTTTGTAGTGCCCTTATAAATTACCTAAGAGAAAGGTTGGTTGATTCCTACAAAACTTATTTTGAAAAATAATATATATTTGTACAAAATCGATTAAGAACTACTTATTTATAAACTTTATTTTAATATACTTTATATAAAGAGTTTATTAGAATATAAGACCACTTCTAAACAAGGTTGCATTTGAAGCCCAAAAATCAAATATATTAGCATGTTTTAAATTTCTTGCAAACAATCCTAAATCTAACTATTTATTATTTTCCAAAAATGATAAATAAATATTTTATAACCAAAAATTTATAATATAACTAAATATTTTATATGACAAATATAAAACTATAGACCATTATCTACAGTAATCAAAGAAGAAATGAAGAGAGAAGAAGAAAAAGCGACCGAGAATAAGAAAGAGGAAGAACTAGAGGGAGGGAGAAGAAGGGAAAGAGCTCACCTCCGGAAGCTCCGGTAGAGGGCTCGGCCACAGACAAAGACCGACAAGGCGGCTGCTTGTCCGGATAACTAGCGACTGGAGGAGGAGCTGGGGGTTCAGGTGAAGCGCGGGTCGACCACGACGGAGTTTAACATCCAGGCTTCCCCGACGCCACAGGGAAGCTAGCGGTGGACCTCGCCTAGTCGGCAGTGGTGAGGAGATATCTGGGCACGTCTGATCTACAAGCGAATCTGAGGTGGCAAAGTTGATCGCTAGGAGATGCTCCAGGCGGACAAAGGTCAAGGTCGGCATAAGCGGGGAGATCGGAAGGCGGCGCGGGGGATCGGGTTGATCCAGATCTGGAAGAAGATCTGACGGCAGGGCGTGGCGACGGTATCGGCTCCTGTCATAGGTCAAGGTGGCGGGTCAAGGTTTGGGCTAGTATTTTCTACTTGGTTTGAGTCTGGGTCGTGTCTGGATGTGTCGGACATGACTCGGGTATTCTGTATTGAATGTGTAGTGGATTATGTCCAACACAGGGAATTGATGTACTGGAATGCAATATGGATTGGAATGGATGATACGGACACCTGGTGTCGGACCCGAGGCCTGACAGGGGATGACACGAGGAATATGATGGTTGGACACTGTCACGACCCACACCCGAAAAATTGGACATGAGTCGTGGTACGTCCAGCCTACGCCGCAGAATCGGCGGTAGAACGCTGTAAGGTTCGTTCTAGGTCAAACAAATCTATATATATCTCACAAAAATCTGTCAATATCCTCTCCAAAAGGAGGGCAACCACGCAATATATATATGAACTCTAAATCACAAAAATCTAGGGGAAGTGTAAAAGCACGATATGATAGCAAAAGGAAATAAAGAAACACAGAGCAAGACAATATCCAAAATACAGTCCAAGGCCATAATAGCTACAATATCTCACAGCATCAAAAGAATAAGTACAATCATCCAAAATATCAACTGGGAAACAACCCAGGAAACCCACCTAGCTAACTAGGGCGCTAAAGGCGTCTCCTCGCCGGGCTCCTCCTCAGTCTCAGGGGTCACAGCACTCCTCGACACCCAGCCCGTAGAATATCGGGCAATAATCCTCAGGATCCTCTAAAAAAAATATGTCCAGTCATGACTGGAGCGAAGTACATAACTCTGAAAGCAACTCCAAATGTATGGTAAGGTGTATATGACGAGCAATAGAAAAGTATACAAGATGCACATGTAAATAAATACATGATGGAGCAGATAAAGTAGCTGCAATATAAATTGGAGAACAATACAAGTAGTGAAGTAACTGCATGTGAGAAATCATGAATATTAGCTTAGTGCCTTGAGCACAAGTTCGTTATGTGATCGACTTAGGTTGCACATGAAAAATACTACGATAACTCCGTTATGCGTGAGGTTGCATAACCGACATACACATGAATACTGTTTGGCTTTGATCACATAACCAACTCCTACTCCCCTCCCCCACTAATACTCTTGGATCCAACCACGGCACGCTATGTACATGATAATAGCTCGCGCACACGAAGGCGAGAGCACA